>JAGJRO010000080.1:0-171084 GCA_022832285.1 Lepidurus apus apus
GCTCAAAATTCAAACCGTAGCATTAATGTGGATTCTTAGATTTCTGGCTATTCGTTTCAGTGAAAGTTCCGTATTTTGCAAGAAAATTATCGTGTGCCTGAGTGTAACTTTTCAGAGTTCTATTGAGATTTTTTTAGTGCAATTTTTTGTATCCGCGTACTGAATTTTTTAAATACAAATTGTATTGTGTCGCGTTTGTCTATTCCTTTGTCGGGCATTGTACCTTTAATGGTAGCGGAAGTCCGGCTTGCTTGGATGGTTTNTTTTTTTAGTGCAATTTTTTGTATCCGCGTACTGAATTTTTTAAATACAAATTGTATTGTGTCGCGTTTGTCTATTCCTTTGTCGGGCATTGTACCTTTAATGGTAGCGGAAGTCCGGCTTGCTTGGATGGTTTCCCCATGTGCATAATGGTCACTTGCGTTAATGGTTATTCCTTATGGAGAAAAGCCAGTGGCGGCATTCAGATTTAGGCTAGGGGGTGGAAACCCAGCTCCCCCGGACGGAAATCTTGTCAATTTATCCGGAGTTCGTTTTATCGAACGTGTAGCGTAGCTTTAGTGTCATAACTTTAGTGTCAGGGTTAATCCCTTCTTGGAACGTTTGTTGTGACCTTAGTTGACCCTGGTTGGTAATTCCCTCTATACCAAGTGACCTGGTCTTCGACTGATTATTCTTCTATATATCTGGTCAATAGTTGTAAATAGAGCCATTCGTAGTTCAACCAACATTCAGTCGCTTGCATTTATTACATTGGCGCAGTCGGCAGGATTCATTGAAGTACAAAAGGGCTACTAGTGAGGCGAACTCCACGTTCTCTAATCACAAAGTGTTCGTGAAACCGGATAGTTTTTTCGGTAAAGAACAAGATTGGTACGAGTGGAGAGAACATTTTGAATGCTGTGTGCGATTTAACGAGTACGACTGTGATGAAAATAAGTCGAAGCGGGCTGACTTGTTAGCCCTTTCACTTAAGGACAGAGCGGTGCAAGTCTACAAAAACTTGGAACAGAAAGTGAAACGAGATTCTTCGTTGGCACTTGATGAGCTTGAGAAAGTTTTTGGACATAAGAGTGCGGCAGTGTGGCAACGACAGTTTTTGACACTATTAACCGGGAAAAGGGTACTACTGTTGGGAGAGTTCGCGGCTGATTTAAGGCATCTTCATGTGAAAGCATTTCCGACAATGGATGCTAACACTAGGGAGGAAATCCTTTTGAGAAGATTGTTAAACTCCCTGGATGAGCAACAAGGTCGTCACATAATAAAAATGGCGAAGCTGAGCACTTTGGACGAGGCCATCGAGGCAATATTCCAACTTGAGTCTATCTTAGAAGAAGAAAAGGTGGTTGCAGTGGGTGTTGGTGCCGGTTTGGCGGTTACAGCGGGTGTTGGCGCTGGTTTGGTGAACGGTACGGATCCACAAAAAGTAGCTATGGTTTCGATTCCTCCGGACGTATATTATTATTATTATTATTTATTGCAACATATAAGGCGCAAAGCCTCTTTTTACAGAGGGATCGTGTTGAGAGCAAAATGGCTGCTGTATCATCTTCCCCAGAATTGGACCAAAGGATGAGCAAGGTGGAAAAAACCATGGAGCTAATTTTGTAAAAATTAGATGGCAAGACAAAGGCCAGACGTTGTTACAACTGCGGTGAAGAGGGACATTTGAAGAGAGACTGTACGAATCCGAAGAAAAATAATTCTTCGGGAAAAGCCAACTAACTGAAGATAAGGTTCCGTCTTCAGTTGCAAGGAGTAAAGGAGCCAAAGGGTAGCAGCGGGTATAAGTGTAGTACCTGCTTTTGTGGAGGGTAAAGTGAATGACATATCTGTACCCCTACTTGTAGATTGCGGCTCAGCAATTACATTAGTGAAACCTTGCGTATTAGGATTGTTTAACTCCTTGCCTGGAGTAGAACCGGCAAATATGCATGCGATCACTGTTAAATATGCAAATATGCATGCGATAACTGTAAATATTACCGGCTGGTGGAAGAAGACGAGGAAGAGGATGGAGAAATACCTTGTGTTTCACCAGTGGCAGATAACGACGGGGTCGCAGCTGTCACAAGTTTCGAATCGTCCCCGGTTTTGGAACAGCAGGGAGAGGATGCTGATCTCAAGGTAGTCAGACAGTGGCTGGAAGATGAAGCCTGTGTGCCAAAGTCTGTTGATGGTTTGAATTTATAAATACGTACAAAGAATTGCAATATAATAATGCAAACGTCTAGAGAATGCACGGTATGGGTATAAGCGAACCGTAGTATTCGTATAAATAAAAAATGGATGGTATACCTACGAATACCGTACACCAGCTTTATCCATATGTTGCCGCATTTATAGAAGTTGTAACGCATCGTTTATATAAGCATATGACCAAGTGGCTTTGAAACAAGAGGTCCTGGATTCGAAACCCAGTCGATGAACTTTATTTCGGCTAATAAACGAAATATTAAATGGTTTCCTTTCTCTGTATCTTTTGCCTTTTGCCAGCAAGGTTCCTATGCCTGTATTCGATATTGTGGAGCTTCGGCATTACGAGCTCGAATATCGGGGATAGGAAACCGAGCAGGGGAGTTGGGATACAGGGAAAAAGGGCGAGGCTCTCAATTTTTGACGATCTTTGAAGGGGACCCACTTGATACAGCATTATTCCTTATGGAGAAAAGCTTTTCCAGATCGAAAAGGAGCCACGCCCCTTTTTGNAAAAAAATCCCGATTTTTTTATGGCGCCATTAAAGGACGCTCCCAAAGGAAACCGAGCAGGGGAGTTGGGGTACAGGGAAAAGGGGCGAGGCTCTCAATTTTTGACGATTTTTGAAGGGACCTACCCTTGATTCAGCATTATTCCTTATGGAGAAAAGAACTGAACAAGCTTTTCCAGATCGAAATGGAGCCACGCCCCTTTTTGGCCGAATGCACCAATAGGATTCGTTCTTTTTGTACGAGGCAAACCCCTTTTCGCGGATTTTTTCAAAAAATCACGCAAAAATTTCCCAAAATTTTCACTTTTATAAGAAAATTACAAATCATACAACAAAAAGGAATTTTTTGGAAACTAGATTTGCGGGGGAACGTTTTGGTACAACAAATAAGGAATTCCAGAGGAAGCAAAACCTCTCATTTGCATAATTTCAGAATTATGAGCCCACCATCCACATTTGAATCCCTTCGGGCCCTTTCAAGTCTTCCAGCTGGCGACGAAGTTGGTCAAAACGTAGCTGTAGTTGTTTCTGTCGCTCCGTTTGCCGTTTCATATATCTCCGTCAGTGACTAAAAAAGTAATGAAGAAAATAGAGTAATACTCACAAAACATTCAGTGGCAATTAAAAAAAAACTAAAACGGACGAAAAAAGACCGAAAAATAGTTTAAAACACTAAAAAAAAAAAACGGTTCGACACTCCTCGAAGCTCGTTCAATACGAAGAATATGCTTCATCGAATAGAGTGATTCTCGCAAGTTAGCTAAAAAGACCTAAAACGGACGAAAAAAGACCGAAAAATAGTAGGATCGAAGACGGAGCACTAAGGGACCCAAAAGGAGTGAAAGCCTATAAAAGAGACGGAAGTTTAGTATCTAAAATTACCCAGATTTAATTCACTAGAAAAGAACTTACTAAGCCAAAAATGTCCACAGACGAAACTTCTACACCTACCTGGCGGCGTCTTCGCGTTCTTCTATCGAGGCTTCCCACAACCCATCTTACCCCAGAAAAGCTTCGTTGTTACCGCTAAGGACCTAATGAATGGCAACAACAAAGACTTCTCTCCTCCCAGAAAGATAAGTTACAGCAAGTCCTGACCCGACAGCAAGTCCTGAACCTCCTGACATACCTGTTCCTTCTGGTTCTCTTGATTCCTACAGATTTTTTAATTAGCTACCTCCAAGTAGCCGAGTATCAGCTTAGCAGATTAAACTTGCTGCGTTTTTCTCTTCTCTAACGGATGACGAAAGGCCAGGGGTAGGAAAGGATAGCAGAGGCAGGAAAGACCAAGAAATTTACAAAATTCGGATAGATTCAAGTTCAGTTCCCTTTTCGCGTACGGATAGCGCACGGCCCAAAATCTTCCGAGTATTTTTCCTCACTATTATCGCGATCTCCTGAAGGTCAAGGAAAAAAAGAACAAGAATAAAAACTGTACCTTCGCAATAAAGTTAAGCTATTTAAACACTTTAAAATCGGTCGAACTTCACAAAGCCAATTACTAACATGATAAAACAGAAGAAGAAAACCTTGCCTCGAAATGAACGCTTAAGTTAGAAAAGAAAATAGGAAGCGACTTTGAGAAAGAAAAAAGGTTCCTGCTTCTCTGGTAGAACACTTCGAACTCTCGAGAGCAGCAACAATCTTGAAAACACGCCATTATCTTAGGCGGAGCACTAAAGAACCGAACTGGAGTGAAAGCTTGTAAAAGAGATGGAAGTTTAGTAACTATAAATTACCCATTTGAAATTCAATAGAAAATAACTTACTCAGCCAGAAATGTCCACAGACGAAACTTCCAACTGCCTGTCGACGTCTTCGCGTTCCCCAGTCGAGGCTCGAACAACCCGTTTGACCTCATAACCCCAGAAATGCTCCGTTGTTGTCATTAAATATTTCATGAATGGCAACAACGAACACTTTTCTGGCCCCCAGGAAGTCAAAAGTTGCGGCAAAAGACCTACCCGGAAACAACACTTTCACTCCCGCATACTTGTTCCTTCTGGTTCTCTTGATTCCCCCAGAAGGTTAATCAGCTACCTCCAAATCAGTGCTTTGGATCTTTTTTTTAGCCGGATCTTAGATCCTTTCCGATCATTTGAGATCTCTGCAGAGCCGAGCCGATCAAATCCTGCAAATCGGGAAAAAAAAAACAGATCTGGATCTAGAAAGATCTCGATCGTGAAAACGTGAATTTTACCTGGAAACCAAAACAGGCTCCGCTTCATTACCGCTAATGATGAAGAGTGGGGAAAAGTATGAAAAATACGCAGCCACTTACCCAATACGAATTGGGTAATGAAGTTAGGATGGCAAGAGGAAGTCCAAACCCAGCAAAATACGGCCACTGATTTTCAATGTACGTAAGTCGTTTTGGCAAATCCCACCCCGCGTTAAACCAACGGTATTCGAAAGAGTAGAGTGAATGGAGTAAACACATGTGCATCAAGGACAAAAGGTCGCTCACGACAGCTAAAGGTATAAAACTGCATAACATGCCCTACATAAAAGCAGCCATAGCTTTTCGAAAAAAAAAGTAGTTAATGAACCGAATCTTGAAGAATTATTGTGATACAACCCTGTTTCAGGGCTTGAATATCACAATGCTGAAAAGCACATCGGCGATTAGCTTGCTAATGCTAGGTAACCACTGGGGTCTTCCTCTAGGGTACTTGTAGGCAGAGGCTACAATATCCTACAAAAGACTCAAATATAGTATTATTATTTAAGGAAGCTTTCTAAATCACTTGAAACCAGAGGCTGTTGACTACTTTGCTAAGTCAAAACAAAGGAAGGACCCACAAGGCTGAGAACGTTGCCGATAAAACTGGACTCATCCAACTCCACACTAAGCTTGAAACGCCTTCTTGACCTTTACCCAGAGAACAAGTTACTTTCGCTTGAATAGTAGGCAAAACCACTCCGTAAATTTGCAATCGTGATCCATTCATTTTTTTCCGAGTTTTGTTATCGGTCAAGATTTCCCAGTGGCTCTTGACGATACCTACTAAAGCAGTTAGTTTTCAAATAAATAGCGTTGTTTGTGATACCTACAAATACAATCGTAGCCTTGTCGTCTAACTCTTTACTTTTGGCGTTTTTTCCACCGGTCCATATCACTTTTTTCCCTTCTTGTACGGCGGGATGGGAGGTTTGATTTGGAACATTTTGATTTTTCACATTGGCAGTGAGAAAAATGTCTTCTTCTTGTTCTTCCACTTCAATGATTTCATAAGTATACGTTTCCATACCTGCAAAAGTTTAAAAGATTTCATGAAGCATATACACAGTGAAAGATTTCGTAATTCACACTACCGTTTTGAACATACAGTGGACTCCATTTATTTGAATAACGGTTATTTGAATATTCCGCCTAATTGAATTAAAAGCTTACGCTCCTGTTTTAGTCCCATTTAATTCAATGTAAACCTACTTCCTTTTACTGAATAATGGTTAATTGAATATTCCGCTTTTTTGAAAAACATTTTAAAGCCCCGCTGTATATCTTACAATGCTGAATAACTTCGTCTACATGAATACGGATCTGGTTCCTATGCCCCAAAGGTTCTTAGTTCTTATATGCCCCAAAGAAAGCTAAAACCCTTCACCTTCACCTTTCACCGTTGACGACATACTAATTAAGCCAATTTGCCAAGTTTATGTTTCGTCGCGAAGTTAAAAGGGTGAAGCAAACATGTCCAAAAGAAAGAACACAAGTTTGTCTTTAGCTCAGCGAGTGGAAGTGTTAAATCTTCCGAAAAAAAACACAGAGGGTTCAATTGCTCAACGATTCGGCGTGAGTCAGTAACCGAACTTATGCCTCCACCATCATTAGCGTCCGCGTTGCAGGCAATTGATGTCGTTCATCGGTTTATAGATACCACGGGTTGTGAAGAATATGAGCAGTTATACGACTTAAAAACATTCTTGTACAGTACAACGCAAACGACACGAACGCAAAACCGCGCTCAATCATGGATTTTTTTTTCAAAAGAAGCATTGTTAAAAACTTGACTAATTGACTAAGGATAGTACAGATTTACTCTTGTCTCCTTCAATTCGTATTTTTATCATGCTATATAGGCAACTTCGTATTTTTGAATATTCCGCATATTTGAATATTGTCCGTCCGGTCCCGAGCCTATTCAATTAAGTGGACTGCATTGTAATTAGCAATTACAAAAGATTTAAAACAACCTGATGAGATTTTCGTCTTATCAAACAACAATGAAAGGTGAATTTCACCGGCGTCAGCAATCATAAACTGCGATTTCGCGCCAAAATTTCTGTTTATAGAGCTAGTGGGTGGGGCTTATGGATTGTTCTCCGAGTTCTACTGTGCACCTTGAGCACAGTAGAACGGAAGGCGGTTTTTGAACTGCGGGCCAAGCCATCTAGTTGAGCTGTTCACGCTAAAACGCCCGTCCAGCTGAACCCCGTCACACGCGAAAATGCCAGTTGAGCCAACTGGTCAACGCAGTTCCTCAGTTCCGTTCACAATAAAACGCACCCTAAAAATAAAATCTTTATTTTTTAAGGTTACACTGTTAGATCTAAGAGCATAGCTCTTGATCATAGCCCATTCCCCCCTCCCTTGTTCCCGAAACGCGTCTTTTTCTAGGAAAGGGCCTATAGCTCCTGCATCCTGGTCCTGAAATGTGTGCTTTTCCCTACTAACTCCTTGTTGAGCTTCGTAATAGGTGGCAGCACTGCCTGGTTGAAAACGAGGGAAAACCTGATCCCTAAACGCGATATACAGTTACTTGTATATTGTATCACATTTAAGCAAGCTTGGACGTGTGTAAAATGTTACAAATTGTGAGATTTTCACTTAGGCTTGGTTCTGTAACAAGTAAACTCCAGATTGCGCCAAGTATTGTACTGGTAAATACAGTTCACAAATATTTTTTGCATGCAGAAACTTTTGTCAAAAATTACACGTTTGGTGAAACTCCTCCTAATGCTGGTTTTATTATTTGCTTAGGCCAGAAACCAAACATCTTACAGTAATGCACAGCTTATGGTAGACGATATAAAAGAAGTTCCAGTCGATTGGAAGTATATTGATCGGCTTTTACCCTCCAAAATTGTTCCAAGTTTTCCTGTAAAAGAAGAATATCCATCCGGTTGGAAACCCCCAGCAAGTAAGTTTTTATTCTATGTTTAAGTTATGATACGATTACAGGACTTAATCATTTGTATTCTGCCACATTTCTAGACACAAAACCAGATACTCCTTATTTTGTTAAAAGGACAGCTAATCATCTCCTGCCTGTATATGTGAAGAGAACCAAACGTGGACAGCTAGTTCTCACCTATATTAGGCATATTGATGGAGACATTTGGGTAATACTTTTCTTTCAACTTCTCTGGCTTCGGTTAAATTGTTATTTACGTATGTAGGAGCTTGAGAAGGACGTGAGGAAGCATTTGGAAAGCGCTACGGATAAACCTATTATTATTCAAGTTCACGAACCTGCTGGTATTATTAAAATAAGAAGAGAGTATTTGGAAGTAGTAGAGCAGTTTTTGTATAGTAAAGGCTTCTAATGTGCTAATACAGTGTAGTGTTGTCTATTCAAAGTTTCCTTTTGGTACTAAGGTCATTCCTAGTTTTTCCAGATAAGTTTTACCAAACATTTCGAAATTATATCAGGCGCATTATTCGTAATTGAAAGCTTAGTTATCGGCTCGTGATCTTAGCTCGGACAAATGGGTAATTAACGGTTTGCGGTCTTTTTTTGGACTATACCAAATTTTCGTAGTTTTTAAGCTTTTAAAATGCGTAGAAAGCTCTTGGTGATTCAGAACGCCATTATGGATTAATCGTATTAAACCTAAAAATTTCGTTTAATGCAAGTAAAACCTAGTTTGTTTTTGAAATCAGCTATTTAGTGCATTTCATTTAACACTATACAGAAATATATAAATGGTTTATACAATGCAGATGAGTTTCACCTTGGGTTTTGGGATACTATACAATCTTTTCATGATGTCATGCAAAGTTCCTCGAACAAACACGAGAAACACTGGTTTGAGCAAAATCCATCACCAACCCGTTCATACCCAAACGCTACGAACAAAACGGAGATAAACTTCACTGTAGCCACAAAGTTGAAAACGTTGGGATATCGCTTCTTGAAAGGAAGGGGGGCATTTGCGGGAAATAAACATTTACTTTATGGAGCAACGTAAGCAAAGACCAAAGAAATCGGAGGGTTAATTTACAATAACTGGACTAAGGATGTGTTCAGAATACAACAAAACCCCTGAGAACATGGCTGGCAGACACGTCCTGTTCAGAAAAATGCGCTCCTAAGCTAATATAGATAAAGTGGATGGCTAAATCTTGGAATGAGCGATTCACAAGACAGATCTAAACCTCAAGAAACTTGATACAAAAATGATAAATAATTTCCTTACTCTGAAATGGCTTTGTTTTTCTTTTTTTCCCTTTAAAATTATCTACCAGAAACATTGAGCATTTTGTGCATAGTTTTAAAACAAGGATTGCTTTTAGAAGTTTTCATCTTTGATTCTAGGGTAGCACCAAGGAATTCTGTCGTAAAAGAAAAACTGTCAAACTTCACACTGATGGTTAATATATGTCCATCCTTAATCCAGTCCAAAAAGTATGCTTTGCTTGAAACGACGGGAAGGAGGGGGGGGGGGGGGGTCCATGGCACTAAATTTACATTCTTCCTTCGCTATACTTGTTAGGTATGGCTTTCCCATTGCTTATCGCTGTCATTGCTCCTTTGGTTTGGGGTTGTGCGTTATTCACGTTCAAACTCATCTTAACACTCATGTCTTGCCCATGTGGATGCGAAAAGGCTGCTGGAGAAACTTTTCGCAACCCGCTGGACTTGCCAAGTTCACTTACAGCATATAATCCCGACACGGGATACTTCCTATTAGGTGATACAGTGTACGAATTCTTCACTGCTTTAGTCAAAGACACTAGATGCAAAGGTTTCTTACTACCATCTTCGGAATTCGCCAAAAGATGAATAGCTTTCAATTTTGCTTCAGCCACACTACCCGGATTGGGCGGTGGTAAAGGTGGGGGCTGTTGCTGCAGCTGTTGTTGATGCGAGGGCAAATTCTCAGTCATGTAACTCATCGATTGACTGCTACTATTGCTCTCCGTCATAGTTTGCACTGGCTGGGCGACCGCTACGGATAAGCCGTCAACTGTGACATTGACGGCGGACCACGCTTTGTTAACATTATCCGAATGCCAAGACAAAGGCCTTGTCTGGTGATGACTCGCCTTGGACCTCGAATTCATCGCTAATCGTCTGGGTACCGCGGATTCCGGTTGCACTGTCATTGAGCCTGTGGGATGTTTAGGCATGACATAAGCTTTGGAAGCTACCGGTTGTGGTTGTTGTCTGGCTACCGGCTGGCCCTGGGTTTTTCCTTGCAACGCTTCCAACGGCGTAGGCGGTAACGGCATGCTTTGAATGTTAGCTACCGGAGTTGACTGCTGTTGCTGCTGAGCTGAATCTTGCGGTTTTCCAGTCGAATTCCTCTGTAAAGTCGTGTTCGACGTGGAGGTTTGGCTAGGGTTCGAACCATTGCCGGGCTTTCTGTTGGCATTCAGCAAAGCAGGATCATTGCACAGTGCGGAAATTAACGGCAAGTCCAGGTTTTTGCTCTTCTCTCTCAAAGTCTTGATATCTAACGACAACCTCGAGACAGCTCGACTACTGTGTTCTGACGCGGTAATGGAATTACTGCGGGAAGTAACAGCAGAATGGGGCGTATCCAAGCTTTGTTTCCTATAGGGAGGGGGCGGTGGTAACCCAGTGGTGGTATAACGCGAGTTTTGGGTCGTTGCCGAGCTTACAATAGAATCGTGACCCACGCCCGTGTCATAACTCAGGATGCTTTCTTCAGATTGAACTCGGGGAAAGGTGGGATGCAACAAATTCCTCGCTGCTCTTAGTCTCGCTAAATAGTCTTCGCCAATGGGTTCGTAACTTCCCGTCAAACTTTGGGTGGACGCAGAATAGCCGCTCGGATTCGAGGAATGACTGCTGGCTAGGGATTGGGTGGACAAGTACTTTGCGTTCATGCTCGGGTACGGCACATAAGTCATAGGCTGATGGGCGGAGTAATTCGACGAGTAATTGGAGGTGGAATACGAGCTGGAATAATTGCTACTGGACAAACTTTGATTGGAAGCGTAGTGAGCTGGATGGGGATTTAAGTTGTAATTCACTGCAGCCATGGCGGGTCCGTTCAAAACTTTGTTAGCAGGTAACGCCATCTGTGGAGAGGCTAAGTTACTGTGTGAAGCCGCAGGACTACTTAGCTGGGCGGTCGCCGCAAAAACGTTCGGCGCGGAGCGGTACAAGTTCGCTGTTTTCGGGGCTCTGTACGGCGGGGGTGGCGGGAGATACGCTGCGCTCTCCAATTCAGCTAAACTTGCCAAACTTTGCGCCTGGGCTAGCATGGCTCCTTGCTTGGCATCCATATATTCCTGCCGGCTCAACGCGGGGTCTTTCAAAGGGTAAATGACGTAATCCACATCCGAGTAGAGCTGTGCTTTGAATTGCTCGATCTGGCTTTGCGTTACTTGGTTGGTGTAAACCGTGGCTAAGCTCGGTTTGCCAGGGTACTGCGGGGGTGGTGGGATTCCCAAGTACTGATCTTCTTCGGGCAAGGAAATGATCCGAGCTTGGGCCGCCAAGTGCGCATCGTGGTTACTAGATTGCGCTAAGGTTTGCGCATGCGCAAGGTTTGCGTTTTGTGCAGCTAGGACTTCTTGCGGTAACGGATGCGGCGGTCGCCTAGATAGAGTGTTGGAGGCGTGGATATCCAAGTAATTATTCTTGCCAATGACTGGGACCATGGAATTGGTCTTCGTGGTGCTGTTGCCGTTGGAATCCTTGGGGGAGTAATGACTACTACTACTACTACTACTGATGTCTTCCGCAAATGCTGGGTAGGCGGTCGCCATCTGGCCATAGTTACTAACCTGCGACGCTGGGGTTGAACTCGAGCTCGACTTAGGTAGCGTATTTACATGAGTACCAGCTCCTGTTTTGCTCGTCGTATTCCTCGATCCTAAATGCGAGTTGGAATTGGATAAAGGCGAAGAAACGGCTGACGCGGATACGGCTTGCAGTAGGGCGGGATCCAGACTTTGCTCAATGAGTTGCAAGTGGTTAAAGGCGTGTAAAGCTGCGGGGTATAACGGTGGGGGTGGCTCGACTTGCGGGACGCCGTAAAGAGACAGGATCGGTTGACTTTGATGATTGAAAAAAGCATCGGAATGTGTTAGGATACTCTGATTGTTGCTGGGTGTCATGGAGGCTGAGGTAGTAGCTGGCAAATAGACACGCGGGTCATACGGAGGCGGTGGTAAGTACTGTTCTGTGGGAATACTTGGAGTCATGGTCGGGGAGGAATTGGGTGGCGATGACGTCATAATAGCAAAACTGGGGCTGGACGTGTTTGCAGGGGTGGCATGGGCTTGGAGGACGCTAATAGGCGGTTTGCTCGTGATAAATCGAGCTAAAGCTTCTGTGGAGAGCGTAGCAGCGCTGGAAGGGGTTGAAACATGGTTGCGATAGGTTTTGGGCAGAGTATTACTGTTGGAACCGGTGGGTGTGGCGTTGGCCAGGACAACAGCAGCTGCAGAAGGTACAATTAGCTTAGGATTTTTGCTGAGCGACGTGCCAGCTCCTCCGCGTTTCTCCGGAGACGGAGGAATCTGTGACACGATATTGCTCATGGAAATAGATTTGGCTAAACCTTCGGAATGATTACTGTTTAGCTGCAAAGGCGCTTCTAAGGGAGGCAACTGGACATAATCGCTGTCTGTATCGAGGGTGTGACTGACGGTACTGCGTCTGGAGTAAGTACCCGTGTTGGGGACAGCGCTCGTGACCGTAAAATCGAGCTTGGAAGGAGACAGATTTTCACCAGCCGTTTCGGGAACAAGTGTTGTTGTATTAAGGGAGCCGCTCCTGACTGAATAATCGACGGGAGATGAGGCGGGTGTGGACGGGGAGGAATCTGATAAAGAGTTGGGGTAAAAATCTACGTAATTAGGTTCGTTATCGTTGCTACGTTTGCAAGTGGTGGGTCGCTGTCGCTGGCTTAACGGACTCGGTGACCGCACAGCGGATACGGTGGCTGTGAGAGGAGATTCGGCAGTTTGAGCCGTTTCAGCAGGTTCAGGCTCGTTTTCTTCTTCGTCTTCTTCTTCGAGCTCATGACTGGAGACGTTCGGACCATTGGAATCCATACTACTCACATAACTATGGAATACACTATGACAGTCGGACAGGGTTGAATTTTGGGCCGTGTGATCCACACTGACACATAAACTGCTCGTACTGGACATGGAGATTCCAGATGGTCCCGTGTCATGTCTCAAAACTTGGGTTGGGGAGCTGCAGCAATCGTGCTGAGATCCTACCCTCACTAACCGACATTCGGCGCACGTTGCGCCTGCGCAGTTGTCTGCGGTGGAGCACGTTTCGCTCGCATCGTCATCACAAGAGTACCAGTACTGCGGTTCCTCTGAATCCATAGTATTCGCACTCTGTACACCATTCTCAAGATTCACATTGGTCCGTTTGGCTTCCAAAGTGGAATTAAAGTCATTTGCCGTCCTTAGTTCGCTCACTGCTTTTCGCACGTCACTTAAATCCATAGAATTTATCCCGTCCACGATATCTACACTGTCTTTGGGTTTGTCCGTATCGTACAACCACGTCGAAGTGGTATTTCGACCCCAAGTCCCTAAGCGAGACTTGGATCTAGACCTCGAATGGATCGTCGAAGCACTATATTGGGAAGAAGAGCTCTGGAGGCTGCCAGCGCGCGAATGGTCCACGGATTCTTGATGGGACGCCCCCGATGTACCCGACTTCCTTCCTACTCGGGCTAATCGGGCCAGACCAGCTAATTTGCGAGGCAAGATTCCGTTACTTTCCCGCTCTTCTTCTGAAAGAAAAAGACAAAAACATGACAATATCTGGCCTTCCACAAAGACAACCGCGTTGTCTGCATAAGAAAGATGAAAAATATAAAAAAAGATGCGGCTGGTTTATAAAAAGCAATAATTACTGTTTCGTTCAGGTCCATGAGGTTCTTTGGGAAGAGAATCACAAGAGCTGCCATTGTCTCGCAAATGCGCCAAGGCCAGAGATTCCAGAGAGGGGGCAGGTGGGGCATTTATCATAATTTCCACCTCCAAATCATCTGTGGTAGGAAAGTAGATATCTTTAAGTATAGTTCATTTTATTAAGTGTTCAAGTGGGGGGGAAATTACCTTCACTTTCATCTACGCTTTGCACTTTATCGGAAACGATCCCAGAGGTGGTGTTGGAAGATGTATTGGAAATGACTGATATTCGCTGGTCGTTGTGCACTCTGCCGCTTTGGCCCAGGGACGTGTAGCATCGCAAACTACGAAGACTCATCCGTTGGCTTTGTAGCTGTGCTAACGTCACACTGGAGGGTTCAGGGGGCCAGTCGAGGGCTGAGGTTTCGTTTGGAAAGCAAGACTCGCGGTAATGCCGATGAGCTACAAAATAAAAAAAAAGACATCAATTAATTCTCCTTACAATTAGCCAAAAGAAAAGAGCGGACTGTTTACCTTCTTCCTCCAACTTGCGCAATTCGGCCAATCGAGGTTGCATGGCCATACTGAATTGATGCGTGACTCGACACAGGTACAGCAAGTGCTTCGACTTATCATCGCTGCTGGTGTAATAAGTAAATTTCCTCGTATCTGGACACCCCACTGCTCGAATCTCGAACTTTTTGCGCTACAAATACAGAACAAAACCCAACAATGAATTGCTTTGCTAAAAATTATTGTTTATTTATAAATCTTAGCACACAACTAGTGGTTTAACAACACGCTCTTTGTCTTTAAAAACGTAGAAGAATGTAAACATATTACTAAGCACTGTTCTTGCTCAGTGTACAGTTTCATTATACGAAGCTTTTCGAGGCTTGGTCTTGGGAAGGTAGAAAGTAGCTCATGGGAGGTAAAAATGACCAAAAACGAAAATAAGCCAACTAATGCAAACTGAGCAACAATGAAGTTTATAGCTTTACACGAACTACAAGGAAACGCGAATTAAAATGCATCGCTATGTTTACCGCTTTTTTTAAGAGCATGGTTTACCCCAAATCTCCTTGTCCTCGTATACTACGACCCAAAGGCGAATTTAGCGAAGCCCAAAAACCATGCATCTACATCCTCCGAACATGCATGTATATAGCGAGGATCTAAGGGGAGGCTGTTATTTCTTGGCGGAAGGACACGAGATGCCCTGCAGGTCAGGGTATAAGGATGGATGATGGAACTACAGCTCACGCAGCAACAGCAGCAATTGGCGCCCCCCGAAAAATCTCAGGTATAATATATACCTCCTGCTTGAGAAGGTACAAATCTTTTTTGTCTGCCTGTGGGACGAAAACTCGGCGCATACCTGAGCCTACCTATTCAAGTACCACGAAGACGAAGAGCAGGCCATCAAAAGTTTTCTGTTCGTCTGGTTTGGGGCTCCTTGCTCACTTGCACCCCTCCCCCTCCCCAACCTCTTTTGTATGTATCAGAACAGCCAGGAATGAAAAGAAAAATGAATTCGGAAAATTCTTCTTGGGCCATTGAGCCGTTTGTTGTGCTCCCTGGCTCTGGGCCAAATGGCGTAAATTGTTAAAGCAAATCTACCCAGTCAGGTCTTGTGCTGTGACTGGCAAATGGAAGGATAAAAAGCCCAAGAAAAACCTGAAAGGGTCCTTTTCTTATAATAACGTCTTATAGTTTCTTCAAGAATCTTACCTTGTGGAGAATGCGAGGAGCGTGCAGGTACAGAAATAAAATCTGGCTAGGGAGTTGTTAAGGTAAAAAAAGGGATGCACACACACACACAGACAGGTAGTTTAGTAGCAAAAAGTCGTTAGTCGTTGGGTAATTTGGAATTACAAGCATTCCCTTGGCCTTTTCACTCGTTGCTATCTTTCACGGGACATTAAAACGGACATTCTCGACTGAAACCTCAACAAAGCCAGCGACAAACTATCAAGTCTTTCATTAAAAAAGAAACGCGGCCCATATTTTCCCCGTTCTTCGCTCCTTACAGCCCTAAAACCTTTCATTTCCTTTCGCCACCTCAAGAAACAACTTTTTTCTCCTGAAAATCTCCTAGTGTATGTTTGGTCCTAGTGTTTGGTCAATTCCGAATAGCAACAAGTCTCAAAAAGTCCCCTAAACGAATAAACTTCCATCTTCCCCTCAAAAAATAAAACAAAAATAAAGACAGAAATAAAAAAAATGGTTAGTTGGTCCAATTAAAGTTTTTTTCAAGTTAATTTTTTTTTCTAAGCCAAGGTATACCCTTTGAAAGGGAGTAATTCTCTCTGATTTACGATGAGTGCTCAGAACTAGAAGAAATTTCCAAAGTCTGGATCCGAGTGAGAGAGGTAACGCATTAAAAAGGTAACGAAATACAGGAGGCAGAGCCCAAGAAACCCAGAGTGCGAAGACGTTGAATATAGGGCCCAAAAGAGCAAGCCTTGGCTGTCTTGGAAGACGAGACCTGCGTCCCTGATCAGTATGCAGCACGCGAGGTCGCGAGTGCTCCGGCCCACCCTTTGACACCCGCAGGCTGCATAGCCTCATCAAAGAAAAACAGGTATATCCAGCACAGCCTCTCTTTTGGAAGAGCTTTTGCTTCTCTTCTCTCTCCCCAACTCACGCACATTCCATGCAAACGTATATACATAAAGCTTTTCTACGTATATGGTCGATGGGTTATTATAACGAAGGCATAAGCCTTCACAACCTCAAATTTTAACCCAGCAAGTCCCCCCCCCACCCCCTCTCCAAGTTTTGCCTGTCCAGCTCGAGCAAAACAAGAAAAAAATGGGCCTCCTATGGTGCAAGCAAGAAAGGCAGAGAGAGATAAGACAGAGAAGGGGGTCCCCTTTGCACTTAAAAGTATTCTTTATAAGGAAATATGGAATAGTTCATCAACTCTTCCGATGTGGCAACCCAAACGCGAACGTTTTTCTCCGAGGCTTTCAAACTTGCAGTACTCGTTGTTGGGCAGGATTTGCTGAGGAAAAACGGGGCGAAAACAAACGTTCTCAACTTACCTCAAAGCAGAGTTTCCCAATATTAGGCCACAGGAATGAAGCACGCAAGCTCTTGGTAACCGTATCTCCCTCCTAGAAGGTAAAAACCCAAGGAAACACACATTCCATGAGCTTGGACCGTAAATCATCACATTTTGGGGGGTTCTCAATAATATACCTCGTAAATATCAATGCCCCTGGCACAGATTCCCAACCAAACGTTGCCCTCGGTGGCGTTTTCCTGGCCTGCTGCTCGAGGACTACCTTCTCCTGCAGATCCTCCTCCGTTGGTGCTGCTGGTGCCGTTGAGATTGCTCACCCGCTCTTCTCGTTCCCGCTCTGTACTCCGACTTTCTCTGCTCCGCCGTAACGTATTACGCTCATTGCCCAACCGTTCTGCTGCTGCCGATGAAGACGATGAGGTTGTCGTAGACACCGTCAAGTTATTAGGCCGCTCCACGCTTCGACTACGGTCCAGTGACCGATTGTTGTCTGACTTTTTGGAATGGCGCAGGCGGTAGAGGTGCAGACCATGATGAGCTTCGCCGCTAGACGCTTCCTTGATGTACGCCAGCTCCGCTGACCCTCGAGACAAGCCTTGATGGTCGCGATGCATGGCAGGAATGTTTTGGACGACGTAATCTTCGCCAACGCGTTCCAATATCTAAAGGATTACAAGAATGACAATTAGAAAAAATTAACAATACGCTAAAAAGCTTCGGTCAGGTTACCCATGCTGGGAAATAGAGATGGGGGTTGAAATAAACTCCGCAATGTTCTTCATTAAAGTCGCCCAAGTCGGATTGGAGTGCCAGGGCTGCCAACAAGAAGAAGCTCTCTTCCGAAGCGGGTTGACCATGACGGAGGACATTTTCTCGCAGTTGTAAATAATAATGGCGTCGCGTTACACGATCCCTGTGGAGTCGAGACAAACATGAGATTAATATAACAGAAATAGTTATCTAATTTCGCCACACACAGAAAGGGATAGAACAAAATTTCCCAAATGCCAAACAAGACTCAAGAATTCTCTCTCAAACGGAATTTATATTTACCTGATCAGGTGATGGCTATCGACGTAGAACTGGACACGGAAATAAAAAAACAAGAGCAGGTTGCCACTATTGTCCAGGCCCTGCAAGTAAACAAAGGAAGCGCGAAAGTTAAATAGTGATATTAACATTATTCTGTAAGTCATTGTTTTTGTACATAAAACTCTCACTCATATCTTGGCTAATGCTTTGACTCGTTTGTGCAGTTCTCATTGATTTTACCTTCCCGGCTTTTTTAAATATCCAAAACAGGAACACGAAGGCAAAGTTTTCACGTTCCACACTTGGAGTTTTGGCAAGCTAGAGCAATTTGGCGAGGATCGACAACGTTACAACTACCACATAAGCTCAACCCCAAACCCAAACCTCCAAAAGCTTGTCAAACTGGGCTAGACAGCATTCCTGCAGCTTCGTTCATTGCCACATGGGCACGTAAAGTTGCCTCTCTCGAAGTGCAAGTTGTCGTTTTTCTCAAAGTATGCAAAACATCAGATTCTTTCAAGTTTTCTCAACCATGACCAAAAGAAGCGCAAAAAGAAGAAAAAGGTGCATATACCTTCGCATACTGGCAATACACACAACACAAATTCGTGACTCTTACCAGAACCCACTATCATCATCTCTTTTCGTCTCTCTCTAGCTCCTTCTCTCTTCCCCCGCTACCATGTTCATAATGAATGCTACAACAAGCTTTCTCTTCCATTCCAACCAGCATTTTCATTGACAAATTCCCAAAAACTCGCACGAACGGTCCTTGACACAGCAAAAATACCCCAACACCAAAAAAAGGCAATTCTACAAAGTTCCGAGAAAATTCCAAAGCGTTAGCCCATCCCCATTCCAAGCCCCACCCTTTACGTGCGCATTCAGGTGTAAAATGTTCTTTTTATCTATCTGATGCAGGTGTTTTTCCTAACGAACTTGCTACGAAAACTTCGCAAGAATCCCAATGCTCTGCACATGACATTTTTGAAAATACTACGTAAAGAATCCAAGTCGGGTTCACGAGCCAATCAGCTTCAACTATTGTAGCTCTCGAAGTTTTATCCAAGCTTTACAAGCCAAGCTAAGAGGCTAGGTAATAAAAATAAGACAAGTAAAAAAATAAAATAAAAAATGGACGGTTACACCCTGCTGAAAGAAGCTTGAAAGGATGGTTCCTGCTGCAGCTGTTGGAGAGCTGCGCCTTTTGCCTTTACATGGACAGGAGATGCTCCAATGACTTGGCCGAATGCTCGAACCGAGCCAATCTGAAATCTAATACAACACAATTCAGAGAGCCAAGGGGGAATTATATATCCCCATCATTTCATCTTCCTGTTTCATGTCCCAAGTCTGATGCTATCATTCATCAACAAGGAATGTTCTAAATCATGGTCCGGATCGTCTCCTCCCTTTTCTATTTCTTCTCCTTTTTTCATTTCACATCAAACAGAAGCATTGCGTCTGGGACTTTTCACCTTTCTCTTATTTTCATTGTCAAAGGCCTTTACGTGCCCATGTACCAAAAAAATGGGGAACTAGAAACGAAAAAAACACAGCCTACGACTATCAAGAAAAGGTGGAGGTGCTGCTGACTAAAGACACAAGATGTTAAGGAGTTCTCTGGTGTGGGGATCTGAAAATTTGAATGTCCGTTTGGAATGGCGCATGGTGGTTTTGCCTGGTGCCTGTAAGGCAAGCCTGCCTCCAGCTCCCAAACTTCAGCTAGCTTGTGCAACTCCGCTTGCTTTCATGTAGCGTTGCTAGCTAAGGTTGCTGGCTTGGCCCATTGTTCTGCACGAGGTGCGGCCGGCAAGCTTTCTACATTCTACATTCCATAGATAATCAGCTCTGCGTTCTGGCCACCGGCAAAAACGCATTATAGCCTGGCTTGGTCTGGCATCTGCCTTCACGGACGGTACATCTTCGAATATAGTCTCGCCAAAATCGAACGTTTTCGGAGCGTCGCAAATCCCTTAACGCCCAAGAACTCTGACACTTATAGTCCGTTCCACTGGCTGCACTGGTGCAATATTTTTGGCACTCAGTGTGTCAAACACGTATGTACATCTTTACACACTGAGTGCGAAAAATATTGCACCAGTGCAGCCAGTGGAATGCGCTATTAACGTAACTTCCCTCCTAGCCTAGCTACAGCACGACGAGCCAAAATCGAACGTTTTCGAGCACCAATAAACTGGAAAGCTCAAATTTACAAACAACTCGGGAAGTAACTTTAACTTCAATTGCAAGCCGGGCAAATTCGAGTTAGGAAGTTGTAATATTCTATCTCAACCAGACCAAAGCACGTGTATATTTCACTCAGTCCAGATTATGCATGTTTCTTGCTGACCTACCCAAGACTGTATACATAATGTACACAAAATACATGCTACACAACGCATTGAAGCTGCATATTTCATAGCTAATATAACCCTATTTGATCTGAAAATCTGATTTTCTCTCTGCAATGGTTTTGGTGTAAAGTTCGGAAGGTTCCAAGTTCGTTAAACCAAGATTGCAAGTTAACCCAGGTAGGCTATACGCTACTGTTTCGCACATTGTTTACTCCTTATTGTCTCAGGCATCCTCTCGCCAACCAACATGATTCTCCTTCCCTCTTAACAAAAACACGGAAACAGTTACGCAGTTACGGACGCCAGGAAAAACAGTCGACTCAACCTACGAGGCTATAAAACCCAATAACTGCCAAGTCATCACGTGTGTTTAGGCGTCTCAAATGGTTTCTACACATTAGTATCCCCATCTCAGAAAAAAAAAGATCGAGTCTTCATGAAACAACTAATTTATTTTTGTATATAAATGCCATTAGAATTTCCCATTAGTGAACTTTAAATTAGGAAGTAAGTTTTTGTTCTAGAAAAAAAAATCGTTTCGCCCTTTTTGCATCTACGCTTTGTGTAAGCAAGGCAAAAGGCAACAGCCAACCAAATTATGATGGGTGTCCGGAATGCTCTCATGAAACAGGTTCTTTTTTTATAGGGCTCTGAAATGGCCCAGGTAAAAATGCAGGTGGGGAGGCCAGTTTTTTTATTATTTATTATTTGGGGAAAAGAAGAGAAGAGTTGGAGAAGGACCTTTAGGGAGGCCACAAAAAGAGACCAAAGAGACCTATATGGTGGGGTGGACCCATAATCTCCCCGACCTAACGCCGACAGCTACTGGGCTTACGCACAAGTTGTGCTCTTCAACCGATTTAAAAAGAACGGCAGGGTCTCTCTTTTTTGGCGTGACTTAATTCTTATCTTGGTCTCTCTTTCTCTCTCTCTGTCTCGCTCTGGCTCTTTCTCTCCTACTTTCAAACGTGCCATCGCACAACTCCCTTTTTATTATTTGTAAAAGAGGCCCTGGAATAAAGAAAATCACAGCCCTTTTCGGTCTCTTCTTAATCATCCACTTTTTCTGTAGTTAAAAGAGAATAAGGTTAGTACCTTGCAAGATTCATGAAAAGTGCAAGATCCCCAACTAATGATAAGCCGAAGAATTAGAATTAAGTGCCTACTGAACTTGAATTAAGGGGAGGGCAAAAAATGCTAAGGGCTGTTGCGTCAAAGAGTGAGCCAATAAGTCGTGGTCTGGGTTTAGACGATGCCGAGATAACATTCCGAGTTGGAATTTAGTAGCGAGGCTGCAAGCTACCTGTTGAATTTATGCTAAAAGCCTTTTTTCTTTTTGTTCAGATTCCTGTGGTATTAAGACGGAGAAGACGGTTGTGTTCCTCTTTTCTTTTTCAAATTTCCCAACATCATGTCCGTTAACGAACCTTTTCAGAAGCAGAATTTAACGTTAACGAACGAGGCTCAAGGGGAAGACATGGATCTTTAGTGGCCCAGCAGCGTTAATTTGTGGCGGAGAAAAAGAAAACTAACTGGTTAACATCGTAGTATACGAAAATATCGCCAAAGATTTGAACCGTAACATGTCGTGTCTTCTTCCCCAAGTATTACGGAAGCTAGACATTATTCCACGAGTTGGGCGCCGTGCCAGTTGCCAAAAATGTTGGAACTTTCCAACGTTTGAGGCTTAAGTGGAAATTCTCCTTAATTTTCAAACCAAAGCGTGTCAAGGAAATACAAAGTAAAGTTGGTTGTACTTACGCTGGTATGCGACGCTTTCCACGCCTTCGGTGCGTACTTTCCCAACTTATTATCCGGATCCACAAACAAGTATTCGTTATCTGCGACCAAACAAAAGAGCCCCAAAAACCACAATTAGACATGAGTTACATATCCTTTCCCACAATATTTTTTTTTAAAAAATCTTAAAAATGCACGATAGAAGAATCCTTTAGTTCAAATTTTATAACTAATCCACAAAACATCTTGTATAGCTTAAAAAAAAACAAAAAAAACATGATTGAACGTTTTCAGAACATCTAAACGACCAACTCTAAGCTAAACCGACTTCTTATCTATCATTACCTGGCCCAGAACGCTATTTTTTTTTTATCGACCAAATGGTAGAGTAGGCGACAAGATGCATGTAAAAGACTAAATCGCCCATTAATCACGCGTGGTATTCTTGAACATTACTCCCTGTCATTCAACAGAGGGCCAAGGTTAATGTGCCAGCTATAAAAAAAAAAAAAAAAAAAACTGGAAGCCCTCAGAAAAAAACAAGAGACTTGTTCTTTATAATGACCTTGTTCATTGTGTCTTGCCTTAATTTTTTTCCACAATTTTCCGTATAACCTTTCTGAGCAAAAAAATCTAATTAAATCCTAACATGTTCCCGGTGGGTTTTGCTGAAAAAAATAGAAAGAATACTTTAGAAGGGACCAAAAAAATAATTTTTACCTAGGCACACAGCCAATCCGAATAATTCAGCGCTTTTCATGCCCAACGAAGACATATTCTGGACCACGGCAGCATATAAATCTTTCACTTTACCTTTCACCTGTAGAACAATAAGAACAGAGTTAATTTCTTCCGTCAACATCAAACTGTATTAATCGATATGCATTCATGTTACTCTTCGGCAAACAATCGATATTTGAACTAGTTTAAATGTGAGAAGCTAAATAAGAAAAATCTAAGGCAAAAACGTGCAAGAAGGCACGTGTACTGCTTTTGAGACTCGGGCGAACTTGCAGGCTTATTTTTGCTTTGTCATTGCAAACTATCGTCGGTTCCTGAAAATTGGGCTCCACAAACCGACATCATCACGAACTGATAATTTGCGCAAGTGTCTATTATTTTCTGGGAAAAAATTACTTTCCTCCGAAGCCCTCGTGCGGTGGTTCTTTCTTCACTTCTTTTGTTTGTTCCTTTCGTTTCTTTGGAATAAAAAATAAACAAAAAATATGACAACAATAAAAAAAGCCACAGAAAGAAGTTTTAACCACAGTGCTCTTAAGACTGGGCATTGGCATTTTTGTTAGTCTGAGCTCATTGCAAAGGTATGTTGCTGGAGATGCCATAAACAAAGTCATCCTGCAAAAAAAAAAAAGGATGCGCCTGGCAAAAAAGCTGTCCAGATTTGCCCGCCAATAACCTCGGATTTATCACTTGAGCTAAGCTTCTCCCTTCCTTGTTAAAGTTTTTGTTCTCTTTCTTTCCATAATTACCTCGACATCAAAGAAGAGCGTTTCCCCCGACAATATTCGAACAGCAACATAACGGCGTGCGGACGGCAAAGGCGAAGAGCAGGACGGCACGGCGACCACAACGGGTTGCCGCATTGCGAACGTAGCCAGAGTTTTAAATATATATATATATATATATGTGTGTATATATATATTTATTATTGGCTATGCAAATTGGGTGGCAAAAGTCGGCTCCTGGCGACTTCTACGATGAAGACGCTGGGGACGACGGGGACAAGCCCCGGCCCCTTCCAATGCCAATCTGCCTTGGGATAACCGGGACCGATCAGCAATACACTGAACCAACCTGTTGAGAACCGGGCAAAGAAAAGAAGCGACAATAAATTAGAGGCAGCGTCTCAACATTGTATGAATCACTAGTCAAACAACCAGAAAAAAATCAATCATCCACGAAAGTTCAGAGAGTCCAGGGATGAGGGACAAATACTAGTGAAAAACCTGTTTTAAATGAGGCTCATTAAGATCGTATAGACGATTAGAGATGCACCAGACCAACCGTTAAGCAGAAAAAAAATTGACGATAATACTGCAACCAATTATACATGCACTTCACTAGTTTTATCTTAATGCCAGTGGTGTATAACATGTCATTTTAATTGGACAGCTTCCCCATTGCTTTGTTTCCACAGAGGAGCCCTTTCCAAACCACATAAAAATACACAAAAACAAAAGTATAGCATGGAATCCAACCGAAGCACAGGTTAAATTGCGCATGCATGAAGCAATGTCTATTAGGGGTTCTAAACCCAACTTGCGTCAGTATTAATCCTCCTATTTCTTTTTTGAACAAAATTTTCTTCGCTTATCTCGCCACATAGGCGTTTTCTTGCGTGATCATAGACACTGACGTCTCCCAACCATTACACAGGCATTTCCGGTAAACACACTCTTGTTTATCTCCTTTTTTAATAGCTTGTCGGGTGGAGTGCAACAAGAATGCGAACCCAACACCAACCAAGCATCCAGAAATCCAGAGTCAATTCAAAACTGACCAAGTAAACCCCAAACGGGGACAAAAATCCCAAAGAGCTTTAACTTAAATCCAAATAAATAAAAAACTTCCATAACAAGTGTATCCACGGTTCAATACGAACCCAACCCAATTGTATTTCATCGTGTTAATCCATCCGACGCAATAAAAAAAACATTCACGTTTGCCATTAGCGCAAGTATTCTAACAATTTCCGTCCGTTTCATTTTTTTTCTTAACAACATTATATAAGAGTCCCAGACAAACTTCTGCTTCTCACGCCCCAATTCTTCTACATCTAAAAATTGTTTTAAAAAACTTATCTTGGGAAGTTGTGCAAGCTTTTTTTTATATATAACTATTTATTTTTTGTAACTACGTTTCTTATTGTTATTTCGTTAACGTTCTGATCAGAACTATTCCCAACTATTTTGGAAGACAAGCCAATTAGGTTTGCGGACCTTGCGGTGCCCGGGAAACCGTCAAAGACACACCGCAAAGCAAATCTTATTATACTAGTTTAACGCGTAGCTAATGAAAGGTTCAAAAGCTTTCGCATAACTCGATAGCTAAAGCAAGCTGAAGTTGAATGTGGGCCTCACTTTGTCTCTACATTTTTCATTTCCTCCGCTCATCAGTTATAAGGAAATCCTAACGATTTCCATGTCAGTAGCGATGTTAGCCACGACTAATTCCACGCCAAAAGATGGAACAGCAAGATGAATGATCCGGTCGAGGTCGCATGGTCCCACCGACTACCGCACCGGAAATTGGGTCGGTTTTCGGAATCTGCCATCTGCAAGCAGCCACAAAGCGAAGGCAAAAAGGAAAGCCTCGCTATGGCAAGGTCAGGAAACCTATTGTCCTTACTGCTCATTCGCTGCCATTACCATTCTTTTCGATAATCGATACAGATGCCCACATGGGCACAATTTCCTTTCCCCCCACCTTAATCAATAACTCGGCTTTCGAAGGCATTTTAGCCGGAGGGGTTTGACAGCCTTAAGATTGTAAAAGTACGTTAAATACCTCGCAGTCATTCCCAAAAGCCAGCAGGAAAGCTGAGAAAGTGTGACCTTCGGACCACAATGACACTTTATTCCAAAAGACATTTGCGTACAGACTTTTGCCTTTTCCGAAAGGAAATTTAGAGCAAAAGTCGCCCGGTGTCAGTTGGGTTTAATTGTACTTTCGTTGGCAGACAAGTGAGCGGAAAAGCCTGAAACGACACCGACATGGCCAAAAGTTTTGCGAGACTGCGTGCGGGAAGCCGAGGAGCAGATGAAGCTGAACGAAGCATGGCAATGCACCAAAACCTCCCGAAGGCCAGCGGCATTCTTGCATTTCTAATGCCGTAGCTCTGAATGCGTGGCGTGGCCCAAGCCCAGCCAACTTCTTTTTTCTCTCCCTTGCCACCTGGCTCTGGAATGTGGGGGAGTCCAGTTTCTCTATTATAGCTCTTTTCGGCCACGGCTTTAGACAACTAACCGAGCTCCAAAAGCTCCATAACCAAAACCTAAAACTTATTCACTGCCAACTTCCCATTCCCAGTTCAGGTTTGCAAGAGCAATAAATCCAATGCAGTCAGCACCATTGCAGACGCAATTTTAAAAACGCAAAGACGAACTCTCCTACAACCAATACTCTATTCCATTTGAATTTCAAGCTTTTTAGAACGTTTAGTTACGTTCTAAAAAGCTTGAAATTCAAACTTAAAAGCTTAAAAAATTCCAAACTAAAGCGCTGATTCAAAATATAAAGCTTCTCAAAATTAAAAAGTTTATAAAATGCAGTTAAAGGCTTATAAATCCCGTAATTAAATCTTCTGAATTACAATGTTGCTTGGAATTTTAGAAAAATATGAAACAGACATAAATCAAGGTTCTGAAAAGCTTGAAATTCGAAATTTAAGCCTTCTCAAAATTAACAAGTTTATAAAATTCACAGTTAAAGGCTTCTAAATGCAACAATTAAATCATTTAAAATTTTAATGGTTTGGAATTTTGTAAAAATATGAAATAGTTTCTTTTCGAGAAATTGGGGCTTTGAAGCCCCAATTTCTCGAAGTACTTGTAGAGTCTTCAAGACGTAACTAGCAAAAAGACCGTTTGAGTCTTGTTTTTCATGTATTGGGATGTTTTGGCTCGGTTTCTGCTTTCTGGTCAGGCCATCTGGTTAAGTTAACAGGTGGCGGGCGCCCCCGTAACCGTAAGAGCCCAGCGAGAAAAGAGAGGAGTGAGAAAGAGATGCCAGAGCTCAGAGCTGCCCAGCCAGCAAGCACGCTAAAAGAGCCTGGGCAAGAAGGTAAAGTTTGAGGGATGGATCTTTGCTGTGGCCTTTTCCTTGGAAAGAATGCAGACAGGACGGACTTGAAAAGCTCTGGCGCCTTTATTTTCATAGCTATGTCTGTAACTGTTGGTACAGCGGTTGCAGGGACTGAAACCTCCCTCGAAGAACCCTACACTACACTGTAGTACAGTGCTAGCTATACTGCACGCAGTTTTCTCCCCTCCCCGCAGAAACGACTTTCTTTTCATCCATTTCATCCTTGGGCTTTTATGCTAAGGCAACTGTCGTCGCTCGATTCGTCCCGTCAATCAGCATCAGTTTCCCAAAGACCTTTCAATCGCTATTTCCTTCCGAAAAACCTCTTCAACCAAGGAATTTCCTCTACGGAGATTTACAACGTAAAAAAATGTCCACAACAAAAGGAACAGGCTTCCACTATCCCCTTTCCCCCTAAAAATAAATAAATGAATAAACTTAACGAACTTTTTTTGGGTCGGGTTTTGTATGCGGGCCGGAAAGACTGGCGTTGTATGGAAGAGGAAGAAAAAGGGCCTTGAGGTGGAAGTTTTGAATGTATGCATAATGGAATAGGAGGTTATCTGAGCGTGACCTCGTCAAGGTAAGTGCGTGAACTGGAATTTATTCTGGGCTAGACCGGAAAACCTTAGCCGTTTAACACATTGTGTTCCAAAGCGTTGCAAAGAACGCCATCAGTTTTTTGTTTTCGAGTTAAACTTGGTTCAAGTCTTGTTTTCTTGTTTACGCATGAAATTCGCGTATTGTAATCTCGAGCACTTAAAAGGCAGGATATGCGTGTACTAAAATAACCTTAATTGGACATTTCCAAGATCAATGATCAAACCTACTCGTTATCCAAATCTAAACGGACACGGGACAAAAATGGAAACAAAAAAAGATATAGACGGTACCGTCCAAGGCTTTCACAGACTTCTGAAACCTTTTTTGGACACACGATTCTCGCCTATCTAATATATAGAGGGAAGAATGTGACAACCACGAAAGTCTTATACCGCTTTCCACTGGCTGCACTGGTATAATATTTGTGACAATGTGTCAAACATGTATATGCTTACACACCGAGTGCCAAAAATACTGCACCAGTGCAGCCAGTGGAAGACGCTATTAAATGTTAGGAATTTGAACAAACAAAAGATTACAAGAGTCAACTATCTATGTTTTGTGCTCTTTTTTTACCCCTAGTAAAAATCACGCATGACTTTCTTGCAAAATTGGGGTTTGACTTTTAAGTCAGCATTCTTGTGACATGCAGCAAAACGGGTTCAAACCACGGAAAAGAGGCACAAGTAGTAAGCATGTTAACTATCAGTGTGCTTTATCTTATCAGTTGAGAACATCCATCGGAAATCGTATGGCTCATAAAGCTTTTCTAGATTCGAGTGGAAAAGCCTTGCAAGGGTTAAGACGACTTTTGTTGGGAGTACATACTTGAGGAATTCCGGCCTCTACGTCACAACGTAGATAAGTAAAATGGGGTCCCAACTAGTACTCCTGTTGCAGGATTATGCTAACCAGACGGGGTTGGATTTTCCAGTTTCTGAAAACATTTTTCCTTGACATGCCACAGTTGAAATTGTAATGCTTGGCAGACTCTTAGATAAGATTTCTGTCAAGTGTTTGGGAAATAGCTCCCTCAAAAATGTCTGCTTCAAGTGGGAACTAATTGTACCTTCTTAGCACGCAAAGAGACTGCATGGGCATCGAAATGAACCTTTTGGCTTCAACAATTATTCGAGACACGCCAGAAATTCCAAAAGGTTTTTCATATTCGGAATGAACGTGAGAACCATTTCTTCACAAAACTTACATTTTTTTAAATATTTTTTTTACAATACTGGATGCATAAACATTTTGTTTTTTCTTGCATACAATGTTCACTGACACATAACCGATAACAAAATTAAAGAATTTTTAAAAACGAGCATCAAACAAAACTCTTTTCCTTTTAAACCGCAGCGCTATGGTTGATATAATCAAATTCGTCATAGAACTACGTCGCTTGTTATCTTATTTACCATGTTGAACCACGAGCCGTAAGCTGGAATATCAAGGAAGCTAGTAAATAATAACAAAGGAATGTAATCTTACCTATAACGTAATGTGACGTCACATGGCTCCCGTTCAAGACACATGTTCACGTCCTTGTACGCATCCCATTCACGTTGGCATGCCAAGGAATTTTCACCGCTAGAGGAAAAGGAGGCGTGGGCTCCCAATGGAAGGGGCTAAAAGCAAGGAGGGAGGCAAAAAAATTCCCTTCTCTTCGCTTCCCCCCCTTCAACACGAACACAAGAGGAGGAAATTGGGGTGCTCGTTTGTACGGCGGATGTGGGGGACTCCTGGGCGCAGAGGGAGGCCAACAGAGGAAACAGGCGGAGCCTCACTCGCACTGGAATGCGGCTCTTATCTTCTTAATTAATACCCCGTTGTTGAAAATCAAACCAAGGTTACACATACTCGCACACTATACATCTCAAATGTATAACTCCTTCACTCTTAACTTGACAATTTGCGCGCGACTCAATTTGCGCATGTGCGCTACGGTACTTTGTAAGAATTGGCGGTTGTCACACAGACACAAACAGAACGTTAAACGTTTGCATTCACTGTACTCCTTCCAGGCATTCGGGTTTTATTTCAGGTTAATCCAGCGTGTTACACGAGTAATCCTGATCGTATTGTATTGTCCGTCACTAAGGAAAACATACGTAGAAAACGGTTTCAAATGAGGAATAAATAGTTGGTAATCCAAGAAAGGGCTTACAATTACATAAACTTGGGGTTCTTCGCTGTTACGAACACTGTTTTAAGTTTTTACTTTGTCCCACGTTTCTAATGGCGTTCCACTTGTCGTTCTCGCCGCTTTTCCCGTTCGTCTCGGACGTTCACTGGATTTAGACTGAACTTATTGCAAGTCTACGTAGTCTGCCAGCAGCAAACAACGCTTAGCGCTCAGGCTCAGGCTCCAATGCAAAAGCCCAAGCCAGTCCAAAACCAAACAGGGGGAACAGGTCCACTGGAACTCTCCCTGGAGGCATTGAGGGATAGCTCGCCAGGTAAAAAAGCGGACCATGTGTTTAGCCCGCATTCCAAGCCACAGAGCCGGCTATGGTAATGAAGGCGAGGTTTTCCAAGGTAGCCACATGACTTTGCTCGCCTTCATTTCCAATGCAAAATCAAGGTTCTTCTCTTGGAGCCTGGAAACCGCCCTCTATTTGCAACTATTTCACCTCAACTTGCGACACGGGAAAGATGGAAAAGATTAGAAATATTTGCTACGCATTTTGTTTTTCTTGGAATCGTACGACGAATGGCATCTTGGAATCTACATACTGGGACATTATCGTATTTCGGAAATATGGTCCGATTGCCTATCCGATCAGGAAGTACATATAATTAACTCGGTTACGTGATTACATACCATCCAGTCCTTTTGCGCTGCAAGTTTGTATACAACCTCCCCTCTTGGCCTCCCCGCCTTTTACCTTTTTACAATCTGCTAGTCATTTGTAAGTTAGGAGCTCTGGAAAGTTGCCAACATTCCATAGCCATCCCACCTAATCTCCTTGAGGGCAAGGGGCTATAAGGCCTGATATAAGACCAACCGGGATATGAGAAACAGAACGAGGGGGGCAAGTCAACCACAGGCAGGTGAACTGGAGGTAGATGAAAAAAAAAGCGCCGGAATTCCAGGTTCACGATGCGGGAATCACTAATGACGACTTCCACACCATCTTGTTACTCGACACTAGACTTCATCTCGAAACTTCGCCAAAACCCTTATGAATGTATCCCTAAATTACCAGTGAGAACTCAATTTCCCCGTATTATCGACAGAAGAGAAACTGTATTTAAAAAAAGCTTTACGGCTAGATAAACAGCAGAATATACATCTTATTCTTTTAAAGAAGCTGTCCAATCGTGAGATTTCCACATTTCGGCAAACTCGATCACTTTACGGCGTTGTTCTTCAAACGATTGCCGGCGAGGTTTGCGCCATAAACGCGGTTCTAAGTCTAACATTCCACCCAGGATTTCCTACCGATAAATACGTTTCAAAACAAAAAAGCACAGGCAATGGTAAAATAGTGGTATTACCTGGGCAAAGTTGGTGGGAAACATCTGCTCGTCTTCGATCACGTGACCGAATCCACCTTGGTTCCCAAAATCGACGGCGAAATACGGCAATCCTTTAGGAATGGCTCGTCTGACGTCTTTCTGACTTAAATCTACAACCTTTTTATTCATGGACCATTCCGATTCGCAATCCAACAGCGCTTTCTGATTCCCAGCAAAATATTAATATTAAAATTAGAAGAAAAAAAGACAATTACTTTGAAATAAATGGGGGCCGTATCTCCAACTTCCCTGGGTAAAGGCACACATTGGAGGACCATATGCGGGAACCTGCGCAAATGCATGGCGCTTTCAAAGTAAACCACGTCTTCCTCACGTTCTTCAAACATGCGAGTCAACGCCTTGCGGAACATCTAAGTTCCAAAATGCGCTTTCATAAGCAAATAGTACAAATGACATTTCACATACCTGCAACTCTTCCCAAACGTCCTCGTCAAGCTGAGTCCCACAAGGTACGTGATTGCGCGGGACTAGTAAGCAATGACCTTCCATCAATGACTCATGGCCAGGCAAACATAAGTAAACCTTACCAAAACAGAACGCAATTTGAACAAGTCTCGTCCCGCACAAAAGACGCAAAAGACAAGAAATTAATTACCTTTGTCCCTAAGGCCACAATCAAATGCTTTTGGATGGCTGACGAATCAGGACAGTGCTGGCAATTATCCAACACTTTTTCCTGCGATTGGTGTTGACGAATTGCAGCTTGACGGTCTGCTTCCTCAGCTTTTGAATCCGACGCTCGACTCGCCCGGTTTTCCAACATGTCATCAAGATCATAATCAGCATTCAATGTATCGCCACGCTAAAGTACTCGTTTTATTAAAAAAAAAAATAGAACAAAAAATATCCTACTTTAGCTTTGCTAGCCAAACGAGCAAAATTAAGGTTTTCGTCCTCAGCAGTAGTGGTTTTCTCACGCTCAAACTAAGAAAAGGAAGGTTCTTTTATTTTTACGTAATTTTACATAAATTAAATTCTTACCATTTGAGAAAGGGAATATTTATCGTCGTCGGGGAAATAGCGCACTCTCTCACCACCTTGGTGTGTATCCGCCTTGACCCGTTTACCTGTATCTTGCCTAGATTGCTTGGAAGATCCAGGCAAAGGACGAACCATTCCTCGGCTGTCAGTTTTAGTGAGAATGATAGTTTTATCCCCCGTGTCTTTACTTGCGTGTGGTTTTTCCGATTTTGATTTAGCCACCCTAATCCGTAAGCACTCAAGCTTTTGTTTTAATTCTGAAGCTAGTGCGTTATTGCCCATAATTTCAGCTTTCACGATTTTGGCTCCAATTGCATTCATTTCTTGCTCTGTAGGAGCAGGAGCATCATCTTCCTCGTCAGTATTGGACTCGTTTTGAGCCTCTTTTTGAAGTGTTGGACTGGGCGATCTTTGGCGGGATTTTGAAACAGCCGCTTCTGTATTTTTGAGGACGGATGGCTTTCGTTCCGAGCGAGAATACGAGCTACGATATTTGGACGAGTAAGAGTGCCTGTCGGATTCTTCATCGCTATGGTTTTCGGAAGGTTTCAGGAACCCCGAGTTGGGTTTGGTAGGCTGGAAATCGCGAGAAGGTCTGGATTGTCTTCGTTCTTTAGAGCGAGATCTTGAACGTCTTCTTTCATGGTAGCTTCGCTTAGGCGAACGAGATCTTGAACGTCTTCTTTCAGGGTAGCTTCGCTTAGGTGAACGAGATCTCGATCTCTGTCGGTTAGTCTCTGCTATTGGTTTGTCAGGCTTCTCAGGAGGGAGACCAGTGCCGCCATTGCGCCAGTAAGGATTGAGCTCTCTGGAAGACTGACCCACCTAAGATAAAATCTCTTATAAGAAAAAGAAATGGAAGCTATGACAAGAAGCGTTACTTGTTCCATAGATATTTTCGTTTTCTGCTCGTTTGTGAGATGGTCAGGTTTAGCAGCATCCGCTTTGCTAAAGGTGGGCAAAACTGAAGGCATTGACATCCAGGAGTCTCTTTCCATTGGCTTCTGGGGTTCAATAGAAACAGGCGCTGATTTTTCTACCCATTCGTCCTCACTAGAAGCAGAATTTTCCTAATAATTTAAATTTAAGCATATCTCAAAAGTAACAATTAACAAGAATTACGCTGCCAGATTTTTTTCTGGATTTTTTCGACTTCTTGGCCTTCTTTTCTTTCTTTTCCTTTTTGCTCTTCTTATGTTTGCCTTTGCTGGAGTCTAGTCTGGCTTCCAGAGATGGTAACATCCATTTGTCATCTCCACGTTGCCGTGCGGCTTCTTGCTTTACTTGCCAATCGTCATGTTCCTTCTTAGCCTACGTAAGAAAATGAACATATAAAAGTAAATAAAGTCGATAAGGGGCAATTTTTTTAATACCTTATCCAGAGCATTTTCTCTGGCATCTTTGAGCATGGCTCTCATCTCTTCCTTTTGCCTCGCACTTTCAAAATTTATAGCCATTGTTATGATGGAAATGTAAGCGCACAAACACTGAAACAGCAACACAACAACGTTTTACTACCGAAAAGGAACGCTAAATGCCATCTATCCAGAGGAGTTTTCGCGGGACCCACTCTTACGCCCCCTGGTATGGAGAAAATTACTTCGAACAAGCAACAGTCGGTTAACCCGCGGAACACGCTGAGATACTTTGTGTACGCGTAAAATTCTACTAAACTTAAATCATGTTTGAAGACAGTAAGTTTAACCATAAGATTGAAATCTCTGATATAATAATTCTCTATCTTATATTTAAGGCTTCAACTTTGCTGGAGAGAATGCTGGAGCAGGTGGCTTTGTCAATTCCACTAATCAGTTTGCGAGCCAAGGCAGTGCCAAGAAAGTAATGAACGAAGATTAATACAACCTAAATGATAATATTGTGAAATTTTGCAGAGTTTCCCCAAGCGTGAAAGAGCGCAAGATTGTATGCCTGTAACAGTGCGGCAGGTCGTGGAGTGTGATGGAGAGAAGATCAAAATACACGATGTGGAAGCGGATATGATCTCTCTGGTTGGAGTAGTCAAATCTTCGAATACCGTATCTACTAAAGTTACCTACGAATTCGAAGACCATACTGGCCTATGTGAGATTAATCAATATGTGGAAACTGAATCAGTAAGTTATCATGCTCTTCTTGTATTTATCCCTTTTCTTTACACTTTGTTTGGGACGAATTTCGTTTTTAGGATAAGCAACATTCACCTACAACCGTAGTGGAAGGAAACTACTACCGCGTTATAGGAAACTTGCGTTCCCAAAATGGAAAGAACTTCGTATTGGCTTTTCGCGTTATTCCCGTCTCAGATCCGAACGAAATTACTAGCCATCTTTTGGAGCTGGTATTCGCCCACTTGAAAATTCCACAGCTTGCAGCCAAGAATGCCCAGACACAAGGCAACGTTGGGGCAACTTCTGCATTGCCTAATTCTTTTACCAACTCGGCAATCGGAATGTCCAACAGTATTTCAAACGCGGGAAACAATAGCGGAATGACTTCACAGCAGCTTTTGGTGTACAATATCATAAGGGTAAATCACTACTTGACGATTACTCTTACCTTTAAATCCTATTTTTCTAGAGCGCCACAATGGATGATAAGCCTGAAGGTGTTGGAAGGAATGAAATGTACAGTACCTTGCGAGGCAAACTGAACGCCAGTGATATCAAGTACATTTAACTATGTGCAAGAAATTCTATTAACTTATTTTCCTTCGGTTTGTAGCACCATCGTTGACTTCCTGAGCCAAGAAGGACACATTTACTCCACTATTGATGAAAACCACTTCAAATCAACAGATTCCTAAACTATTGCCCGACCTGAATCATGAAAATTCCTCAATTTATACCATGTATGCTAATCGGAAGCTTTGAATGAAAAACAATTAGAGTAAAAATAAAAGCATTCGTTACATCATTAACGAGCTTTCCAAAAATATATCAATGTTTGAATCAGTTCCTTAAAGCGAACAATTTATTACTCCGGGTGTGAAATGTCTCAAAAAATAAAAACTAGAAAAAGTTGCTTTACTGTCTTCTGTAAAAGTCTCTGAAGATCCTTACAAAAAAGCACAAGCAGGCTTAACCAGCCTTATTTTTCAGAGGTGGTCTGTAAACACCTACAACAACAGCGTGATCACGTTCGTAAGGTTCCAATGTCAATTGCTCAACAGGTTTCATTTTTTCAGCTTGCATTTTCTTCACTTCTGCGGCGAAAACGGCTTCAGGAGCAGCTGTTGAATCGATACAGCTAGCCTAAAAATCACAAGATGTTACGATAAGTGATAGTTACGATAGTTAAGAAATGGAGGAATTTTACCTTGATAGAAATGACGAAATGACCACCATTTTTCAAGAAATACTGCGCGTTCAAGGCCACAATCCTAGCTTGGTCAGGTTGAGCAACATCAGCGAAAATGGTGTCAACCATTCCAACTAACATACGGTATTTGTGGGGATGTCGGGCGTCTTCAATGATGGGAATGATATTGGTGCGTTTCTTGGCGACGTTGATCAAGTCGCGACCAGAACGATGGGAAAATTCGACTGCATAAACGAGACCTTCGGGTCCAACAATATCAGACACGTGCGAGACTGTGGTACCGGAGGCTGCGCCCAAGTAGAGAACCCGGGAGCCGGGAGCCATGTGAATTTGATCCACACCACCCAAAATGGCTGCAGCCAATTTGGAACGGAAAGGATTCCAGACGCGGTATTCAATTTTCTCGCCATTCTCGCCCTATAATATTCACAAATACATTTACCAACATTTCTTTTAACTACATGTCATATCTTACATCAACGCTAATTCTTTTCTCGCCGTATACGGAGTCTCCAATAGCCATGTTACGTGTCACCAACGCATCCTCTTTGCCTCGAGCAATGAATACACCTGCGTGACGATGAGGCTCGACAACCACAGTTTTGCCGCCTTTGAAGCCGCCTCCAGCTCCACCACGTCCCCCACGACCGCCTCCGAACCCACCACGACCTCGGCCGCCTCCTCTGTCTCCCCCGCGCCCTCTACCGCCTAAAAGAAAATTGATATTGAGGACAATTATCTTTTCGAATTTGAACATTTCGATACTAACCAAATCCACCGCGTCCTCTATCACCACCGCCAAAACCACCTCGTCCTCCTCTATCACCACCGCCAAAACCACCTCGTCCTCTATCGCCTCCACCAAAACCACCCCGTCCTCCTCTATCGCCTCCTCCACGGCCAAATCCGCGGCCACCACCACCGCGTGGGCTAAATGCTGTAAGGCACAAATACATACAAGATTAGACTTTCACATACGAAAAACAAATCTAATACTTCACAAAGTAATTCTTCTTGGTAAGAAGTATATTTTCATTACCTGGAAAGCCCATTATCTACGGTAATTTGTGTGAAAACTGCACAATTTCTCGAGCCAAAACACGTGCTCTAGCTTCGTTTCAACGCGCCACTAAACAAGGAACCGAACCTGAGAGTTGAGCGAAAAGCTGAACCCCGATTTGCATATTACGAAGGCCATTCGCGTTTTTCCAGACAATTCTGTTTCGTCAGGGAAAAAAAGAAGTTTATGTAAAAAAATGTATAAATTACATAACTTGATCAATAAACTCTTATTTGAACAAAATCTACCTTTGATCTCAGAGCTGCTTGTTTCATGCGCTGAAGAAAAACACAAAGCGGCGTCGATGCGAAGTCCGAAGAGGGTGACCAGCTTAATTCCTACATGGTGTATGCCGTAACTTCGCCGGAGAGAGAAAAAACTTGGCGTAACGGGATACTATAGTCAACAGATAAGACTCACGTTCGCTGTCGTGCTCCATATGGTAAGCAGCCTACTAGTGCCAATCTCGCAGCTTTTGAATAACGGTAGGACAAATTTACTTTAAACTTTCGTGTCCTCACGCGTGTCTGAATTTTTGTTAGACTCAATTTTTGGCTGTACCTTCTGCAACGTTTGCGGAATTTCTTCGTGAAATGGACCACATCACTAACGGTATTAAGAGCCATACTTCGATCGTTCTTCCTAAGTTAATACGCGTGGGATCAAGAAAAAGTCAAGTACGTAGCCCAACCTGAAAGATCAGAATGGTCCTAAATACTTTGCTGTCTAGTTGGCCCTAATCCAAACCCACTATGTTGTGGATACACTTCAGAAAATCTACCCAGATGTTACCTTTGAAATTAGTAAGCCCTCTATTATCTAGAAATGTTAGTGTTAAATTTTTTTCTTCTTAGTCTCCATGTCCACCACTGGAGACCAGATTTTAGATAGAGCCCTGTCACAGATTGGCGAAAAAAGCCTCTTCACCAAAGAACTTGAAATCGCTCTTGAAAACCGGGAAGTCGATTTCGTGGTCCACTCTTTAAAGGACTTACCTACTGTTCTACCTCTCGGTATGGCCATTGGTGCCATTATGGAGTAATATTACACAACCCTTGAGAGTAACATGACTAAAATCGTCCTCCCGCTTTAGACGGGAAGATCCTCGCGATGCTGTTCTCATGAATGGCCGGTATTCCTCTTGTACCCTAGCTACACTGCCCACTGGAAGCGTAATCGGTAAAAGATCCCATCAATTTATCTGTCAAATCCGTCAATATTAGCTCTTGCTTTTCCAGTTTTAAACATGTAAACGTTTTGTTATAGGTACCAGTTCGCTGAGAAGAGCTGCGCAATTAAGGAGACAGTTTCCTCACCTGCTTCTGCAAGACGTAAGAGGCAACTTGAACACCCGTCTTCGTAAATTGGACGAAAGTAACTTTGACGAAATTTCGAATGACCACATAGCCTATGCCGCCTTGATTTTGGCCGTAGCCGGTGTCAAACGTATGGGATGGGAAGAGAGAATATCGCAAGTAACTCTAATCACTCAATAATTAAATATAAATTATTACAACTAATTTGTTCTCAGATTCTGGAACCCGAAGACTGTATGCACGCGGTTGGACAAGGTGCCTTGGGGATCGAATGCAGGCATGAGGATATCAACATACTAAAGCTGCTCTCCCCTTTGAATCACAACCCAACTTTACTCAAATGTATCACGGAACGTGCACTTCTCCGGCAGCTTGAAGGTGGCTGCTCAGCACCAGTGGCTGTTTATACCGACATCACCCACGATGGCTTGGAAAGCAAACTTAACCTCACAGGAGGCGTTTGGAGTTTAGACGGCAGCCAAACCTTAAAATATAGCAGCAGCGTTTCTCTTCCTTCGGAGTGGATCAGTGTAAGCCCAAGTGAAAGATTCTAAAATCTGTTTTTGCTAACAAGTTTTTAATGTGTTTGACTTCAGGCTAAGACGTTTCCAGAAGAGGAGATCAACTTGTCGTCCCATGCCGCAGTGGTGACGCCGCATGTTCCTGTCGAAGCTCTACGCTGCGTTGAAGAATTGGGCCGGTCCGTTGCACTCCAGATTGCCAGTGATGGAGGGGAAGCTATCTTAACTCAAGCCAAGCTAGAAACGGAAGCTAAGAAAGCTCAGCCACAAGCCAACTAAAAACCTGAGATGCTTTACGTTAGTTAATTATTAAGTTTAGAAAAGAACAACCGGGAAGGGAAAATATTGTTACAAAGCAGCTTTAAGAATCTCCTATGTGGGTGCTTATGGGACTTGGCTACGTACAGTTGGAACCTAGGTCGTTGTTAACGTTAGACTGGTTACAACTAAAGGGTTCGGCAGCATAAAAAAGTAGGAGCTTTGCGTCGGAAAAGCCGTAGCTTCAGGGTGCAATTAGGAACTTATATGGATTGTTGATTTTTTTAGGGAGCAATCTAGAAACCAAAGGGGGTGATTTTTACTTGACTTTTTTTCTCTAGGTTTGAGAAAAACTTGTTTTCTACAACTGCAAATACATTTGTTAGTAAATGCATTCCTTAAACTAGCTCAACAAGTTTTATTCAGTGCTGTGCTTCGTATACGGCAGACAGACTGAGACTGAACAAAAGCTAACCAAATTGTCGCATGTTCTTTAAAAAAAATCTGCAACCGACCACTCGAACTTTTCGGAAAAAAATAGAAACAAATTAACCCGACCATTAGGCATAAAGATTTCCCCATAGATTACTCAGAAGTGATAAAAAAAATTAGAATAACTTTTGGAATGAACTGAAAACTGGCAAATATTCATACTCAACGAAGAAATTAATAATAAAACATAAGAAGGAAACTACTCGAGGGATTTCTTAGCTAAGGCCCAGTACTATTTTGCACATGTTTTTTTTAACTTCGCTGGCACACTTAGTTCAAAATTTGTAGGTTTTAAATATCCTAGTTACTTTTTTGTCCAAATTCGTGCTTCGAAAAAACACAGGATAATTCCAATTTTTTACAGGATTTCGTACTTTTCGGGGAAAAAGACTGTTTCTATCGAATATTTAACTGGTGTTCCTTCATCGACGGTAAGGACATCAACAACCTTACAAGATCACACCGGTTAAACTTTCTAGAAAGTTTAAAAAATACTACCGAACTTACCTTCAAATCAGCATAACTTTTACTAGACGTGAAAGACACGTTGATAGGAAAGAAGTCGTTTGGGAGTCCATTACATGTAAATTCCATTGATCCATTCTTGTTTGACGCATCAACCAGTGGAAGTCTCCACAAAAGTACATTCTTTCTGGGTTCATACTGATATTCGCCTTCATACTCAGACACCGTGGGCGAGCCAGCCCCAGCCCTTAAAAAAGAGAATAAAAGTAGTTAAACAAGTGATCTTCGATTTGGGAGACTTAATTAAAAAACAAAATTATAATTACGCAATGGGAATGGCAATAACAACATCTTGCAGTTCCAATGCCTCATCCTGCAAGTCGTATTCAATGTTGACATCGCACCCCCCTTTGCCGTTTTCAGACGGCCAACAGTTAACTAGAAAATGGGAAATTTTAGAAAACAACAACGCAAATATTTTTAGCTAGTTTAAACATACTTGTCAGTGGGATAAGGTTCTCATCCTGGGTCTGGAAACGCCACTTCAAGACGCCCACGTCTGCGTTCAATGGAAAAGGTTTAGCAGGGGTTTTAAGGGCGATCTGGGCTTTGGCTTTGAACAGATCTTTGTCCACGTTGGGATGGGTCTGGAGCTGAATTCCTCGTTTATCTTTATTTTCCAGATGCAAGCGAATTCGGCCAAATGCTTCTTCGGTAATGCACAGAGTAATGATACCGTGTATTTCCATGTTCTGCAAGCCGCCGTCCCTCCCAGCTGTCAACTGGAGTTTCTCTTCTATCCTCAGCTGGACACTGTAAAGATCAAAGCTAGAAGTAAGTTTTGCAGTTCCATAGCAAAAGTAAAGTCTTACGACTGTGTTGGGATGTTCGGTGCCGTTCCTTTGGACACGCTCGCCAGAGCAGATTTTGTTGTAGTTGTGGCTGACACATGCTCGCCTTCCGATTTCAGTTGATCCACAAAGCTATCTGCATCTTTGGTCTTGCCACCCAGCTTTAGAGCTTTGCTGGGACCACTAAGTTTACTATAACAAGATGTTAGGGGTTAGGAGAACGTAAGGGAGTTGAAGAATCAGGTTTACGAGACGCTAGGCGTGTAGCTTGGCTTGGGGGTCTCATTGGGTCCGGAAGATGCTGAATCTCCAACGATAGGAGAAGGCACAAAACCACTGCCTGGGCCAAACCCTCCGCTGTTCATGCCAGGGCTCTTGAAACCACGTTTAGAAGCTTCCACTCGCTGGCGTTGTAATTCTTTGGCCTTCTCGCGCATCTTGATCTTCGCTTCTCGTTCTTGGGTCTGTCGGACTGCTTGGTAGACCTTTTCTTCGTGCGAATCCATCTCCACGAAAGTGCGAATCTGAGCCAGATTCACATTTTCTCTGTAGCCCAGGGCCACAATTTCATCAAATGCAAAGAGGAGACTAAAGGCGTTATCTAGAATCTCTGCTTCTTCCATAGAGCGGCAATACTCGGGCACCTGAAACGATTCAGCTGTAAGTTTTTCTGCGAGTTATTAATGTATCTTGTTTATTTAAGTTACCACTCTAGCGAACAATCTTAGGGTTTCCAAATCTTCCAAGATGTTAGAAGCCCTGGTGGTAATCAAGAGAACATACAGCTTCTCCAATGGCTGATAAACATAACGAACTGCTTCGGTTTCAACAAACGTGTGCTGTTGTTGAGCTGCTTTGCCTGTCGACATCAGTTTAGGAAATGCTGCCAAAAGACCTTCAATTCGAGACTTGGTCATCTCAACAAACTGGCGAGACAAGAGGGCTTTGCCTCCCTTTGTGCAAATGGCAGCTGCGATCAGCACCTGTAACATGTACAGGAAATTAAATGTAGTTCAAACGAATGATTAGAAGATACTGAACGTAACCCCTACACAACACAACACGCACTTTTTTACTCATGAGAATCATACATGAACTAGCACACAAGTGATGACTTACCATGGTGGAATAGATTGTTTAACCTTTATAGAAGTTTTAACTAACTAAAACACAACGAAATATTCACAAGTTATAGCACTTTACATGTATTTCTACAGATTTGTTTGGAATAACACGGCGTTTCACCAGCAGCCCCGTTAAGGTGACGTGGATAATCGATTACTTGCATCGATACGATACGTGGAACGCTCCATCCAAATTGCTCGAGTACGTACTGTATTTAAAATTTGAATGCTTCGAATGCTAACTTTTCTTTAGATCATCTTTTATAATTTTGTATGTGAAGTTAAAAAATTATGAGTTCTTAGAATAGAATATTACTTGGAACTTTTATCTTCGACGAAGATAAAGACTGAGAGGAGACCAAACAACTTCGATTGAAACGAAGCCCGCGTGATTTAAATTCGAATGAATAACCTCGTGAATTGGGCTCGAAACTATATTTATTTATTTTACATACAAATCCTACAAATCATTTGGTTTGCTGCATGGGTGACACAGAGCACTGTATCAAATACATACATGTTTACCGAAATTTTGCACTTGCGACCTAATAAGCTAAGGAACTAGTATCTAATACATAATACGGGAGAGAAACAAACAATGTACAAATGGCAGGGCAGGGGCAATTGACACATACAATTCTTGATGAAAGCTTATGTACAAATATAAAGCTACTAAACAGACTTGAGATCATGTGAAAGTCACGGTGAAAATACTCACTAAAAATGCATATTATTTCAATCGCAACTTTCTCTCATGTGGTGTCTGGTCTTGCTACCGTAATATGACTAGAATGGCACTCGATGACCCAGTCCTGCGAAGACTTCTTGGCCTTTCATGGTTTCACCCGAGAAACGAACAAACCCCCCACATACAAAATACCAATACAATAAAACCCTACACTACAGCCTAATATGTAATCTTTGCAATAAAATTTCCATGACAATATAGACGCATTTCTGATGAAAGACAATTGGCATAAAAATATTATCTTTCCCTTTGTTAGCTTCTCAGGTTGATGGCTCTCTTCGCATGGGACGACTAGACTGACACTTATTTCCTGACTAGCAACACAATACTAAAAAGATAAGCTATGACTAGCCGCATACTCATATGTTTAGAACCAGGAGGGCCAAGGAACAGCAGACGGCGGAAATACGGGTGCGGGCCAAGGTCATGTGGCTGCCCTCACCTGCGGAATTTGTAGCAGCATACTGGAGGAACTTCCGGTGGAGGTTGTGACCGAAGTGGACGACTTAAGCTCACTGCTGTGATAAATGTGAACATGACGTAAGAGGTGGTGAGGAGTTACAAAGATTTCTAAACAATGGTGACAACGATGGGGGTAGCCCTTAGATCCAAACGACTCCACCGCCGGACGTCCGTCCAAATCTAATTTAAAAAAAGAAAAATGAAAGTTAGAGCAGGAAACTTGGGGTTTAAAGGGTATTGCCTTACCTGAGACCGGAAAGTCTTTAGAGTCAGCAGCCGCAGCAGCAACCGCGGCAGCGTTCGCCAAGGCAGATTCTTTCATTAATCGGTACAGTATTTCTCCATCCGTTTCCTTTCGCTCTTCACATGGATTGCATTGGCTTTTCGGTGTCCGGTCTTCCTGCTTGCGGTTGTTGTTATTTAAAGAGTTACTGGGCGTCAACGCCCCAGCGACACTCGACTTGGTGTTACCCGACACGGATGAATCTTTGCTCTTTTTGGAATTGGGACGAGGCTTGTGCCATCTACGATGTGAAGCGAGATTGGCAGGACAATTGAAAACTTTATCGCACTCGGGACATCGGTATTCGACGTTGACAATACGAGGACAGCGATGTTGCGCCAAGCCGAAAGCGTCTTCAAAGATGACCCGACACAAACGGCAAATGTAGTCGCCAATTTTGTTTTCAATCTTGGCGATTTCCGAACGCGCTTCTTCCGTAACTTCCACTACGTTAAAAGCGGGGTCAATATCACCTTGGCGGAAAACTACTCCTTCCTCAAAGTCGGCCGCATCACGAATGATGGTACCCGAAACCGGGGACGTGGTCTCATCATCAAAAGCAAGTTTGCGAACAGCACGATGTTTCTTCGCCAAGACTGCAGGGGAGGCGGCGGCAGCGGTCTTGCATTTTTTACCGGATGTGCCCGGCATTTCCGGCAAAGGAGAGCGCAACCGCTTCTCCGCAGTCAAAGAGGTCGAACTCGGCATGGGTGACGTTTGAGAAGGTGAGGGGGTATCAATTCGGTGGGATTTGATGCTAGAGCGCTTCGAGTGGGTGATAGGAGGCGATATATTTTGACAGGGAATCGGGGATGATTGCTGCTTCCGAATGTCTCGAGGCTTGAGACTAAGGTCCAGTCCCATGTCATCTTGTTGGGCTGCTGCTTCAGCCTCGACCTCGGTCTCGGCCTCAGGAGTGTCGTTTGCATGAAGGTGGAACGGATTAACAGTCGCTTCCGCTACGGCCGTCGTTTTTGGTAGAAGGAATGGTAAAGGAGCAGCCGTGTGGTGATGGTGGTGATAGGAAGGAAATACTGTAGGTAATTTGGAGCCGAACAAAGCTAAAGGGGAGACTAGTAAGCCACCTGGGCCAGACAGTAGGGACAAAGTGGGTATCCTGCTGCTAGAATGACTACTCAGACTCGCGTTGATATTGAACCACCTTAAGTCCACTGCTGGAATGGGTGAAGTCAACGCTGTGGTGTTGGAATTGGTCGGAGACAGCCAGGTTGATGAGCAGGAAGTATTGCTGGAAGCAGACATCGACGCACCGGTGTTAGCCGGATGTCCAGTTTCCAAGTGTAATGTTGCCGGGTTTCCTTCCGCAACGGACTGGTATTTGAATTCCAGAGGCGTAATGACGGGCTTCGGCAGTGAGGATAGTGGATTGTCTCTCTTTGTTGATGGCGATGGTGCAGCCGGGTGCCATATTGGGGCTGATAAAGTTCGGCTTTTGCCATGAACTTCGGCTGGGAGAAAACGCACCGGGGACAAAGGTAATTTCGACTGATTTCGGTGACTCGCTGAAGAATTTACAGTTGATGAGAGGCTGAGATCAAGCAGTTGGTTATTATCTTCCTCATCGTCATCTTCTAAAGACAACGGACTAGTAGAGGAGACTAGAGAATTGTAGCGTTGGACTAGAAAGTGACGAGGCATCTTCGCAATGTCACGGTCACGGACTAGGTTTCAAGAGAGATCAGGTGCCATTGGAAATCCTCGACTCGCTATAAGGACTAGAATGTTGCCGACTAATGGACTAGACTTGAACTCTGTAAAAAAGTGGACCTAAAAACACGAGAACACGAAGTGGAATCAGTCGAGTGTAAATTCCAAGGAACCAGTATTAAAGCGAAAAAAATAGATGAAAAAAACGGAAAAAATACCTGACAAGTCATTCACAAAACTTCCACGGCGTTGTTACGCCTTCACATCACTGATGGAGCACGATGGCTTGTGAACTTGGCCAGGCCAAGACCGGATGTAGACTAACTTCCTCTACCTGGCCCCGCGTCCCTTTATGGGCGCGTGCCGGCCAATGGAACCTTGGCGTCGACGGCGTCTTTGGGGCGGGCCTTGGGTACGAACTCAATTGGTATCTACCAACGGGATTGGTGTAGGATATGTGGGAAGCTGATGCACAGGCGTCTTGGGCTCGCGTTACTTTCAAAGACAGCATCTTGTAGCATCCTCGAGATTCTTATATCTCGGTTCAGGACAAGGACTCTTCCCAATTAGCACTTATGAGAACGTATTTCTATTTGTCTATTCTACTATTTGTATTTGACTTTTCCTCATACAAATTCCCGTATTTTTATTTGAATAAAAGGACAAAAAATTGGAATTGCAATAGCTGTATGATAAGTAAATCCAAATAGGGCTTCAGCGTCAGACAGAGGAACACAAGGGGAATTGGGGAGGTTAGGGTTATAGGAGTGCACGAGACTTTTGAATTGCTTGGTCTCACATAAGAGCTTATGTTAGAGAAATAGTGAGGGAGAGGGTGGCATAGTGGTAGTGGCAGACGATGTCAGGATGCTGTGTATAGTTGCGAGGAGGAGAAAAAAAATAGGAAAAAGGGAGAACCGTATCGCAGTAGTAGGGATGGAAACCGAGGCAGATGGCCTAGTCCATTCACGTTGGCCACGTGCCGTGTGGGCTCCTGCTCGCTGCTCCACGCGCCAGTCAGTCCGTCCGTCCGTCCGTCCGATCCGACCTGTGGCCCCTATTCCATCCTTTATGTGTTGCTTTTCTCCTCGATAGTCACAATCCCTTAGAAAAGTCCTTGTTCCGATGTTATTCATCGTGCCAGGATGGCATGGCATGGCATCATGGGGGGAACCTTTACTGTATTATACCATCACCACCACCACCACTACCAAGTGGTCTGGAGATGCAGGAGCTGGGGGATGAGGGGTGCGGCTGCGACGGTGTGTTCATCTCGATGCAGTGTTGCAGCTGCCAATGCCTGCAGAACTGACGAGGCATGTAACACCAGGTGTAAGGGAACTGCCCTTTGATCCAAAAAGGAACACAAAGGAGAGGAGAGGCTTTTGCTCTTCAACTTATACCAAGTAAGGTTAAGACGTATACCGTCAGAGAAGACTGCAGTCTTTTCTTCAAGGAGGAAGAACTTAACCAAGTCGTGGCCCAATCACAGCACATCTTTTCACTTGGGAAGAAATCTTCTCTTTGCTTGGCTTGAACCAATCCTATACGCAAGAAAATTGTTAAAAGTTACCCGATAATTCGATCCTACCAAGGATCGTCTTGGCCTCGCCTTTGCTTTTGTTGTAAAGTTATTCTGACTACAGAAATGCAATCTTTCTTTCCCTCCAGAGCCAATCGTTCGCTTACCAAAAACATCTCCTTATAGCCTGAAGATCTTATTTCATTAGACGATACTCTTTTAGCCTCGCCTGTATATTTATCAAGGTATAAGGGATCATTTCGATTAAGATGTAGCACTTTCTTGTAACATGCAAGATGAAGCACAATTTGTGAGATGCAACACCTTTTGTTAAAATGTCATACTTTTTTAAGAAAAGAATAAAGATAGAATGTAAACAGAAACGCCGCATTTAGTTTTTTTTCTCTGTTTAGAGTATATACACTTCAAAGCTGAAACGGAAATATTTAGCTTTACGGGATCGGAGGACGCACGTCCCGAAGTACTGTAAAACGCTTAATTTTTTTTTAACACCCAACACGAACCTCCTAAGTCATTGACCGTTTAGAATGATTTTGTAATGCTTTGGCGATCAAACTAATGTTGCTAACCGGCGTTCGACATGAAAGTTTGAGAAACAAGTCTTAAAGTGTGTATTATTATTCTTCAAAACAAAGACATATATTACTACATTCGATATTATGCGATCAGACTGTTAATAAAAGTAACCCTCGCGGGAGATAAATAGAAAACCGTTGGCTGACTGCACGAATTTAATCACCCCTGATCAGTGATTATGCGAGTACGTGGGAGGGGCTGGGTAAAACAGTTAACGGTTTTCTGCCCTGAACACGCTAGTTCGAGTCTGTGCAGTAATGCACAGCATCTCCAACGGAATTTCTCTAGCAGTGCATTGGCAGCTGGCGAATTAGCATTAAAGGGATGCCAGAATCTCTCATTCCCCGACACCCGCTACTCACCTAATAGCGAGACATGCCCACAGTCAATTCCCCATCCCATATACAGACTCATAAATGTATACCAGCTGCTGGCGTTTGATCTGCCAAAGCACTTCATCTCGAAAAACCGTTGCACGAAACTTTCGCTCTCACTCTGCTACGGTCCCAAAGTCCAAATCTGCCCCCGCAATTGCTGCAGCTGCAGATAGTCGCGGCAACCGTTACCCTAATTAGGCCAAATTTCAACCCTACAGGCATTACACTACTGGATGCTGTATCGGCATGAGAAGGGAAAGAAATGGACAGTACCCATATATAGGATGGATGACAAAGCTATTGTTGCCACAACTACAGCATCCGCATTCATCACCTCACGATACAACATTCCCCAACACGCGCGTGCCGACAGCGAACAGATGCAGCTGCCCCGCATCCCAACGAAAAAGTTTAATCAGGGTTCTAGAGCAATGGCAATGGCCCGCAGAAAGCAGAAGCAGAAGCTGTAGCCTTTTGCATTACTACACACAGGCATAGAAAATGGAAACCTTTATAGCGCATCAGAGCAGATGGACCTTTCGATACGCATAAAGAAACAACAAAAAAAGGCTTCACGTGACCATTACACTTTGGGGAAAACTACTCTTTGACTTGCAGGCTAAGCACCAAAAAAAAAAAAAGTGGGGGGAAAATCAGACTCACGTTGACAAAATCGTTTTTTTTTGTTCTTTTGTAACAATTAGGTCGACAAGGGGATAAAGGGATAAGTGTCAAAATTCAGAGTAGTTCTTCAATGCGTATACGTAGTAAGTTCCACAGCTTTCCTCAGTGGTTTTACACAAGAAAGAACAGGTGTAAAAGGGCCCACATAATCGTTGATTCACTTTCTACATCTGCTCTTAGCCCAAAACAGTAAGTGGTCGTCCCCATCACGTATGAAGTAGCCGAACGCATAATCATGGCATTGAGAACAGCCCGCATTATGCAAATGTCCAGAGTCGAGTTCCTGCCCTTGCTGTGAAATCTTGGGACTAGAGGAGTTCTTGAAAGCAGCTTTGGCATTGCATTACAGCAGTTTCTTCACATTAGATATAATACCCCACTCGACCAGACCTAGCAGGAAATGTCTTTTGTTATACGGTATCACTTGACCATATGTCGTTTGCTCCCCTTTTTCGTATTATTTTGTGGAAAAACTAATTCTTATCTTTGTACGGCTTGCCTATGCAACAAAGTAAAAGTCTGTGTTACTTACACCAATAACCCATGTGACAGAATTCGTCAACAGCGGTGTCATTTCCGCAAAATTCCTCACTGTTTCCTGGACCAAGTTCCTGCTCGAAAAAAGCTCGCGCTTGCAGTCGAAAGGTAATTCCATCCCTGAACCACCCTTACGAGTGCGAGTATTACAGGAAAACAAGAGACACCAGACACAGGAAGGTATATTAGGTTTCCTAAATGGTCGTCGTGTACACCTTGGAGGTATCTTTGAGTTTCAGGTTACATAGGCGGCCACCACATCGCCCATTAACACTTCGGGCTTGCTGCCTGTGAAGACACGTGAACAAAAGGAGCATCACCCCAGCTACCAAATAACCAACACGTTTGTCCCCTTCTTGGACCGGTGTTTGGTGTGTGTCTGTGTGTGCCTATTAAGACACAAAGTATCCTTTTTCACTTGGCTTAACCCAAGATATTATTTATAAGCTAACGAAGTTACGATAGTTTCTATAAATGCAGGGGTACAGTTTTCTTTTATCTTTCCAATTATAAGAATCCTAGTTAATCTCTCCTAGTAATACAGTTTGGGTATAATCAATTCCCATATTCGTGATCCAGATTCATCATGAATTGGTCTCGGCGTTGAACACCGTTAGGTGATTAGTTTGGAGGGGGCGCAGAGACGATGACTATAGTCCAGGTCTTGGGTAATGAGGGTTGTGGCCCTGGTTATATGGGGTAAAAGCCAGGTGTGAGGCGACGCTCCGACCAGGCGCCGATAGCGTCTATGCACCCAACGCGACACAATAACACATTCTGACTATATGCGGAGGAGATTGTGTTGTGCAGCTTCCCCTCCCTTTCCCACCTCGAAGTAAAGAGCTAGACTGATTCTTCCTCTCCTTTGCAACGTAGTTACTGCAAAAAGAAAAGAAAGGCATTGCTCCCATGTATGCAAATAAGATACTTTTAAAAGTTAGGGTAAAAAGTGCAATTTACAATAATAAAAAACTGTATATTGTAAATTCCAATTCTTATATTAATTTAAATTGTTATAGTTTAATTACATTTTTAGTAAAATATAATTTGAAAGTAGTAAATCGTAGTTGGAATTTGTAAGATTATTAATAAAATAATGTAAACGGCGCTAGAATTTTTAAAACTGAAACAAAATTGCCCAAATTTATTCGCAATTACAATACTATCTAGCGCATAGAGTATTTTCGTAAATAGCAGCCAAAATAGTAACAATTCTGAAAGACGTCAGTCAAGTCATTTGTCACGCTTGGACAAAAATGTTTTTGCTCCCTCGGGCTTTTTTTTTAATGTCGTCGTGGAGGGTCTTTGCTTCCATGTCCAGCATCACGTATAGGCGTAATTAATCACTTATACATAGGCTCACGCCACCCCTAAACTTGTACACCAAATTATCCGAAGTTGATTCTTGAAAACCTCAGCCCCGCACTATTGATGCGTGAGATAGACAGAGCATTAAACCAAGCATAAATATGAGAATTCGTAGCATGGCTTTTCTAAGAAGAGAAAAGTCTCTCTCTGCTGTCACGTTGTTTAATAAGGCGTTTGTGACCCTCAAGAGAGAGTCTGGTCGTTGTGTCTGGCGTTCCAATTCAGCGGGATAATAGCGGGATAATGCGAGCCGAGAGGAGGACCCTTCAAACTAATTGCCAGATGTACAGACGCCTTGCCAAGCTTCGCAATTAGCTCCTCCGGGACTTTTTTCACACGTGACTCAAGTGAGCTACTATATACTGCGTTATTCCGAAGATCTCTCAAGCCGTAATAATCTTGGCTTTGAGCTATGACAGGGCAGCAGCACACAAGTCCGCTTATCCTCCACAAATTCATCAGGTGGAAACGACGTCTCTGTCAGAAAGTAAAAAAAAGAAAGAAAAGACAACGAAAGCTGAAGAGAAAATGTGAGCATAAACTCTCCCGAATTATAGCTTGAGACCCTTTGTCATGGCACTTTCAACCAAGTGGACATTTTTCGGAGGCAACGCATGCAGAGGCAAAGAAACAAACGACGTGAAGGGCCAACAGGTGAGCTTCCGCTGGCTTATAAGATTGTATAGCACACCCACACGACCCGAAATGGGGCTCTCTAACGATTCTTCGCGCCTGATCTACTATTGACCGGCGAAAAGCGTCCAGGTTTGACTTGTTTTGCATGCTTCCAAGCATCATCTTCCCAAATATATCAACCCTGTTTTTTAAGCGGAATTGTACATCCAGATGGAAGGTTATAAAGGCTGAATATTTTTTGTGGGGAATTTTGTACGCTCGAGAACGTCATTAAAAATTCAAAAGGGGATTGAGCCTTCTGACTGTTCTACAAGAACGAAAAACTGATGTCGCTGTATAGAGATTCAGGACGAGAGATAATTGAAAACGTCATCCCAGGAGATACTAGCTAAGTCTCTTTCTGTTCTGGCCTCGGAACCAACGACGTGCCGTTGCTTGATGGACTCTCATTTAACATGCATGACCCTCTGCTTTGGTATTAGAGTGCGGGATTTACTCGGTATTTGAACCCGTTTAGAAGGGACGCTCCGAGCCCAGCCGGGGAAAAGCACTCGCCATTTATATGCAATACATGCTTCAAACTCCGATCCTAACATCCTGGATGCCACAAGATTATGTCCCCCCCCCAAAAAAAAAAAAAAGTTATAACTTTCCTTTCTTTCACTTTGAAACTCATGAGCTTTAAATGCAATACTTTCCGCTCTCCTCTAACGCTACTGGAATGCAACATTCAGCCAATTCTTTCTAAAGAGTAGGGAAATCGACAGAAGAAAGTTCGCTTCCAATAAAAATTTCTCAATCCAGGAGCAGCAGATTGCCAAATCGTCTTACAAGCTGCAGCCGACTAATAACACATATAAGATACCCGATTAAGAATACGTGCTTCCAAAAAGTTCGCTATGACGCATATGTAAAACTTGGTAAGCCATTTTACAAGTGAACAAGATAGCAAAACCAAAACGCAGCAATTTACTTACGAATTTATCTACAGAACTGCATGTAAATTCATTCCGACCTACTCATGCAAATGACAATTGGTGTCGAGACTCGTGCACATCTTGACATTCAACATGTAATGCTGTCAATCTACAGACAGCGATATATAGTAGTAGAATTCCCCGTGCAAGCTTTGCGTTCCTCTCCGCAACGGACGCAAGCGACATCGAAATCAGCGAAGCTGACGGTCGCCGAGCATCACGCATCTGTACCACGAATACACTGGTATTTGCCTCGGGTCGTCAATTAAAGACATACCACCTCGCTTGGTGGACTTGCCCGGGTCTGGTCACCCAATTAGCCAGCTCGTATGGAATGTGTTCCCTTTACACTATTGTTATACGACTATTACCTCTCTCTATATGTTCCACTATATCGAAGATACTGTGTTACCTTTTCCTATCTCTCTCTACTCGGCTGCAACCTGCCGCCATTGGGCTTCGCACGTTGCCGAAGCGAAATATACAAAAAATCATCAGGGAAGAAAAAAAGGTTAAGTTAAGCCAGCCCAGAAACGTGTAGGTATATCTATTACCTTCGTAAGATGCTGGAATTGGGATTGAAAGTCACGCTATCCAGCCGCTGAGCTAGCTCGGGATTACAAATAAAGTCCACAAGATTTAGCCGGATACAGGATATTGACTGCTGGCGCTAGAAAAGAATCAGGTGAAAGGAAAAGGTGCACTATGTATTAAAAGGAAAGGGGAGAAATACCTGGTATTGAGGTAGACGAAATCAAGCTATGAGATTCCCTAACTAATGAAGCTTTCTCGAATGAGGGTGGGAATTTGTCTGGCTCACTAATGAGTCTTTAAGGCATCATACGCAACAAAATTGCGGAGTATTCAAGCCTACCGGTGTCCTTCAATCGCCTTATTCATTAGAAACAAAAGGTAGCGTAGCTTTTTACAGTTCAGTTTACTTTTTTTTACATTAGTGAAATTGATTGGAAGTACGGTTTAAGATCCTTTTTTGCTCACTTACCTGGGAGATTTAGTCTCAAAGGCTCGCAAAAGCTTAAATCGAGCTTGAAGACCTATGGGAAGACCTATGAAAGCTTTATACATGAACTGTAACAGGCACTTTAGGCTTTGTGTCATCATTTCAGTAGGGAAATGAAGCACAGCCTCCCCAGCCCGCTAAAGAAACCCTCCCTTGGCTTCCATTCTATTCAGAACTCGGTGATCAAGCATCAAGAGGAGCACACAAAAAAGACAGAATCCTCCCAACTGATTTTTGATGGGTGTTTTAACTCCATAGGGAATTGACTTCCCCATCAAACGCCTTTTTACTTGGGGCATCACAAGAGATGCTACGCTTGTGGGAGAGAATACGAGTACATTTTCTCCCTTCCATCTCTCCCTATTAGCCTGTCTCTGTATATGCCCGTAAAGCCGAACACAAAACTGATCTTTATTGGCCCTTATCTCGCCTTTGTCTGATGTAATCCTGGGGTAACGAGAAGAGGTCGAATGAAATTTGCTATAGTACCTATACAAAAATGAAACCTGAATGACACTGACAGGGCTAATCGTCTAAATGTTTAGCCCTCAATCCAAATAATTAACCTCCCCAGAAAAGCCGACATAATTTCCATTCTCCTGGAAAGGAAGCAAAACAAAAATTGAAAAGGTAAGCCACAACCATACACTGTGAAGAGGGAGGGGGGTTTTGGCTCTGCAAATGCAAGACAATTTGATGCAAATTGGCTGACAATTCATTACCAAAACCCAAATCAAAAAGTCGGTTAAAATGCAAATCTAGCATGATTAAACAGCAGCTGGTTTTGCATTTTAACGAGTTCGTTACTACCAACGAAAAAAAACGAACTTTATTGATTCAATGAGCTGACCCCAAACGTTTACGCTTGTGTCACATTGTACAGCTTACAGCCAAAAAGATAAAGATGAAAAGAAAAAATTCCGTGCTAGTTAACATGACCGATAAGCGATGGTATTTTCAGGAAAAGCCTAGCAAATGAAGAGGACCAGATTCGCGTTCCCCGAATTGCTCCAACTAGTTTCCGTACCGGCATCTGCCATGTTTTAAGCGATAAGGAGTAACTTAGCAACTCATCAAGGTTCCATACATGCTGCCATATGGCTTTTTTGGCTATCAACATCCTGCGAGCTAAAATAAGTGCGTCCTTATGTCAATTGAGGGTGGAAATTACAACACGTATAGATATCGTTAGGTTACTGCTAAGGGTTTTTACCTAAGGTTTACAAAGTTCAGCTTTTTGAAAATAAATCAGCTCTTTAGACGAGCTCGAACCAGGATCTTAAGTAATTATGCAGTCAGTACCAACACGGTTAACGAACACGATGTAGAGTACGACAAAACAAAAAGGAAAAGGGAAAAAGAAACCCGTTGTGTCCTCTGCACAAGACAATAAGTGCTACGAAGAATCAACCAGTGAAGCAAATAGCGAAAAAAGTATGCCAGCTTTCACAAGGACGTAGGTTGCCAAAGACACCCTATGTCCATAACTGAAAGTGGAAATAATTCGCAGGTTAACCGCAGTGAAAGTTTTGGGTCCAACTTATTGCTTTGCCGGCTCTTAAGACTTGGAAAACCGTCTGGTTTAGAGATGGTATACAGCGATCCCGAGGCGAATTTTTTTTAGACAAACTATATATTTTGCGAATATAAAACAGTACAAATCTGAATACTTGTTGCATAAAAGATGGTGCTTTGGATGAAGGGAATAGAAGGTATGAAAAAAGACAGAGTCTTTAATAAATTATCTTTAAGCATGAGGAGGAGAGAGTAAAAGACTCGGTCCAGTTGCTTCAACTGCTTCTTTTAAAGCCGGGCTAGATCCAATAGCCCGGAAAACAGCGACCACTGTGTCAGTGTCGAATGGACATCTCGAAAAAGCTTTGGCGCAAATCTCTTCGTTTTTAGCTGTGGATCCCAAATATGCTGCGTACTGGAATACGCCTCGTCCTTTAGCTGTCTTGCTGCCCGAAGCTGTAGTGGGAACAGGTTTGCCTCTGTGGGAAAACAAACACGTCAGAACAACGTCGGAAAACGCAAATAGAGTCTCGGCACTTTCCCTTTCCCGACATTGAGCGTAAGGAAAGCCATATGAAAGGGCATTTAAAATGTGTGTTACTGTCACTTACAGGAACATAGACTTGAGAACGAGTTCTTCAGGAAGTAAATCAGCCTCAGGCCGTCGATGTAATTCACAAATTAGGCGACTTCCACAGCCGAATTTGTCTGCTTGTACTGCCGTGTCCAAATAGAAATCAATGGCTTTGTCTTTGTCCTTCTCGGCGTACTCCAAGAGTGCAAAATCCACCTTGTCGACGGAATCTTTTGCTTCTTTTCTGCTTGCCAGGGGAGTATCCTGTAAGTGGAGAATTTACTTTAGCAAATTGTGCAATGTTAACCCAGTACTTGATAAAAATCGTTCACAATATATACTTACTGTGGTTAAGTCGTCTTCTGAGCGTTTTATGCGCTCAACAGGCAACGCAAAGCACAAATTTGCGCCGTAGCAAGCGACCAAACACACTGCCATGAAGAACTTCATTTTCTCTAGAGAATTTCAAAAAAACTTGCTAGAATATGGGACACGAAGAGCGTCCGAGATCAAGTTGGGTTCTAGATACACTGAAATTCTCTGCGGAGCTTAAGTACTGAAGGCAACAAAAAGGTCTTCGGTGCTGATTGGTGTTCTATGTTCCAGATAGTTGGTTTTCTCGAAGAGAATGATTTTCCACTACTGCGGCTATGTGTTTACAAACCCCAGAAGAAACTACCCAGGATTGTCGCCTTCCCACGTCCATCCTACAAGCAACGGCAGCGAAAGTGAAAGTTTTCTTTGCATCAAGGCTTTTCGTCCAAACCCTAACCCACTCTAGATCTCTATTTCTCGAGTGCGTTTCGAGAGACAAATTCCACCGACAATTTCTAAGCCTCTTTTTATTGTTCGCTAAATTCAAAATAAGTCCAAGGGAAAGTGAAGAAAACAAAACTAAACGTTTTCAACTTTGACAACCTATATACGGTTGAAAACCCCCTACTTTTTGGCCCAGGTATCGAAAAATGGCCAAATAACAACGGGCTCCAATTAGCCCTGGACCTGTTCTCTTTTTTCCGGTTCCGAAACCGACTTTCACTTTCGCCGACGCCCACTTTCGGACCTGACCCTGCCGAGAAAGTTGCAATCTATTGCAAATAAACGCACAAATAAATCAAGGATAATTTTTGGCTAAAGACAATTCAATTAGCTGAAATTAAGTTCTGCACTTTATTAAGTCGTGATACAAAAAAGTAACGTATAAAATAGCCAAAATCATCTTAAAAATACACCGAGTTTCCCTTGACTTCGGCTTCTAAGACCCTGCAAAATGCTATTTTTCAATTAAAAATGCTCCAATAATTATATGCTCCAATGAAACTTAAAACAAGTCAGAATTTTATTCGAACAGTAGTAGCTAACCTGTATTTATTTAAAGTAGATAACCTGTTCTATGATGGTCTTGAATGCAGGAACTAAGTCGAGGAAATCGACATCTTTCGAAATAGTTTATAGAGTGCTTTCGATTTCTAAGATTTGGGTTGCCTGATCTTTTCCTTTTGGAAATTCAAGCACAGAGCAAAAAATAACGTGTCCTTCGTCCTTGACCTATTTTCCTTAGGCCTGTTCGTGTTGTTTTCTGGAATTCCGGCAGTTGGTTCTTTTAGAAAGCTGCGAATTGTTGTTTTCCGTCTTTAGCTCTGGGCATAAACGAGCTACATAGAGTCATAAAAAGAATACAAGCAAAAAAACATTTATACAGTACAGTCTGAATGTTAGATAGCTTTGAGCTAATCCCTATAATAAGCGGAGTAAGGTATAAAAATAAGGACTACCTTAGGGGAGGAAAGTGGAAAGTATTGGCATGTCACTGTAATAAAAAAAAGCTTGAAAAATGGCCGGGGAATTTTTCACGGAAATTGATACGCTATTAAAAAGCAAAGAAAGCTTCCGCTTTTGGCAAACCGGTAACCAAAGTTTTGTGCATGTAACTCAACGGGACTGACAAGGGAGTCGACTTGGCTTGGCTCGTCTCCCGATTCGTCCGTCCGTGAACCGTTGAACAAATTAAAGGCGGTAGTTAGTATGCGTCGTGTTCCCTCGTGTTGTTCCAGACAATGGAAAATACCGGCATTTCAAAAAATGAAGGCAAGCCGGACATTTATGGAATGATGCAACTGATGAGCTAGGTGTAAAGCGAGAGACCCAAGTTTCACTTATTATCTGGCAAATAACCAATGTCTACTTTTTCTTCAGGAGAAAAGGAAAAAGTCTTGAGCTCTTTTCGCTCCTATTTTAATCGCAAATCTCTCCTTAACTACACGGTGCATTTTCGTAGCTAATAAACATCCACCTCTAGTCTTGGCCTGACTGCACAACATATGGAGAGAAGCTATTACAACACACCCCTTAGCATATTTTCTTTCGAGTTTTTTAGAGACGGAGAAAACGCACGCATAAGAATGCGTACCAGGAAGCTGCAGGATAAGTTATATTCATTACCTGTCCAAAACGAGCGAGTTGCAAGTTAAAGCACGTATAATAATAAAGTGACACTCTTTCGTACGAGGATTTTTTTTTCTAAGGAGCGGGGTTTATAGGTTTCGAAGCTGACAAGATAACTTACGTAGTAACCAACAGAGGGCAGGATAAAACGCTCATTTATTTTACCTACACAGGTGGGTTCCTGCTGTGGCGGCAAGCAAAAGGAATTCGTCATGTAGGTGCAGATGCCCCAGGATGTCAGCTCAACAAACAAGATGAGACATGAAATTGGTTTTTCTACAATTAAAGAAAAGAGATATCTGAAGACTGAATTACGTTGTCTTAATCCGTAGGATGACTTTACATATTTTATTGCATTGCAGCGACAGCTTCTTTCTAGCAAAGCAGGAATATGTCCTTTACATACAGTAATATTTTATACGGCTTTATTACCATCATGTCTGTGCAAACCAACGTCGGAGAATTAAAAAGGAAAAAAACTGTAGTCCCAGTATGGGTTGGAGTTATAGGGCAATATTGTGTTCTAAAGTATAAACCCGCTATAGTATTTATGAATCAATGGAAACCATACAATACGCTTGCCTCGTTGACACTGAAGTTACAATGTATCAACCATTAATCACCCTCTTTATTGAAAGCAACAAAACATGCTGTCTCGTACCTTAACAAAGGTCTCTGTGATGTTAACGCTCGCTGCAAGCGGCCATTGTTTAAGTCGTGTGATATCATCGTCGGTAAAAAAACGGGAGAAATTGACTGTTCAACTTCTAATCTTAAGTGCAACTTCGAAAAGCACTGCTTCTTCTAATTAGTGGTCAATTCTAAGTTCTAAGTTTTCTAATTTCGTTCTTATTTAGTTAAAAAAAGAAGAAAGGAGGGATTATAAGGGTCAAGTCACAAACACATACTTTCTGGGTCAAATATATTTTTAAAAAATGCCTATACCTGATGGTACCTTTTATGGCAATAAATATTTTGTCAAATTACAGACAAATGTAAGATTAATATTCTAAAGTTTTATTTAGAGTTCGATTCACCACAAACATTTTAAAAAAACAAACTACATACTGTAAACGGCGCTAAAATTAGGGTGCTGAGGGGAAAAGCTATATATAGATGTACTGTGAAGTTTACAACATTTTGATAGCGTAGTGAAAATAGAACTCCCACGTCTTCTTAAGATACAGTATATAATCACGCACTCTATGACTGGAGGGGTTTTGACTGTTTCTTAACCAGAGAAGGAAAATCGGGTTGCTGTAACATAACTAAATTAGCTCAAATAAGATAGCTCAACCTGTGTTACGTAAATGCGGAAAATGCAAAGGCATTGTACGTGTGGACAGAAAAAGAAAGACCAACGGCAAAAAACCTGATACATATTCACTGCACTTTCGGGCAATGAGAATAGGAGCACACTATAATCATATACCAGTTTGTTATACACCAGTGGTGCTACAAAAAACTTTGATAAAGAAAATAGAGCTTACGCAAGAAACTTGGGAGGTAATAACACCTCAGTTCCGGAGTGGTCATTGTTGCGCTGGACATGTAGTTCCAATCCGGAACTGTCCACATGAAACGATACTTTGCACTACAGAAGGTTCACGCGAAGTGAAAACCACGAGACAATAAGCTGACAGCGGAAATACCCCACTTTTACTTTGCAACAAGACGGACTTCCATATATGGCTTATTACATTAGACAATGGCTGCATCATGTGCCAACGTCTGGTGTGCCAACGCGGGTCAACGCTCAAATAACGAGGGAGCTGCTCATAGGTCATAGCTATACGGTTTTGGCTTCACTTGATCTACGTACTTGTCCACTTTGGCTGAAACGATAGAAATAAAGAGTCCAACAGTGACAGCGATAGCATAAATCGTGTACTAGTACTAAAAATATTTTTTCGCAGTGATGTCATAAACCACCGAAACTAAAAACTATAGGAATCAAAAGTAAATTTGCAATTTCTAAGCAGGCTTGTTTCCACAGTCTATGCCAAAATTTCTCCACATGTACTCGGAGAAAGTTGGAAAAGAAAACCGGAATATGACCCATTTCGTTGTTTGTTTCGGAGATAAGGTTGTACCAAGCTTTTTATAAGACTTGCTAATCCACAAGTCCGAGCGATACAGGGCTTTCAATCTGCACGTGCATATCAACGGAATGTTAGGTCTTTATAACTCCATAGTACCGCAGCTTCCGCACTTGACGCGGGGGAAATTGACAAATATTATGAAACACATTTTTTTCATTTTCATTTGTATTCAAGAGCAAGAACACAACTGAAACTATACTCGAAAGAGATAGAGTTTGATTCTATTGAGACACGTATCGAGGTACTTCCAGAGTTTCCATGTACCAATTCTCATTACGACTGTCAGTAGTCACCCCATGCCCGACTTATATTTTATACGCAGGCAAATTGATCACAGAAAAACCTTGTGATATCACTATTTTTAAAATCTAAAATCCATCGTAAGCTTCCGCCCGTTGATGGTTCTTCATTAGCCAATTAATCGATTGAAAGGTACTGTCACAATAAAACTGAGATAAAACTTAATTGACGGACATGGGGAGGTGTATGCCTCTCCTTGATCCAGCAGGGGAGGTTGAGATGGTGTGATATCACTATGCTAACAACTAAACATGTTCTATTCTTGACTCGACTTCACACCATTCTGCTAACGCATGCACACTTTGTCACAGGTCATCATATGAAAGTGAGATTCATCCAAGACATCAAGACTTCGTGAACACATGTTTTTTTCCGTACTCTTATTTATTCTGGTGCCATTTGCGAAACTGCGAAAGTGAATATTTTTGTACAAACTTTCTAGCTTCCATTTAAGTTGCGAATAATTTTGTTGTCATTTGGCCTGAACTCATTCGAATAAAATAGTCGACCGCCGAGTTCTTGTTTCCGCAATTCGCGCCAATATGTTGTTTTTCCCGACCTTGACCAACTACAAAAGGTTGAGTTATGCAAGAATAATGCAAGTAAACATGGTTTAAGTCACATATCTATTGTAAAAAATTACAATACTTTTCACAGTGTACGCCGTAAAAGTTACTGTAATCGTACAATACATTTATGTAATTATTGCTTTAATTTCCAAATTATCACGCATTCGAAGTAATTGTATTTGTAATTTTACAAAGTGCTCTTTTCAGCATATTCTTTTTATTGTAAATTAAAGTTTTCATTGCACTTTTTTAAATATTTTATTACCATGAAAGGTAAGCACCATGTACCAGAACTTTTTCGCAGTCTTAACAGATTATTCTGAGAGCGTGACCATAGCTGAAATCTTACCATTCTCCTATTTTCTCGCTATGAACAGCGAGAGAACAGTTCTACAATCCATAAACGCAAAAACTACCGCGAAACCAATGTCTGACGTTATACAAGTTTACCCGTCCCGCGGTAATACAAATTTCCCCGTGTGAAACGCAATAAAAGAATTGCGAATAAGGAAGTGACTAGTAAAATAGGCACTATTCTCTAGGGATACTTTTCGAGAAAAGCACTTCGATACATGTAGCCCAGCGAAAACAAGCCTTTTTTGTTAAACTACGATTAAAATCTGACCAAAAATGACCTCACCCGCTGCTCGTATAGTAAATCGAAAAGAAGTCAGTGAATAAGCAAATGACAAACGAAATTGCAACAGTTCTTAACCTACAGAAAGAAAAAGTTCCTGCTACACAGGGATCCCAAGGAGTGAACCTTATTTGCTAAGCAATCTGACCGAGTGTTACGGCAAAATTTCTCCAACTGCAATCGAGCGAAAATTGGCAAATAATCAAGTGACTCGCGGGAATTCAAGAAATAATGAAACATCATATAAGACGTTATGTAGACCAAAGGGAAAGGGAGATCCACGAACACAATTGTGTATGAAAGGAGTCACAGAGCCACAAATTTCAGTTATTATTTCTAAGTGAACAGACACATAAACTGAACACTGAGTGGCGTGCAGTACTGCGGAGAAACCTGGATCCACAGTATGTATCCATGCACTTTTTTTTTCCTTAGAACGTTATACAAGCAAACTTCCAGTTCCTAAAGCTTGCTGACTTAGTAACTTTAGCGTTTATTGTTTAAAGATTTGTCAAGTTTTAAGGTTTTTGGCACTTTTTTAAGGTTATTCGTTAACGTTCTCTCTTTACTTCGTTAGACAAGCACAAGGAAAGACCTGGCAGAGATGAAAAAGAGGGAGTTCAAACTTTCGGCAAATCTGTCGGAAGCGACACTAATAAAGCCGGTCTCAATGCTAACTGCTAACCTAATACACGAAAAAAGCAAAAAATATTCCCTTTATCATAAATAATAAGGATCGTGATTAAATGAAGAGACTTCCGCATTCGCTAAAAATCCCTGCACCCCCCGAAAAAAAGCTACTTTCATTTCGACTGGTCAAAAATTCGCGCAGGACACGGTTGCTTACCACCGAAAGTTGCACCTCAGCTGACGCTGGTTCATGTCACGAATAATAGCCAAGTCTATGTATTTCTTCTTGACAGCATAGCGAATCACAGGGGTTATATAATCAAGGCTCTAAGCCATTGCGTGTTCGTTTAAATCACAGGAAACGATTCCAAAAACTCGGTCATTTTGTGTCACCCTGGGTGAGATGTAGAAACCTACCGAAACACAAACTTCCAATCGTGAGAACAATCTCATCACTTATGTAAAAGCAATAATATAATTAATAAAGCAAAAAGGAACCTTGTTTTGTTCATTCCTGGCTAAACTGTTCCTGTTTTCCCTACAATGATCCGGAATGCTAAGGCCAATACCTCCGACTGAAACCCCGGCAGACAAATAGAGGCATGTCAAAGAGCAATGCTAGGAACCAGTTCAAACCAGAATTCGAACAGACTTTAATCAGATGCACTATACGTCAGGTCAACGTTTGCTACAGCCGCGAAATTACCCGTATCCATCAGAGGAGAAAGGGATAAGCAATGGGCGTGTCGTATTACTTGTTTTTTTCTCTGAGCTCGCTGTATAGGTCACTATAGTACGGGTAAGCGAAGGTAAGCGTTCCGTGTTATGCCAAGATCACGTAGATACCTTCGGATCACGGAGGAAGAAGCAATTACAACATCTTCCACGCAACTTTTCCTATCGTGCTTTCTCCTGTATACACAGTGCCAACAAGCGAAAACGAACTCACCCTCACCTCACCAGCATCCTTTTTAAAACTTACACTTTCTTAGACACATTTAGTTGAAGAGAAACAGAAATACCAGCAAATTAAGCATGAAATTTTTTCATACACTTTTCCTTTAATATCTACAAACTGAATATGCTATGGACATGCAAACATCCATTGTCATTGCTTCCTCGAACGTTTCTTTTTCCAAAAAATAACAGTCTAACACGAGAAAAACAGATACAATACTTGTTTTCGTGTTCTAGTATAATAATATAAAAGAGAAAAACATTAAGCTTTTGGAGAAAGCTCTTTGAACCCAAGGTCCTGGTCAAAGAATGAGAAAAAGTAAGCGGTACGTCCTATATCCGATCGTCGGAACCATCGTGGTTGTCTGGGATAAGTAACCTGGATCTACCTCAGGTACGGTACTAACCAGGCTAAAAGGTGGGGATGAATAAGCAGGCATTTTGCCAGGTTTAACGAATTCAGAGTAGCCAAGAACAGGAAGAAGGCGAAAGGTGAAAAGTTTCACCTGTGTTCGTTACCACGTCTGACGGAAGGATGGAGAAAGATGGCATCAAAAAACGCACGTATGCATTACCTCAGGTTGAATACATAACTTCTCTCCAATCCGCCAACCGGTTGAAGAAATCCACCCAATGATGTTACTTGTTACAAGGCGCATGAAACCCCCTTCACTCTCTATAAGCGAAAGGAAAGAAATCTTCAGCTATAGACGTACACAACGAACACCATTTCCTTCGCTCCAAGCTGTAGGTCCGGGGGTGACGATTCCGACCCTCCATACCGACTTCTTCAGATATAAAAGAGCCAGTGGACTTCCAAAACATCATCCACATCTCTTTCAACCTCTCCAAGTCTTGTTGGGTCCAACTCAACCTGCAAAGAATTTAAAATTAAGCTTTCCTAGTGAATTAACGTTAACCGAAAATCAAATTTTCCGTTTCGCAAATTGCAATTTCGTCAAAAATCGGCAAGCTGGTTCCGCATTATACACCTACCACCGTTCACTTTGTGTTAGTGAAGTTGTAAACTTAAGTGCATTTACCCTTCAGTCAGGTACGGTACAATTGTTCCCAAAATTATCTTCATTCTAAAGTGATTAACTTTGCCTTAAAGCCATTATTGATACTTGCATTTTAATTAATTTGGGCACTCCTGTAGTTTTCGTGTAATAAGCGTTAAAAAATTTAAAAACAAGAACACTACAGTTTTACTTCGTATTTTAAGTGCTCTTACTTTTAAGTAGATTCCCTCCTAAAAAATGTTCAGATTCAATCAATTTAAAATGGTTTCATTTAAATTTTCATAAATTTAAAATCGATTTCATATACAAAACGGTTTAATAGCAGTAATTCACTTTGTAATCTGTTCATTTGTAACCTTTAGTAAGCGCCGGCAAGATGCGCCTTTCGCTGCTTTTAATCGCCACGTTGGTGGCCATGGTATCAGTTCATATGACGAGCAGTGTGGGGGCCACCAAATTCTCGCTGGTCAAGTCAGCCACTGCTCTAGCGATAGTCGGTGGTTTACCTTCCGTAACTCCGTTTAAACTCTTGAAACTCTTAAAACTCAAAAAAATCTTAAAGCTCAAAAAAGTTGTGGGTATCAAAGCTCTGGTGGGCCTGAAGTTGTTGCCCATCAAGCTTGCCAAACTTAAAGCTCTAAAGCTCTTGCTCCTGAAAGGCGCTCTCCTCAGACCTTTACTTCCCATCAAAGTTCTGCTTATCGGAGCAGCCATGTTAGCTACCGGTACCGGCTTAGCCATCGCGGCTGGCGTCGTACTCAAGAAACTGAAAAAGGAAGAAGAAGAAGAAGAAGAATATGAAACCCCCTACGAACCTACTTACACCTCTTACGAACCAGCAGCCCCTCCAACTTCGTATGGTGCCCCCGCCTACACTCCACCAGAGCCTGTCGCCCAGTACGCCCCTGCGCCTGTCGCCCAGTACGCCCCTGCGCCTCCTGCATCTTACAACTCGTTGCCAGTTTCCTACGACCCCATAGCTCCTGTCGCTCAACAAACTTACTCTAACCCTACAAATCCAACTTACGCTGCACCAGCAGGCACTTCACATGTCTATAAACGAAGCGCTACTCTCGAAGATGAGTTCGCCGCCATTTCGTCTGAAAACTTGCACAAAACGCTTACCAAGCGCAGCGCCGATGATGATGATGAGGATGAAGACGAGGACGAGAACGAGGACGAGGTTGAAGACAACGACGTTGACTATGCCAGCTTGGATTCTATCGAAAGATCTGAAATTGCTGATGAGTACTTCCAAATGGCCGCTGATATAGATCAGCAAGGTTGTGCACGCAAAGTGGTTTGCGAAGTGTTCCACAAAGAGTACAGTCAGCTGACTTTGGAAGAGAAAATCGTGCGACACATGTTCGGGTAAGTTTTCGCACGACTTTCTATCATAAAACAGTAACGAAATCCCCACGAAGCAAATAAATTAAACGCGATAATTGGTTGCTTTCTTTTCCTAATTTTTTTGGTTATTAGCCCCACTCTCACTCTTCCGCGTTCGGATGAGCTCGAGACGGCAAGAGGCATCTTCCGCCAAGCTGCCTACTATGGTGTGACAACTTCAGCCATCCCGGCCTCCTGCTCCCAGACGTATGCTAGTTGTCCATACAACAGTAACGCGCTTCTCGGCAACTTGTACCCAACCGAAATTGCAACCAACTCCTTATAAGATCCCCCAAAAGAAAAGAAAAAATACCACGACAGGCACGAAGTTCAGAAGGTAAAAAATGCAAGCCCACGAAACACTTGCTTCGTGTGAAATCAATCGAGCATTTCTCACAAGTCACGTTCTTAAAGCGCTGTACGTACATTTATATTTTCATGACTCATAAAGTATCGTAGCTAAAGCAAAGTGTTCGGGTGAGGACAGTCTAATCTCAGATATGCCGCAAACTGTCGTAACTGCTGCTCAGAATCATTTCTCGTAACTTTAGTAGATACTCGAACTAACTACATTGTCCTTTTTTAATTTTTTGGGGGTCAAGTATGTCTATAGCAAATTATTCCGGGTACCAATTATAGCATAATTGACTTATGATTATCAAGTGATGTTCAAATTGCATTCATGTATAGATTTGTATAGAAAAAAATGAAAGGTAAGAATGGCTATGCGTGGAAAGAATTTTGTATTTTGCAGTGGATTGTAGTATAATACAGCCCATATCTCTAAAACCGTTTTTCTTCCTTTTCGCTCCATTGGAAGTTCCACTACAGCACTTTCCATGGCGGTTTCCTTGGCAAATCTTACAACCCACAATGGTAATGCCCATGCCAGAAAACGCATGGGAAACTATCTTGTTAACCCGTAATAAGTATCATCCAAAAAGACTCAGGAGCGAGTTTGCATACGCCATAGGCTTGACATCAGGATGAGGCTGAAATGCAAAAAAAAAAGAAGTTGTGAATACTTCAGCTCGTAACATTCCCTGCAACAACGGTTTCCTTACAACTGCTTCGTAGGAGGTAAACTTCGGTTGGAGGTCTTTCCCGTTCATCGTGATGAATGCTCCCTTGTTTCCCATCGTGTCACTGTGAAAAGTAAAAGCAGATTCACGCAGGAGTCAAATTACGTTTTAACGACCAAAAAAGCAGAAATTAGGACTTTCTCCAATTGTTAAACGACAAGCACAGTACGCAGCAAATAGAAACCTATATCCTGTGGCGACAACTGTATCGGCAAAGTTTAAAACAGTTGATGGTACCGAAAGAGTAGGATTAAAGTGGTAATACGAAATAATAGCCAAAGAGATTAGGAAGAGAAACTGACCAGTAATTAGGTGCGGAGAAGACCGTGATGCATTTGCCCTCATGCATAATCTCGTAACCTTCTGCTTTCACTTCATGACTTCGGATAATATAATCAAGTTTGTTAAGCTCTAGAAACTTGTAGGTTACGTCAGGTCCAAATTGGACACCAACGCCTCTTTTACTCGGGGCGCGGCCATTCTGGGGTTGCGGGTCTGACCACAGCAATTCGCACATGATTCCTTTGAAAAAAAAAATATGTAGGGCAAGTGTTTTAGTTTCTCTGTTAAATTATGCAACCTTCCTGTTTTTTCTTTTACCTTCATCAGGCGGTTGTCGATTTCTTTCCGTCTTCCGAATATCATCTAAGGTAATGTCATCCTTGGCAAACAAACCTCCGTGCATAACCTTTCAATATAACACGTACGGCATTTAAGATCGTGAGACATTCCAGGATAACAAATTAAGACATACGAGAACCCGCTTGTTTATACTGTGGCACAGCGGCAGTAAATTAAAGACTTCTGTGAATAACTCTGCCATCTGGGTCGAATACTTGGCTTTCACTTCGCCCTCAAAGCCATACATCTGGTTCATGGTGTGACTCTCGTGATTACCTTAGATTCGTAATGATAGCTCAATAATAGCTTTTTGGTTTCGGGCTTTTAAAAAACAAACAGGCGTCCCTTACCTCGAGCCATGAAGAAGTGGTTGGGGTACAGGAGTTTGTAACTAAATAACGTAAATATACATTCAACCGAGAAGGATCCTCTGTCCACGAAATCACCATTAAAGAGCTGTAGGGAGATAAACAGTTTACTTAATGTATGAAACAGAGGGCTATAAAAAAGGAACATACGTAAGGATTAGATTCTGACGGCAGTCCGTTGAGCTTAAAAACGTTCATGAGGTCGTAAAATTGGCCATGAATGTCGCCGCAAACCGTAAATTTGCCATCTTCTGGAACGCTGATATCAATCATACTGGGCTGGTTTCTGAAGAACTGTTTCGCATCGACTAGAATCTAGTTTCAAGAGGAAAATTCTAATGTAATGTAATTCCAACCCACCATGACAAACTTCATCACTCACCTTGTAGGCGTACTTTTTGTGCAACTTTTTTTGTTCTTTAAAGGCTTGGATGAGCTCCGTCACGAATTTGATCGTCACTTGACCCTTTTCTAATGCTGGGCCAATGTATTCGTCCTCGATAGCTTTAGAAAGTGAACGTTTATCTAAGACATGAAGGTGGCAATAATGCGGCTTAATTTACCCATGTTTTCGATGTCGATGGAATCAGCTATGCTCTTTTTTACAGAATCTACCGAGATGGCTTTTTCGAATGCTTCCTTTTTGACAATTTTGTTGCACTCAGTGTACTTTAATCGCGCATCTTTATCATTAGGTCGTGCTCTGGAAACCTTTGGAGAAGAACACGAACAACGATGTTACGCGCTAGCGTTGCCTTTTTGCAAAAATAAGAAGAAAGAGAAACCTTACAGCTTCGTAATCCTTGAGAGCTAATTTATATTTTCCTAAAGCCATATAAGCGGCTGCTCTCCTATAGTAGCCTTTGACGTAGCTCTTATCCAGTTCAATGGCTTTGGAAGCATCTTGTAGTGCATAGCCGAAACATTCACAACGGACATATGCGAAACTGCGGTTGGCAAAATAGACGGCACTGGCAGGATTGCATTCGATGGCTTTGCTATAGAAATTGATAGCCTCGTTGTAATCTTGGTCTGTGTGGCGAAAGGAAATGTGATCAACATCCTTTAAAAATTATCATTCAAAACACACTCAAAAGGCAACCACAAATGTGTTACAACTTGCACGATCCTTACCGTAGGCTTGTATCGATTACACAATTTAAATAAGCCCCAAAGTTACATCAGATGGTCAGTGAGTTAAATTTTAGCTTTAGCTTTCTCATGGCTCAAAACATTAATATTTTGCTATTAAAATAACTCTAGTGCAATAATATTCGTTGGCTGCTTGCTACTGTGGCCACATAAGGATAAGCTGAATTAATGCAGGCAGCAGTAAAATAAGATATTCCTGTAAGGGACTTACTTTTGAAAAACTCATTGGCCTGCTCTTTTAGTTTTTCTGCCTCGTGGATTTTGTCCTGACTTAGAGTCAGCCTATTTTCTTCATTAGTCATTATGGAGATCACACCTACTATTCCACGTGCCAAAATTTTATTAATTTCGGTACAATCACAATGTTTTTTTTTCACTCTCGACCACGAGCACTAGAAAGCACGATGTTCTGTCCCGTTTTTTGAACACACCCTCGAGTAGAAAATGTCCGAGCCAGCCCGGATACAGCCCTAAATTCCGGTCGATTTCTCACATAGGAATGCGGCGCTAATTCTTATGTCTTGGGATTAACCAATTAACATGGGATTAATTTAACCTTCTAGGCTTGGCTTACTGACTTAACGAATCTGTCATTATATCGCCGCTATCGGCGACAAACATAATTGAATGATTTGATTTTAAAGGTTAAAATACGGCTAACATTGCAATAAAATGAAGATTTAAAAAAGTCGCTTCGTCTAAGCTTATTCGGTTCTATAGAGCTTCACTCTCTAGAGGTATACCTTCATTTAAATAAAGTACTAATAACCTTAGATAATGCTTATTGTATTTTCGGAGCCAAAAATAGATGCGATCTGGCCAAGTTGTCTCGGCCTTTAACAATTATAAGAAAACTGCATAACAAAACATAATCGCCCAAGTGTTAATGCTTTTTTCCACAAACTGCGATGTCCAAACAAACTACCAAATGCGTGGCCAAATACGGGGCCAAAGAGCTGGGCCTAAATAGTACTGGGTTAAGGTAACCAGGGACTGAATAGTGCGGGATGGAATAACAACCGCCCGTAAAAAATGGCTACTTTGGACGATAAGTTGTTGGGTGAAAAATTAGATTACTATTGTAGCAGCAGTGAAGATGAGCGTGACGATGAAGATGAAGATCAAGGAACGAATGAAGAAGAAGGCAGAAATTTGACCGAACAAACGGAAGCAGAAGGACAAGGTGAAATAGAAGTTAATCCTTGGGAAGGTTCAAGTACCAACGTAAGCAATAGACGAGGGTGTGCACACAAAATTAAGCAACTTCTAATAAAGCTTCGTTATTAATTTGCAGACTGGGCCGAAGGGGGTTATTAAAGATTTTCAGAGATTTAAGCAGCTGGAAAGGGAGCGGAAGGACGAGGAGGAAAGAGAAAGATTGGCACTTGCCAAAAAATTCTCCCTAACTTGCCAGAGCAAAGTATGTGCCTTAGTACTTCGTAAACAATCGATGTAATTTTAATTATCTTCCTGGTTTCTAGGCAGAAGAAGAAGCACAGAAAGCTAAGGACCAGGAATTAGAAGATGAATTCTCCGATATGATGTCCGACCCATATTTCCAACGCTATGTTCAGCAAAGAATGCAAGAAATGTTCAAGCAACAAAATCAAAGGTTGTGTTAATTTACTTTGAAAGCACAGCATTCATGTATGTTACTTTTACTCTTTAGAAAGAGATTCAAAACCGTTCATGCTTTGAAGGATGGAAAAGAATTTCTCGAGGCGGTCGACAACGAAGAAAAAACCGTCACCGTAATTATTCTGCTTTTTGAATCGGTAAAACTGAGAATTCTCTTCAAGAACATAGTTAACTTGTGCATTATAGAGTTCGAATACTTGTGCAACTGCAGTGGAGAGTCTCAAGAGTTTATGTTATGACTATCCCTTGGTAAAATGGTGTACCCTAAAAGCTTCCTCGGTCGGAGCTGCTCTAAGTCAAAAATTCGTAAGTGAAAAAGCAGTTCCGTTTTCTGAAGATCAATTAATGTTAAAAAAATACGTAGTCAAAGGCTGGTGTACCAGCATTCCTAGTCTATAAAGCTGGCAGCATTGTGCACAACCTTGTACGGATCACCGACCAATTAGGAGATGATTATTGTACTCAAGATCTCGAAAACTTTCTCATTGAGTAAGTTCCAAACTAACATCCAAACCATATGATAAATTGTCCATAATCCATATGATAAATTGTCGTATTAGGCATGGCGTGCTTGCGGACAGGACCTTAATTCCGTCAGCCATTAAAGAAGGAGCTGATGAAGACAGCGATTAAAAAGTGTGTATTTGGGGGGCAGTTCTTTTGTATCGCCCGACGCAAGCTTTCTCACTTTTTCGTCCTGCTAACAAGGGACTAAAGAAAGTCGAGCCATATGTAAAGCTCCATCACGCGTTTTGTGTCCTCCAATGAAGCCGCTAGCGTGTACAAAGACGCAGCCTTCCAAACCGACCAAAGCATCCAGTTCTGCATCTCTTATTCCTCGCCAAGATTCCAACAACCCTTGTCTTCAAAAGAACACGAAAATACATAACAATTCTTAACTAAAAGTTGATCATTGATTATTCTTTACCTCGAAACAAATGAGGTAGGTTCAAGAGGAACTGTCTGCACTCGCCATTTTCCCGATTCATCCTTATAGATAACAAATTTGATCTGTCCTTCTATTCCCAGCTCTCTTTCAATGGCAAATAAGTGCTCTTTCCAAGGACATCCTCCTTCAGTAAATTCTATGATTGAACCTGAAGAATCCACCTAATTTGACATCTCTTATTACGAAATATAGAAGGAGCTGGCAAAAGTTACTAGTTGTCTGTTGCTCACAGCTTTGAAGATCAATTCACGAGCAGGCCACCAAACATTTCTGTAATAGTTAACCCGATCCAAAAACTCGCTTTGGACAAGTTTTAAGGCTTGCTGGAAGCGTTCTTCTATGTTCACGTTGCCTTCATTCCACGCAGGGTTGTAATGGCTTACACGTGAGCTCAAATTAGTTGAGATGTTGTACCTAAGTTAGATAATGGGTCAACTATTGAAATTTAGTTAACGGGATCGTTTTACCTTGAAGGACCATCATGAGTCGCAATTCCGTTATCGATAGCATCGACTTCTTGCAATAAGTTATCATACACTTTCTCGTACACGGATTTCACTAAGGGATCACTTGTTTCGCATCCAAACAAATGCGACAAAATCTTTTCACCAAAATGGCAGTAAATCAAACCAGCGCTCGACAAACGAGTTGTCCACTTGCTCCCTGGTTTTAAACTTTCCATCGTTTCGACAAAAGTCCTGAAGGAATTTGGATTAAGGCCCTGAGTTTCAAGCAGCACCTTTACGGAGTACCTTTGATGATGGTCGTAGCGATGACTAGCAGGATCAAAAACTCCCCCTACATCGACCACGACGGTGCATTTTTCCAAAGTTTCCGGATCTCTGGACCTCACAATTTGAGCATTTTGGTACTCCGGCAACAGTTTTAGCATAGCACACGCCAGTACCTCATCGCAATGGAAGGTCCCGCTAATGACGATTTTATGAATAGCTAAAAAGTCTAACCAGCTTTGAAAGGGATATATACTTATGAGTTCCTATGGAAAGCATGTCTGCAGTTGTGATTGTAGTTGTACTGAAAGGTTTTATTGTGAAGTTGCGCAATGTAAAAGTCGATTTGGGTAAAACCGTCAGCGTCAAGAAATTCCGGCAAAGTTGAAATCGCATATCTAGTCGTAATCAATACTTATAATTTGTTTGTGATTAGTTCAAAAGCGGAGCCTTACGTTTAGTTACGTCAGTATTTGCAATGGCGGCGCGTGGGAAGGAAGTGTCTGTCGAAGTTGCTCCTTTGCGAAGCCTCGATGACTTTCTGTTGGAATCAGCAAGGTTCCAAGTACCTAATTTTAAAGACCTAGATAAATGGGGCAACCGCGTAGTACAAAACTTACTTTACTACCAATCCAATTACTTCCTGACAGCCTTGGTATGTTTCGCGTTAGTGGGGTAAGCACATCAACAATACACCCCGGCCATTAATAGCTTTCGTCATGCCTCAGGCGTAGAGGGCTTTTTGAAAACAGGACTTCTGGAATTTAAATAAATTCTGTCTCTTTTCCCTTCTTTCCTGAAGGTGCCTGCACCCAGCCAAAATGGTCAGCGGAGTTCTGGCCGTAATTGTGGCCTTTGGCCTAGTTTCTCTCGCCTCCAATGCACAGCCTGCCATCGCACAATTTAAGAAAAATCACCCCATAATATGCCTCTTGGTTTCTTTGGCTGGAGCATACTTCCTGCTCTACATGCTAAGCTCTCTTCTCGTCTTCTTGCTGGGCATTTTCTTGCCCATCAGCGGTAATAATCATAAAATGTACACAACATATGAATGTATATTTTTTTATTTTATTTTTACCCTTAGTGATTTTCGTACATGCTTCGCTACGTTTGAGGAACATAAAGAATAAGCTGATCAATAAGATGGAGCAGATCGGCATCGCCAAAACTACACCGATGGGTGTGCTACTGGACGCCTTGGGATTGGAGATGGAGATAATCTCCTAATTGTGCTTATAATATCCTTACTCCCTGAAACTCCCGGTGTTTTCTAACCTTTTACTTTCGCTTTATCTTAAGCTTTTCAATTAATGTTCTTTTCTTTCATTTACTGGTCTTAAAAGATATTGAAAGTTCCTCGAAATTTTCCCCTTAAAAGTTTTTTGTATTGCTATATAGTTTAATGTGTACAGTTTACGCCCTCAATTTGCCCATGATAATGATGTAAGATGAATTTCCCTTCCCTACCAGGAATCTACCATTACAAAAGTCTGCTAAAAAATAGCACAATAGTTCTGGTTACAAAAGGCAGTTTTACAATTTGGATTTTGGCTTGATAACGGCGTCCACTTCCTTTTGCAAGTCTTGGAGTTTCATGGCCAAACCCATGTTACCTTGTACTTTGAGTTTTCCCTGGAAGAAAAGTTTCTGAGGCTGCGCCTTTCCTGTGAGTAAATCTGACAAATCGCTGTCCGCGATCACTAGGGTAACGTCGGGAGTGGGGCCTTTGCCTTCAAAAGATACCGATCCACTTCCGTTTTTAGCATCGACGATCCAAACTGCTTCTTTGCCACCTGGTCCGTTTTTCACTTTAAAAGCGAAAACTCCCTTAACTTTCTGGACTAGTCGAGCTCCATCAGCCTCTAATGCCACGGCAAACTGACGAATAACTGGCGCAGATTTGAATTCGTCACTATTGTTAGTCGTATCGTTGGACGGCATTTTCCTAAAAAGCAAAAGATTCAAATGAATAAAGTAATACTTTCTGGACTTGAAAAATTCCTATGGCTTCATACTTATTATCCGTAAACCCTTTTTTGTAGATCGCTAAAACCACTGCTCCACCCAATCCTGTAAACAATCAATTTGAAACACTAGTACAACGCGTAGTATTCAACTGTAACACAAATAATACTACACGGCAGTCTTATACAATACAACTTATGCATGAGTCCTTGAAATCGAAACCGCCTATGTCATTGACCGCCCAAAAACTCGTAACGCAAGGAAAACGTCAGAAAACCAAATCAAAAAGAAAGATAAAGAAATTTGGTATACACAATTTCCTCAACTTAAAAAAAAAAAAAAAAAAAAAACGGGGGGGGGGGTTTAGTTGAGAAGGCATGCTCGGGGACGTGGCCAAAGCACTGAAGCAGGATAAAATCGACTATAGGGCATTAAAGGCGGCACTTTTAGTTTCATAATTATACGTGTGTTCAGTTAAGCCATAATATCGAAATATAATCGTGTAAAATTATACCTTAGAACAACGCTTACCAAAATAAAACCTTCAAAATTTATAGAATTATATAATGACTACTACTTTTGGACTTCATTAACGCAGTTACCGTAACTAACAGACCTTGGCATGACCTTTTGCTTTTCGTCCACAGATGACGTTGAAGGGAGTGAAGCAATGATTAAAATAAAATCCTTATTGAAAATAAAATACACACAAAATAATTAACAAACAGCAATTCGCGTAGTAACAAAAGGTAGACTTAAAAAAATTCTCTTAACATACTCACATTATATACGTAAAATGTGTTGTATGAAATTGCTCAGCAGTGTAAATGAATAAAAGCCAAAGAACTTACCAATATTATGTTGCAAAGCGAATTTGACGTTGGGTACTTGTCTGGGACCAGCTTCTCCGCGCAGTTGCCAGCTTAATTCACAGCACTGGGCCAAGCCTATGACACAAAACAGTAGAGCATAAAAAACAATACAGGCCTCATGATAAGAAATTATCTAGCTGGTATGACTGATAACTGATCACACTCTGTGATTATCTTGGTTTCGCTAATACCTCACAGCTGTATGTATAAATATGCATACCAGTGGCTCCTAAAGGATGTCCTTTGGCAATTAATCCACCGCTCGGATTGACGACATACTTGCCGCCATAAGTGTTGTCGTTTCTATCGATGAATGCGCCAGTTTCCTCGGGCTTGCACAGCTGCAAGGCCGAGTAGACTAGCAACTCATTGCCGGAGAAACAATCGTGGCATTCAACTACGGAAATGTCAGTAGGACGTACTCCTGTCTTGGTATATAATCGCTCAGCTGCTTTGCAAGTCATATCGTACCCCACCTACCACAAGAAGAAAGAAAGACACGAAGAATGTACGGCGTGGGCCAAAATCGTTGGGTTATTCTTTTTTCTTACCATATTCATGCAGCTTTTTGGCTCGAACGAGGAAGAGAGGTCTGTACTCATTTCCATGCCGACAATCTCCACTGCTTGCTTTTCCAAGCCGTTCTTTTTGACAAAGTCTTCGGAAGCCAGAATAACAGCTGCAGCTCCATCAGAGGTCGGACAGCACTGTAACTTTGTCAGTGGACCAGCCTCGGCCACCAGGGGGGCGTCGATGATTTCTTGCAAGGAAAAGCCTTTTTGGAACTGCGAGTTGGGATTGTTTTTGGAATGCTTGTGGTTCTTGTGAGCGATTTTAGCCAAGTGAATAGCTTTCGTCCCGTATTTCTTCATGTGCTCTGCAGCGGCAGCTCCAAACATTTGGGCAGTGATGGGGCCAGCTATTAAAGAGAGAACAGTACGAATGACTGTCGAAACAACTTTGGGTGTAATCAAACCTGACAATCCCACTGTGTCTGCCAAAACTTCCACGTGGCGATCCATCGGATTCGTGCGGTCGTCATACTTCGAACGGAAGCGCAAATTTTTATAGATATGTAACATAAAGACAAGCTGATTACTTTGGACATTAATGAACCTCGTTCCATCTTTTCGAAACCAAGAGCGAGGACGCAATCAGCAATTCCACCTGCCACTAACTGCTGGGCTAAAAATAAAGCAGAGGAGCCTGTAGAGCAGTTGTTGTTCACGTTATAAATGGGAATGCCAGTCATTCCAAGCGGGTACAGCGCTCTTTGGCCGCATGTAGAGTCCCCTACCAATAGACAAAAGTACGCTAGAATACCTTGTTTCATATTCCAGAAGAAAAGCTAACATTACCATAAACGTATCCCACACAAGCTTGCTGAATCTCATTGTATTTCATCTTGGCGTCTGCTAAAGCTTTGGTTACGGCCTCTTTGGTCATATCTGGGTAGTCAAAATCATCCCGGCTACCAGGTTTTTCAAACTGCGAAATAGAAAATATGAAAATAAGTATCCAACGGAAGCAGATTTAACGACTTGATTTATTCCATGTAGTAGACGGTGATTACCTTGGTCATTCCTACGCCGATAACATAGACCTTTCCAGGCATGGTTTCAATGAATTATTCAAACCAAAAAGTCCTAATCGAATAAAATAAGACCCAACTTATTTTTTTAACGCAAGTTCACGTGACAAATAATGGCTTTCTTGACGTTTGGAAAAGGTCCGCCTTTTAAACACGCCTACTTTCAACTTAACTAAAACAAAGCGTTATAAATCCCCACTTCTAAGTTTCAAATATTTCCCCTTTTCTTAAAAACACTATTTCAATTTTTAGATCATATAATCATAGATAGATTTGAAACAAAACGTTGTATTTAGATTACTACTTAATACGTGGTGTAGGTAGACTGTTGCTCGGTGGCAATGCGGCCCGGGCGCCACCATTGTATAGCTCCGCCACGGTGAAACGGCGTCTGCCAAAAGTTTTGTGCTCGTCTCTCAAGCTCTGTGTTTTTTTTCGTTTTGGCGCCTTACAATGCCATGAATAATTGGGTGAAGTTACTGGATTGGCGTCGAGTGTGTGATCTATCCTTAGGATACAGTGTTTAACGTGTCCATTGCTCGTAAGTGCTGTCTTTTTTCACCCGGACCAGGCGGCTCTTGTGTCTGGTCTTCTCTGTTCTGTGTGCAGGTAGTGCCATCCATGGCTTGACGTTCTGTTTACATACTTTGCTCAGCCCCAGTTAGCCCGACTCCTTTTTTAAATTTAACTCTTATCTACAAAATGCATAGCTTCGAGACACCTATCATTGTTGACTACCGTCTCTGTCTTGCTTCAATTTCCATTTCAAATTTTCTGCCCATCGTTCTCGGTTTGGCAGGGCCCTGGTTAGCACGCCATGGTGGACGAAGTGGTAGACCGATCAACTAAGACTTCCATAACAAACCTCCGTAGAGAAACCTAAATTATTTAACTCCATTCGAACATTCCTTCGCTTTCGTTTTCTTAAACTAAAAATACGAATATGTGGTTATTCTTATATATTCCCAACTGCCCATCCAGATAACAAGGCCCCTTTGCAGCTTTCGAAGGGGGCGGGGATTAACATATAAAAGATTTACGAATGCTTGAGATGGCGCTAGGTATTTTTTCCCTCAGTTTTTCCTTAAACATTCCTATCAGTTATCTAAATCCCGCTAAACCGAGAAATCGAGCTTTAAAAAAATCAAGAAAAGAATAAGTAAGCAAGTAACGGAGCAGAAAAGAATCTAACAAAACGCAAAGTTCCTGTTTCAGATAACGCAGCTGTCTTTTGTTGTTTCTCCAATTATGTAATTAAGTTTCCTTTGTTCACTAATATCGATTTAAGTGATCAGTGGAAAAATAAACAATAATCATCGATAAAAATAGTCAAGTATCCTTTCGTAGAAAAGATAAGTAGATTTTAAAAGCTAGGGAAACGAAGATGTAGATCATAAAGTCATAACATATCTTGTAAAATATGGTGCTTTTGAACTTGGCCTATTCCGATCTTTTTACTCCTTTCCATTTCTTAATATAGGCGTAGTTGGTGATCGTCATGATGAATGGAGACGTGCCTGGTGTGCCCATCACCACTTTGGCGGGTATCGCATCGCTCTCTGATTGTAAGTATTGTTTTCCGCGTTTTTCTCCACCTCGAAATTCCGAGCATCCGTACCAGGGAAAGCGGTTCGTCCAATATTCAAGTTCCTTACAAGGCTGAAAACGGACTTGTGTGTGTCCAGCGTCCCAGAGTTGCTCGAGTGGACCCAAATTCAGGAGCTTTCGCGTAAAAAACGCCCTTGGTCTTGTCCCGTGCTGGTCCCGGTTGGTTTCCTTCCAGCCGGGCTCAGATCCCCCGATTTAGGGGCGGACCCGATTGACGAGGAACCGAAAGGAGAATCCATCGACTTGCCATTGATTATCAAAAGCCTTCAGCGTGGCAGATAACGGCGTCCCCAAACTAAAGGAACAACTCTGCTCGGGGCGCAGACGCACCGCATAATAGAGAATCTTCTCTTTCCCCGTCCTAATATTCGTCACCTCTACCTTTTCCCTTTTCGTTATTCCTGTTTCGGCCACATTCCATTCCCTTACAAAACCACCGGATCCTTCGCCTTCCTTTTCGTCGCGTTTTCTCTCATTATATACGTTTCCAACGGGGCAGGTGAGCGTGAGAGAAACCCTCGGTTGGGGATTTCGAGTCCCATTCTACGCTTCTACAACTGTTTTTACTCCAAACTCCCCGCGGGACTTAATTAAGAACCCAACTAGCCCCACCGTGCGCGAGAAAACCAGCTGATCTTAGTCCAAGACAAAAGAGGCACAGAAAGGCTTCATTTGCGTCCTATTCGGGCTTTGTTCTTTGGGGAGCCAGCGTTTTACGACGTTGGTCGCGATTTTCGGTCAAGATGAGGCCGTGGATAGAGAAAAACCTATGCGCAGGGGAAAGACGCGAGCCCTTCCCAAGCTGGAGAGCAATGGAAACCTGCTTCATTTCCTGGCCGTTTTTGAATAGGAAAGCCCCGTTGGGCTCAGAACAGACGCGTAGTTGGGGACGTGGTTATTGGTGACGTCAGCCAGCCGCCACAACAACACTAAAGTCACGTGGGAAGAAACACGTGGGATTAGAGATTGAAAAGCCACGTGTTCGCCTTCAGAGGTTTATCAAGAGGTTCAGAGGTTTATGTAAATAAATTGCGAGATACTTTGGGAACGGATTTGAAGAGGATGATTGAAGTCTATCAAGTTGTAAATGTACTAAAAATGTACCGTTTTCTGTATTCCAGTGCTACCCGAAATGCCGCTCCCAGGACCTTTACCACAGGGACCAGGACCGGGTCTTTCTGCCGGTCATAAATCCTTGTTATTTCATCCTCGCGTGGCCGAAGAAGCTCAGCGTTTATTGGCCACCCGTGATGAAGCATTATTACCCCAATTGCTCCAGTCCTTGGCCCATACTTCAGCCCAGCACATGTAAGATCACACGTCAAATACTTTCGTTATTGTATGTGCTTGTAAGACGCTTTCATATTGCTTCCTATTTAAATGTAAAGTATAGAGTTGTATTAGTGTTGTTAGTTATGTTGGAAGTTATCGCACGGTTGCGTAAAAAATTGTAGCAAATAGGGGTTACTTGAGTGAAAATTTTCTTAGAAATTAAAGATCAACCTTCCCCACAACAAATAAACTGTTTCTTGTATGGTGAAAATAATTTCAGAAGAACGATTCATACGAAACTCGTTAAAATGAAAACACGACCTGAAGTTATATTAATTCAAGTGAAATAGCACTGCCAATCTGACTTTGATACAATTTAACATGGCAAGTTTACTTATGGGGTTGTGTATTTGGAAGTAAACATAACTTTGTTACACTTTGTGTTTAGCGTGCTACAAATATACCCTAGATTTTGCAGCATGCAGATAGGAATTTTGACGATTTTTTATGCGGGTGGTCCCGAGTCCATTTTCTGAGTGTAGTAAATATCGACTGGTAATTTACAAGACCTATTTATAGGTGGGGTGTAAGGTAGTTCAGCGCGGAACTGTATCGCTAATAGTACCGGAAGAGAATAGGTCACAGTTTAGGACAAAGATTTACGTCCGTCATCACAGTGTATAGGTTTACCTATATATAACTACAGTAGATGCTGCTTATTGTGATCACGTTTGTCAATGGATTTGTTAAGCGGAGATTCTAATAACCGAAAATCGGTTACTGGCTTGTTTAAACCAAAGAAACAAAGTGTCGCCTACTTTTTGACACTTGCCCACACACTTCCCTCTTCTAGATACACTAGACCCACTATTGTTTATTTCGTAACGATTTTTTTAAAAATTTTGATAGAGATGATTGAGGAATTCCTAACTTAACGACCGCTCCTTTTGTGGCAAATCTTTTAATTTTAACTTGTCATAAGTTTCAATGAGCCGCAACTTCTCTTTTACATTTACATCAATTATTTTCTTGTTCGTCGCCATTTTTGTATAAATACACATCTAAAACACAACTAACCCTGCGCCTTTGAAGCCTACTCCTATGCTTAGGTAGGGTTCTCAGCACGGTGTCCCTTCTAATTTCCACAGTCATTTAAAAGAACTGGTCATTCAGTTGAATAACCTGCTCATTTAATTGACTGGGGGGAGTTTAGAAGGGACTTCCCCCTAAGCGTAGCAGTAGGCTGGGATTTACAGGTTTTGCTAAAACGACGTAAAAACAATGTCATTGGTCAATATGCAAAAATGTCAATGTAGCAGTCACTACTGCAGTTTCGTTACTGTGCATGTGAAGATTATTTTAAAATTGATTCTAGTATCCGAAAGTGATTCTAATGACCGATTAAAATGCTCCGAATTTTATAATTTCGAATCGGTCCTTTAAAATTTTATTCCGTAAAGCGGCTGATTTTAATAACCAGTGATCACAATAAGAGGTATCTACAATATATCCTAGATTTTTTAGCGTACAGCTAGGAATTTTGACGCTTTTTTTATTTGGTGCGGCCTCCAGTCCGTTTTCTGAATGCAGTAAATCTCGACCGGCAAGACCTATTTTTAGGTGGGATATAAGGTAGTTCAACGTGTAAATGTATCGCTAATAGTACCGCAAGGGAACAGGTCAGAGTTTAGGACAAACATTTACGTCTGTCATCACAGTATATAGGTTTCCCTGTAGCCATATTGTTGCGAATGACCTTTTCCAGACTTGGCCTTCATTAAATTCTTATTTTTAGGGATTAGTGGGAGATTCTTGAGAAAGGTCGAGGTCTGAGGACCAAGGTTGAAAGAGTTATTTTTGTTAATGAAAGGTCACCAAGTGGTATAAAAAGACAAGCAAACGTACAGACAGGGCAGTTGGGCTTTAGACCAAGGGAAGAAATTAAGCATTGGAAAAAGACCATCCGTGACAATATGTAAACTTATATACTGTGTCCGTCATGTTCAAATTCGGGAAATGAAAGAAAGTATCCTTAATGCATTAAACGAAACGAGTTCTACGTAAAAGTAAAAAGGCACTAATTGTTCCTAAAAAACCGGTGTAGGTAACCGCGCAAGTAAGTGCTTTAATTAAGGTTCCCGTATACCTTAGCTCGGTATAGACCAGGGTTCTCAAACTTTTTCGTTCGCGCCGCCCCTTGGAACATAGGCCTATATAATTGCTGCATCTATAAAATTATAGGAATCTTTAGCGACGCCCCTGCAAGCGTACCGCGGCGCACCAGGGCGTCACGGCGCACACTGAAACGCAGGTATAGACGGTTAGCGTGGGAAATTTCAGAACAACTTTTTGACAAAACCAGTATGAAAAACCATTTCGTGAAAAAATTCTATAACAGTAATCTAGAGCTTGCTTACAGGTACTGCACAACCAATGCATTTTTTTCGATATATTGTATGGCGTAGGCTTTCGCTTATTGCCCTTCTTTCAATATTTGCAATCAGGATTTTCATTAACCACCATAATATATTGAGTGGGTTTGCGTTCCACTCTTAGCTTGGATAATTACTGACTAGTTACATAGTTCAGTTTGGTGGAAAACGAATAAAAACTGTCAGTTTTAAAAACTTAATAAAAACTACCAATGCAAATTTTTTCAGTTAGTAATGTATTAGCAAAAAGCAAGTGAAGTTTGCAACTTTGAGAAATACGTTGCCTAAAAATATGTCCTTTGATTGTGCTCTAGCTGCGGAAAAAAACTTTGTTTTCGATTGCTTTAAAATCTCCGTTTTCGAGAAATATTGTTACGAAATTTCGACGACTTCATTTGAGATATTGTGCTGCTAAAGCAAATTGGGGTGACAATTTGTACTTTGCAGAACCAAAACAAGCGTAGAAACTTTGCCACCAATTAGCTATCTATTTCTTTTTTTGCTGTCTTACTTTTGTTGGCTTTGGAAAAACATTAGCAAACATCAGTGCCATCTGTGATTGTTTCGCATCAAGAAGCTAAGGTATACGGGAGCCTTAACACAGGATAGGAGGGCCTTAAATTCAGTGCTCTAGAAAGCCGCAACGTGCAAGTTCCCAATTCTTCTTCGCAATTTCACTAAGATGAAAGTCAAAACTTTTCGTTCGCCATTGTAATGTTACCATTGGGATTAATTTGTCACGAGTCAGTATCTTTTATTAAGAAAAAACTTTTATATCTACCATGCTACATTTTCCCCCCAATAAATATTACGTATAAACTAGTTTGCTACACTACATACTTATATGCGCCACCCCGTGTACTTTGTGTTGGTTTTGAGGATCTAATTTTTTCTTCGTTTACGAGAACGAGAACAACCAAAGTTGTTTTATTAATATTTTATGAAATATTAATATTCTTGTTAATATTTTATTAATATTTTCGTAGCGCCTTCGTATTCGGATCATCTCTGGATATTTTTGTTTATATTGTTATTTTTTCGATTTTGTCTGAATCAGACTTGGGTAAATCAGACAAGTCCAACTCCAAGTCCAACTCCTGGCAAATGATTTGAACAAGTCCGCAAGTCCCCTGTGTGTCAGATATTCCAGGTCACTTTAGAAGAATCATCCGAAAAAGAATAGCCTTTTGCGAGGGAAATACGCATATAAATGGTGGACTCCATTTCTCTCAAAATTCTGATGTGGATTGGTAGATTAGAACAACCTTACTGACTGTACAGTACTCAAACTATTGATCGCACGATGGACTTTCAAATTTACCAATGACAGTGCTTATCGTCGTTAATGACAGCATTTATCGTCGTTTGAAACAATCATGTCGTTTCCAGACCACTAACTACGCTTACGCAGGCCTTTCAACACTATAACCCGTCTAAACTCCCCAGTCAATTAAAGGAACAGGTAATTTAATTAAATGGCATTTCGTTGACATGCCTTTAATTGACTGGGGAGCTTAGCAGGGTTATAGTGTAGAGAGCCCTGCGTAAGCGTAGTAGTGGTCCAATGACGGATAAGCACTGTCATTGGTCAGTTTGAAAGTCCATCGTGCGATCAATAGTTTGAGTACTGTACATTAAGCGTGTTGAGCTTTCTTTTGGCCCTATTCTTGGAAACCTGAAAAAGCAAGCCCACAGTATGCTCGCTGCTTTTGCTTTTCCCCTATTATTCCTTTTATTATCCCTTATGAGCACCTCTTACCTTTACTCATTTTCTAAAGAAAAAAAGTTTCTTCAGTGTAACACTGTAACCACAGTGGCTACATACTACCAGGAATTTAATTCTGGTAAACAAGCTACTTTTCCTAACGAAAATTTTCCTGTAAGGACTTCCTGCATTTCTCCCATAATCCAAGTCCAACTCCCTTCCAATTCCGGCCATAACAGTTCGCTTCCAATCCAAGTGCAAGTTCAACTCACTAGAAAAAGGACTTGCAGGAGTTGTTCAACTCCGAAATTATCTAAAAAAAAGGCTTAATCCGGACTTGAGGCCAGTTCAACTCCAAGTCCGCCCAAGCCTGATCTGAATCTGACTAACTATTTTTTACTTTTACCTTTTACAGTGAGCTGAAAGATGGATATGCAGCCCAGGAGATGCCATTGGAACAGCAGCCCGTATCTCAGATGCCGGACTTGCTGCAAGCCTTATTGCAACGCAACCCCCACGTGTTCCGGCAACAAGGGTCCGCCTCATCTTCCCAACCTACTAACCAGGCACGGATGTGGAACCAACCCACCTCAGCAGGACCGGCAGCGAGTTTCCCGTCACCGTATAGCCAATCCTCTCCGGCGGCCACCTACCCGAGTCCCGCCCATGTGTCGCCCTATTCTTCCTTAACCTCGCCCTCTCCTTCAGCTTACACGCCTCAGGCGTCCCCTGCCCCCAATTACCCGCCCCATATGGCTCCGGGCAGTCAGTCGAGCAACTACGGGAGCCCCGCCCCGTACTCTCCGCAGCAACAGCAACCAAGCAGTACCAACTCCGCCGGGCAAGGCAAATACGCGCCGATAGTGAACCACGCCGCACCTAAGGGCGGTGTCGCATATGCCCACGCCCAGGCCCCTCCCACCAACAGTCCTTGGGATGTGAATTCAGTGGCGAACTTTAGTTCCCATACAAACAGGACGTCTTTTCCTTCTTCCGTGATGGTGGATAACAATGGCGTGATGCCGGGGCAAGGACCAGCAGCCACACACGTGAATATAGAAGAGAGCCAACAGCAGCAACAACAGAGAGCAGGCTGGAATCACGTCACTGCTAACCATGGAGTGAGCCACCGGAACCATGTGAGTGCGAGTAGTGCGAGTGCAGAGTCGACGCAAGTGAATCCGGGGAATACCACGGTGCACCAGCAACATCACCCAGAGTTTAACCAACAGCAGCCTCAGCCAGTTCCTCAGCAAACTTCACAAGTGGATCCAGCGGTGAATGTCAAGTTCCAAAAACAGCCAGTAGTGAGGATAAATAAGATCTCGGAAGAAGGCGCCAAGAGCGCGATGGCAGGAGGTTCCGAGCATAAGAGCTCGAGAGGTCATGCCGTGCCCTCGGATACTAACCACCGGTCACCTCGGAGCGGCCGGCCATCATATAAGTAGGTTTAAATTTACTATTATTATTATTATTATTTATTGCCCACAATAAGGCCCAAGGCCTCTAACAAAATATGATTAAGAATACAGTAATAATAATGATAATACATTTAGCGTGGTATAAAATCGTTATACTATTAACAATATAATGATGTTTGGTAATGAAATTGCAGCCAAAGATAAGCCGCGTTCGTTTTTGACGAAATTTTAAGTCGACTTGAAAGTCTACCCAAGACTTGCGCTTATAATTGTTCGAGACGGGTAAACTCCTGGTTTATAAGCGTTGTGTGTAGCTAGTCGACTTACATTTGAAAGTCGACTTTTCGTTTTTGTCTCAAGTCGGCAAGTCTATTAGGACTACTCGTGTGCCCAAACTTAAACTTAACCCCGCCCCCTTGTTTATTTATTTCCTTTGTTTATTACGCGCATGCCGAGATACTGCGTGCCTTTCAAGAATACGTTACTTTTTAATATATATTTAATTGGTTTTTGAATTATTTTAATGGGCAATCAACGATTTTTTCATCCAAGTATTGAATTTTGGGACAAGAAGCCTGAGCGTAAGTTGCAAACAACCAGTGGGAGACAGTTATCCCGTCAACATCTTCCTCAGCCACATCTTCAATTGTCCGGATAATGCTAGAAACTGATTCAAGAAAGGAAGAAACTAACTGCCCCACAGAACAAAACCATAATTTGCTATTGAAATCCATACTCGAAAAACGAACAATTCGTATTTGTTTATTTTTAACAAGCACCGCCCCCATGGGTGGAGCCCTTGTAAACGTGTGCTTGTAACCGTTTGTTTTTTACTCTCAAGACTTTCCAAGTCGACTTCCGTAAATTTTCAAAGTTTACTACTAGTCGACTAAAATGAACGTATACAAGCGTAAATCAAGGAAGTTTGGCTAGTTTAAGTCGAGGAAGTTTAAATCGAACGCACAAAACGAACGCAGCTATTGTTTTGAAGGATCACATAATTTTTGTCCAGTCAAGAAGCGAAATACGAGAAGATACTTTTTTAAATTATGTATAAATCGACCTGAATTATTTTTATTTATCTTGCAGACTTTGTATTGAACTGAATACTATTCAACTAAATACCGCACCACCAACAATTCCACCTAACCCTAGAAAGAATGTGGGATTAATTATCTTAGTATCTTCATCCAAAAGATTTGACAAAACATTTAAACTAGGAAATGTCAATATAGAAAAATAAGCCAATGGAAATGAATATAGTTTGTATTGGACTGCATATTTTTAGAACGTAATTTTCTTAATTTGTCATCGTAATTAAAGCGCAAAAAATGTTTAGACATTACGCCTTAAGGGCGTAGAAGTTCGGTAAGGGAGGTACATTAACTTAATGTGGTCTGTTTGTTTGGTAGGGAAACGTCCGATTCAGACGGGGAGGAAACCACGATCTCGGCCAAGCCCACTCCTAAGAAAGAAGAGAAAGTCAAAACGCCAGATAAGAGTCATAGGAACAAGGAAGACACCAATCATCGCAGGAAGCGAAGGTCTTCGGAAACGGAGCAGGCAGACGTGAGCGATGGAGTCCGGCAAAAGAAAATGCGGAAAGTGGAGCGACGTTCATTAGTGATATCCTCAGCCACAGGTGGGGGCAGTAGCGGGCATTACAATGCCGAAGATCTGATGGACACGACCACCTACCAAAGATTCAACCGAGCCGTGGAAGCCATCTTTGACCAGGCCGAAGATGTCGAGCTGGCCACAGATTTTCATCAAGACATCGAGGTCCCGGCGGATGCTCTTATCTCCAAGCATCAGTTGCAAGACTTGTGCGCAGAAGCGGCCAAACTCAAAGCCATGGGCGCTATGCAAGCTTTCCCGCCAGAACGAATTGTCCGTTTACTCAATATCCTGGAAATTAATGTTCGTGATGGAGCCAAGATCTCGCCTTTAGCAGATCCCGTGAGTATTTCAATCTTATTGTTCTTTAATTCTTTTTTTCTAATTTTGTATGCAATTTTTCTAATTATGCAATATTTTCTAATTTGATTTGTTTACCCAAAAAGGACGAATCCGAGGAGGAAAGTCGACTCTGGTTGGATACCTGTATGGAAAGGGTGGGCAGGGCAATGGAAGCTGCTTTGTGCGCCCTACATATTCTTACTTCCCCAAAAATGAACAAAAGAGTGTATCTCGAAGATGTGATTGAAAGACTGGTCTATTTTGCCAAGTTCCAGCTCACCAATACGGTCTATCCTACGTACGATCCTGTTTACCGTCTCGTGGGCAAAAATAAAGGTAATTTTCCTTTCAGTGACTCATCATCACAACATTATAGCGCGTTCCACTGGCTGCACTGGTGCAATATTTTTGGCACGTACTCAGTGGGTCAAACATTTGTATCTTTACACAATGAGTGCCAAAAATATTGCACCAGTGCAGCCAGTAGAACCCGCTATTAGACTGGCTCTTAGCTGATTTTAATTTTTTTTTTCCTTAAAAAACTATTTCAGATTCTAATTTGCTGGGCAAGAAGAAAAAGAGTGGGAACAAAGATGTGCGTGAAAAAAGCGTGGTAGTCTTGTACCACAAGTTGTGCCAATGCGTGGCCTTACTATCTGAACTCGTAGCGCTCCAAACGCTCACAGATACCACCATTCTCTCCTTATCGTCCGTAGCTGTGCCTCCGTTTTTTGTGGAAAACGTCTCGGAGTTGCAACTCAACGCCCTAAAGCTTGTCACTACGGTAGATTGCTTAAAAATTAAAAAAAAAATGCCCTCAGAAATTAGTTTACGACCTGTTTCTTATTTATATAGATCTTTGCAAAGTATGATAAGCACCGGCGGTTGCTTCTGGACGACATTTTGGCTTCCATCGCCCGGCTTCCTTCTTCCAAACGGGGCTTGCGAACTTACCGGTTAAGTTCAGATCAATATATCCAAATGCTTACCGCATTGGTGCTTCAACTCATTCAAGTCGTAGTCACCTTACCCGAAAATTTAGTCCGGACCACCAGCCGGCAGGTTTCCAGCGAGGATCAGCCTGCACTGGAAATGGCAGGGGTATTTATTTAAAAAAAAAAATCTGTAGTATTTATTTAGTATTTATTGACTTTTTTTTCTTGGTTTTGGCAGGCTGACCGCGATGTTATTGTTTGTTCCAAGTACGACAATGCTTGGCAGACGGGAATCAGCTTTTTGACAGTGTTTTTGGGCAAATGTGGCTCCAAAAACGAAGAAGTGGACTACCGGCCGCTTTTTGAGCACTTCCTGCAAGATCTCTTGACCACGGTCAACAAACCCGAGTGGCCAGCCGCCGAGATGCTCCTGTCTTTACTGGGCAAGCTGCTCGTCAACACATTTTCTAATAAAAGCACAGATATGGCGTTGCGGTTGGCTGCTTTGGAGTACTTGGGCGTGGTGACGGCAAGGTTACGACGAGACGCAGTGACGTCCCATCTGCGCACTGATACTATCGACGCCCTCATACGACAAGTACTTAAAAAAAAACTTACTGAAAATAAAAAAGGATCATTTACATTACTTGGGAATTTCCTAGGCCAAAGATGATGGGGATGAAGATGTTTCGAGTAAAAAGAAGAAGAAGAAAGATAAAGATAAGGAGAAAAATGGAGGCGTGGCCACGCCCTTAGCGGTGGAAGCGGAACGGGTGCAAGTGCTTGAAGGAATGTTACTGGATTATCTGTGCGTACAAGCGAACGGCGACCCGGCTTTGCTCCATGCCAGGCATTTCTCTATCGGACAGTGGTACAAAGACGCAGCAGCGGATATTGCCCGACTTCAGGCCATGATCGAAAGGCGGAACCGGGGCGGAACAGGTGGAGACACGCCCAGGAAGAACAGTCCGAAGAAGAAAAGACGCTCCGAAGACGATTCCGACGATGAAGATGGGATTGACGAGGACGAACGTCTCTCAGGAACACAATCAGGTAAAAATAAAACCACGCGATTTCTTTATTTACGCAACAATTCCCTTTCAGAAATTTGGTATTTGTATTTTTAATGCAAACATAATAACGTAAGCTCCTACGTCTTTGGAACCTTTGCATTCCTTGGAATTGGGGGAAACGATGTAATATTAAATTCGTAAAGCTTTCCGATATCTCCGGAGCCTTTGAATCTCTGAAAGTTCTAGAAAGTTTTTTTTTTTTTTTTTTCGAATAGATAAAATTGCCATGTAGTTCATTTAGGGTTTAGTTCAATTTAGTTAGTTATTTAGGATTTCGTTAATGGATTTGAACAGTTTTCCGTTTATGTTAGATTTTTATTATTTAGTTGTAATTTTAATGTTATAATATTAACTTAAATGGACAGCTTGAATCTTAAATTTTAAGTTAGTTTGGGAAGAGTCTTATAATTATGGGAAGAATCAATATCTTATAATTAAAAGTGTTTCCAAAATTCGAACCAGTTAATTAGTCTAATTAAATTAAATGGTTTGGTTTAATAAATTCAATTCTTTTATTGACCTTAGGTGGACCAGAAGCGGAAGTGAACAGTGCGGAAGTGCTGCGATTAGCCATACAACAACGCCAGTTTCTGCTTTCGAAAGTGAACTTGACAGGCCACTTGACGACCACATTGGACGCAGAGGGGGCGGAGCTCATTGCGCGCTACTTGGCTGCATCCCGCCCTTTCTCTCAGTCCTTTGACTCGTACCTCAAGCAAATCCTGCGCGTTCTGGTGGAACCGGCCATTGGTGTGCGCACCAAAGCCATGAAGTGCCTGACCCAAGTGGTGGAGGCGGATCCAGGAGTTCTGGCCCGCCCTGATATGCAAGCCGGCGTACACCACTCCTTCTTGGACCTTTCCACGTCCGTAAGGGAAGCGGCAGTGGACTTGGTGGGTAAATTCGTGCTTTCACGGCCCGAACTTATTGACAAGTACTACAACGTGCTGTCAGACCGGATTTTAGACACGGGCGTGAGTGTGCGTAAGCGAGTGATCAAGATTATGAAGGATATCTGCACCGAGTGTCCACAGTTCCCCAAAATACCCGAGATTTGTGTCAAGATGATCCGGCGAGTCAACGACGAGGAAACGGGCATCAAGAAACTCGTTATGGAAGTGTTTCAAGCCCTGTGGTTCAGCCCAGTGGCCTCGGTGCGGGACAAACCTCAAGTGGAGAAGGACGCCTTGCTGCAGAAAGTGATGAACGTGACAGAGGTCGTGGCAGCGTGTCGAGATACAGGCCTGGATTGGTTCGAATCGCTCCTGCAGAGCTTATTCAAACCCAAAGAGGACAAAGACGACGCCACCAAAGTCGTGGTAGAACCGCCCAAGACCTTAGTGCTCGCGTGTCAGCAAATGGTGGATTGTTTGGTGGAAAACGTGCTCCGGTTAGAAGAAGCCAGTTTGGAGCGAAGTAATCCGCAAATGAACCCACCAAAATCATCAGCTGCGCCACCGGGAGCTGGATCTTCGCAGCGATTGGTGGCCTGTCTCACCACACTTTACCTGTTTGCCAAAATCCGGCCTCAGTTGCTGGTCAAACATGCCATGACGTTGCAGCCTTACCTCACTTTACGTTGCCAGGTAAATAAAAAATCCCCCAAATCATGTTAATAATAACTTGTACGTAGTTATTATTAACTTCTTACCGGAAACTTCTTAACCCAAAACTATTCATTAGCTTGATTTCTAGTTTGTTTATTTTAATTTACTTTATGAATGCATGTATTTTTAAGATACTTAATTTATTTATTATTTTTAATTTTATTTATTTAGAGTAGATGCCGCTTACTGTGATCACTGGTTATTAGAATCAGACGCTTTACGGAATCAAATTTTAAAGGACCGATTCAAAATGATCAAATTCATTGCATTTTAATCGGTTATTAGAATCATACTTTCGGATATTAAAATCAAATTCAACAGAATCTTCACGTGTACAGTAACGAAACTGCAGTAGTTATTGCTACATGGACTTTGCATATTGACCAATGACGTGGTTTGTACGTCGTTCTGACCAGTTTTGTCATTTCCAGCCTACTACTACGCTTAGGGGGAAATCCCTTTTAAACTCTCCAGTCAACTAAATGAGCAGCTTATTCAATTGAATGGTCAGTTCCTTTAATAGACTTGGCAAATTATAATGGATATCGTGTTGAGAACCCTAGCAAAGCGTAGGAGTAGGCTTCAAAGGCGCAGTGTTGTGTTTTCGACGTATGGTTATACAAAAATGGCGAAGAACAAGAAAAGAGTTGAACTAAATGTAATCTTCAAAGACGCAGTGTTAGTTGTGTTTTAGACGCGTTACATTTAAAAGATTTGGCACTCAGGGAAGCGGTCGTTAAGTTAGGAATTCCCCAATCATCTCTACCAAAATTGTTGAAAAATTGTTATGAAATCAACAGTAGTGGGTCTAGTGAATATAGAAAAAGGAAACGTGTGGGAAAGTGTCAAAAAGTAGACGACGCTTTGTTTCTTTGGAACATATTTCCGATGTTCGGTTATTAGAATCTCCGCTTAATGTTATCAATATTCATTTGACAAACGTGATCACAATAAGCTGCTTCTACTGTAATATCTTGTACATAATTATTACTAACTTCTTACCGATAACCCAGGATTATTCGTTAGCTTGATTTCTAGCTTGTTTATTTTAATTTATTTTATATATGTATTCATTTTTAAGATGCTTAATTAATATATTATTTGTAAGCTTATTTACGTATTTAGTTACTGTTTGACACATTATTGTTGTTAACGTTAATTGGTATTTTTTTGTTACTTTTAGACTCAGGGTGACTACCAGATCATAAGTTATGTGGCCAGAACGTTGGAGTTGGTGGTACCGTTGTTGGAGCACCCTCCCGAGACGTTCATGGCTCAACTGGAAGAAGATGCAGTGAAGTTGATTCTACAGCACGATAAAACGGTGGTGACGGCGTGTCTGTCGTGCCTGGGCTCGGTGGTGAATCAAGTGACGCAAAATTACGGATTAATTCGGGACTGTTTTCGGAAGTACTACGGGACAGTGAGCGAGTATAAGCAGCAGATGGAGCTAAACCCACAGGATCCACGCTTGGAACGGTACAAACCCATCTTCCGACGAGCCTTGTTCACTGTGGGCCTCTTGCTCAAATACTTTGACTTCCGAAAAACTGACGTGCGAGGAGATTTATTGCCCCAAGCGTTGTCAGTCGAACAGCATGTCATGGATACGCTGCTGTACTTTATGAGCCAAAGTGCGGTGGACTTGCAGTATTACACCTTGCAAGCTATTGGATCCGTTTGTATACGACACCATGAGTTCATGTTACGAGATCAACTCAAAAGCCTCTACCATCGACTACTAACGTCTCCCTCCGTCTCAGTCCAGCTTCGTACTCAGGTAGTCAAGTCTTTTATCGTCTTGCCAAGTTTAAGGGTCGTTTTTTTAATTTAGTTCATTTTTTTATTTTTATTTTTCTCAAATTTAATTTATTATTTTTTTCTAACAAAAAATATTAATTCCCTTAAATTCGCAAGTTATTTTTTATTAATTTAGTTCAAATTAACTATTTAAATGAATAACCCTTATTATTCAGATTAATTAAATGTGTTTTTTTTTTATTTGTTAGGTGCTTTGTAATATCGAAATTTACCTGCAAGAGGAAGAGACGAGGATGGTAAAGCAAGATGCGGAATGGGCCAGCTTGGCGAAATCTGAGAATCTCAAGGAAATGGGGGATGTGAGCAGTGGAATGGCTTCCACCGTCATTCAGCTGTATCTCACTCAGCTCATGGAGTCATTTTTACACCCTGTTTTGACCGTCCGTCATACTGCGTTGAGGGTAGTGCAACTGGTGCTGCAGCAAGGTTTAGTCCCGCCCACGTCGATGGTCCCGTACCTCGTCTGCCTCTCCACGGATTCTGAGCAACGCGTCAGCCATGCGGCGGATAAGCAACTGCAGGAGATCGAGAAAAAATATCCTGGCTTTGTCCATATGAAAGCCTTGCAAGGCATCAGGTTCTCCTTCCAGCTCCAAGCGTTGCTCCAGCAAGACGCCAACGCGGGCCAGTCAGCGCAGCAGCCAGATGAGCCAACGCATAATTCAGGCGGGAGTAAAAACAAGAAGAAGAACGTGGCGGAGGAAGATTACCGAGGGATTGTGCGGGGCTTTAGGCTAAAAGAAAACGAGCCACCAGCAGCGTTGAATGGATATCTGTACTCCTTGATGCGATCCTCCAGAAATCAGAGAAGAGCCATCGCTATGTCCATGCTGAAGCTCTTTGAAGAAACTTCCAAAATGCCCTTGCCCATGCTGCTCTATTTGGCGGATAACTTGGCCTGCTTTCCGTACCAAGTCATGGACGAGCCTCACTTTATCATTCACCATGTGGATATTATGGTCTCCGTCACTGGCACCAACTTACTGCAATCTTTCAAAGAGGTAGAAGACTAATTTAACTTTCTGTTGTTTACATTAGATTCACTTAAGGCTCCCTTATACCTTAGCTTATTGATGCGAAACGGTCACAGATGGCGCTGATGTTTGTTATTATTCTGAGGTTATTGATGCGAATCAGTCATAGGTGCCACTGATGTTTGTTATTGTTTTGGCAACACGTTCTCCGGAGAGAAATGACAAACAGGTGTCATTTGAACCGTCATTTTTCGCCCAAGTTTTCGATCATGTGCAAGTTTTAACGATTCTCATCAACAAAAGTTGATGAGAATCGTTAACCTAACCTAATTAATTTCCTTTCCAACTACCAATTTTCAGTTCGAACTTTCAACTAAGGTTCTCCGGTAAAATCCACTAGCGCGATACATGACACCTGTTTGCCATTCTTTTCCGGAGAACGTGTAGCAACACTATGACACACGAGTGTCAGTTTTGACCACCGGGTTTTTAACCGGAGAACCTGTTATGTTTTGGGAAAGCCTTGCGTAAGAAAGTATATAAAAAAAAGACTTAGTTAATTGCCGGCAAAGTTTCTACGCTTGTTTTGATTCTGAAAAGTAAAATTTGTCACCACAGTTTGTTGTAGCAGCACAATACCCCAATGAGGTCTTCGAACATTCGGAACAAGATTTCGCGAAAAACGGCTTGACAGATTTAAAAGCAATCTAAAACAAAAATTTCTTTTTTAGCAACTAGTGAACAAAAAAAGGACATATTTTAGGCGACGTATTTCACATAGTTGCAAACTTCATTTTCATGTTTCTAATGTATTATTCATTGTAAAAAGAAAGGTGGATTGGTTGTGCACTAGCCGTTAGTTTGCTCGGGCTTACTGTCAAAGAATTTTTCATTAAATGTGCTGGCTTTAACGAAAAGTTGTTCCGAAATTCCCAATGCTAACCGCCGACATCGAGCTAAGGTATACGGGAGCTTTAAACGATTCTCCGTGAGAAGGTTCAAATAACTTTCTACTTATTTACGTTAGATTCATTTAAACTATTATCACTGAACAAGGTTCACTATTATAAATGTTCGTTTTGTTTTATTATTATCGTTTTCTTGTCAGAAACGTTTGGTACCTAGACGTTGTTAATGCTACGCAAATCCTCTAATACCGTTTGTGTTCCAAAATAGGCGTTGATACCACCGACGCATGTGGTCAACCCTGAGGAGGAAGACGATGAGGAAACGGTGGAAGCATTACTGTCCCGCGTACCTGAGGATACGTCCACGCTCCAAGAGCTGCTCAAAGCCGCTCAAGGCTGCGTCCTTTTACTGCAACTCAAGCAGCATTTGAAGGAGACGTATGGCATCACAGATGCGTAAGGATCCTTTTTTTCTTTTTGGAATTAAAAACGAATATATTTTTGGAAAGTACAGAATAGTCATTCTTTTTGTTTGGTTCCGTAGGAAAATGAGTCAGTATAGTCCCTCGGAGGCTGTGAAAGTGTACGAGAAGACTTGCACGAAGAAACCGTCTTACCAAAAGTTCATGCCCAAAGTGACTTTAGAAGCGTTAGTACAGCAGTTGAACGCTGGGCGGACACATAATGAGCCTCGGACCCTTGTGACGCACTACCTCGAATTCAAGCAGCTCATGCTGGAAATGGACCGCGAAGAGCCGGACGAAGAGGGCAATGGCTACTCCAATAAAGTGTCCAACGAAGAACGCTTGGCTTCGGCCATGCGAGCGTACCAAGTACTAACTCCGCCTGGTGAACGCGTGGAGGGCAACGCGTCCAGCTTTATTGCCCCTGCAGCCACGCCCACTTCTCCGCGAACGCCCAAAGTGAGTAGCAAACCTCCCAAAGAGCGTTCCTCCAGGAAATCTTCCAAGTCGAGCGAAAGTAAAGACAAGAAGAAGAAAAAGAAGAAACGGAAGCGACACAGTGATAGTGATGACAGCGATGACGATGATCCCGATTTTTTGGGCTAATCAAGGAAGAAAAAGGCTGACAAATTACAGCCCCGAAATCCTTAATAATAGGAAACTGGACTGAGAAAGCTATTTTCGGACCAAGCAGATCCTGTGAAGGGGAGCTAGAACAAGTGTACAGTTTTTTTTCTACAGGCAGCTCTTCGACTGGAAGTTCTGACTTTTTATTTCTTTAGGGGAGAAATAAGAACTCCTCGATTTGTTTATTTGGTTTTTTAATGATAGGGAGTGAAGAAGCAATTAAAAAACTGGGATTGTTGCTTCGTGTTTGTGTTCAGTGAATGGTGAGAGCAATATGGAGATTGCCCTTATATATATTCTTCTTTTTCTTGGTCAAAGAAGCCCCCCTTTCCTACAGTTTTTATCCGACACAAAATTTGGAGAGCGGACTCCTGGATATAACTTAGAGTGTATTATGGAATGCATTTTGCCCTTGCCAACATGCATACTTTTTACACAGACACAACCCCACACCAATGTTGGACCTTCTCTGATTTACCCAAATTTGCCAATAGTTTTTTTTTAAAGTTTTATGTAACTTACTTGTGTTCATTTATTTCGTTTTTCGTTCTAAAATTTGAATATTTTCGTTCTCTTTTTTAATGTAAAACTCACTGAAATGCGGGGATGTTTCGCAAAAGCCAGGACTACTTAAAACTAGTTTTTTGACCATTGTCCATAAAGCATGTGGAAGAGAGTTTAGCCGTATGTTTGCAAAGGGTCAAGAAAGAGAATGTGAGTGGAGTCCTTGTCACCAAGTCACGCGCAAATGATTGATAAGGCTGCCATGAAAGAAATTAAACGGACGTTTTTCTTTATAGTTTTCTCGTTTTGTATTCTTCAATGATATAAATTAGGTAAGAAATTAAGTTTCTACCGGTTTTAGGATAGCTTGACCAACACATGAATCATCATAGCTGGGTATTCATCTTCAGCTCGTCATTTTTCTCTTTAATGGAGAAGGTCGAGCTTATTTTTTAGAATATGTTGCGTTACAGAAACAGTCCGGCAGTTGGAATTCAAAAATACGTTGCCTCAGTGGTGAAATATGGACGAGTCTCGACGTGTTTGCAATGTTATAGCTGCATTGGTTTGCTTGCAGGGATATTGGTTATTTCATGTCATTTGAAATCTGATCTAAAAAGTAGTTTCTTACGAAGTAACATAAGAAGGATAAATAAGAAGCAAGTTCATCAAATACTACCACCCATGTAAGTGTTCATTTAAAGTTAAAATAATGCATATGTAAAGCCAGCTTAACTCCTGGCGGGAATATTTGTTAGTTGCGTACGTAATAGGTGGCGGCAGGTGTCGCTTAGGGGGTGTTTCTGTAAGAAATCTCGTTCCTGTGTAAGGAATGCTCACATGGGTTCATAGCGCGATGAGCGTCAAGTGAATCCGGAGCCGAAGTGCAATGTGCGTATTTAAGCTTGCGAACCACCATTCTAAATGCATATATTTTGTGGAAATACCAGCGTGTCACTGATTAACTGTAAGTTACCAAAAGAATAATTACCTTGATATGCTAAGTTAGTGCAGCTTTTTTATCGTCTTGTTACACGTGGCAACCAAAAACCATTCTTATGGAAACGTGCAAATGCATCGTTGGTGATTCGTGGAAGTGATCCCAATAAGTGCATAAAACTATGTGTATGTATTGGAATTGGTTCCCAGAGCAAAGACGGATCTTTTCGTTTATTTACAAATGCATACCAACCCATAGCCATTTCCCCGCCAAAATTCGGAACACTGTGCAAAATGGATCTTAAGGGCAACAGATGGCGTAACATCACATTCCCGCGTAGCTCTTTTTGGTAACGCCACTTTTCAACGGTTTTATGGTAAGCGAAAAATGCCATTTTGGGCGAGCTAACATATTGTGAGCATTTTTGACTGCTCTCTTTTGCAGAAGACGAAACGAATTGACAAAGTTTTGTGGAATGAAATCTTTCGTTTATTTTTACTCCTACTTGAGGTTCCGTTCAAGAAATGACGGGGGGAGAAGGGGGAAAGCCACAAGTGTTTCTTAATGTTTAGTTTATTCACAGATAGGGGGAATAGGAAGGATTGGAAGTGACAAAAAATTGTCGAATGGTTAACTCTGGCTTAGAGATCCCATACAATCGAGCCAGTTTTCTTCAAGAATCGTCGCAATGAATTAAGCCTCATATATCCGATTGGAATGTTGGCTCCGCTTTAAACATTCGTAACCACCAATGAAATTGATTCTATTATCTAATAAACTTTTCAATGAGAAGAGGTACGTTTCTACAAAAAGAGCGAGGGTTCTTCCTTGTCCCGTAGGGCGGGTCAAATCCTGAAAGGGGCGTGGCCACGGGGCTCAGATCCTCCTTCCTTACTAGCTGTCCTGTCCACCCAAGACAGGTAATAACCAAGGAGGCGTGGCGACATTCTCACTCAACCCGCCCACCGAAACTTTTTGACATGTAATTTCTCTTATTCTGTTTCTTTTTGTCTTTCTCCTCTTTAAAAATTAAAATAGTCGTTTTTTATCTGGCTTGATGACTTTGCGCTCGATCGACCTTCTCAACAAGGGAAGGGGGACGGATGAAAGACGTCTAACAATCGCAACTAGCGTTATGTACAAAGTACTGCTCCACATTCTCGTAACTAATTTTCCACCGGAAATAGCAAAAATAAATTTAATCCAAAACATAAATTAAAAAAGTCGAGGGAGGTGCTGCTCCTAACTGGCCGATTGCTTCCTCGTCAAAAGTTTTGGTTTTCTTTACTTTTATTTTTTTGGTCAGGAATAAGAACCAAGACTTAAATTGGCGATTTCATCACCGTGCGGTTCCTTTTGATGACGTCACAGTATACCTTTGACGAAGTTGAGGAAGCCTAGGCCAAGTTACAACAGCACCTCACGCCTTCCCTAGCTGACACTCGTGTCATCGGCCGCATGAGGCGTGGCCTGGCTGCCGTTAGGGCGTGGCGTCGGCACTTGAGTATTGGGACCCGGACTGGAGCGCGAATTGAGTGACGTCACAGATTGAACTGACGCGACTGACGTCGGCAATTGCAGAGGGGCTTGACTGCTACTGTGGGCGAATTTCATGGCTCTTCCAGCTGCTGCTCTCATATGAGCCGCGCTCTAGTAAAAATGGGTTCATAAAAAAACAGTAACATTACTTATTGCTCAAGGTAGACAATCATAAGGAACTTACGGAATTGCCCGCTTGTCTCACGTTCTTATACGGTTGAAAGAGAACCAGGTAGATTTTGGGCGTAAATAGGCAGCCTAATGCTACTGACGCGCTTATGTTTAAGCACATTGACATACTAGCAGTCTGAATCTAAGAGTACAAAATATTGGAAAGAAATGATTAGAGAATTGGACGTTTTAGAAAAACTTATTTGTGTCTGATCCGTATTTACTTTGTAGTCGTTATTAGTACCGAAGTAGATAGGAACGAACGAAAGCCAGACAATGCACGTGGAGTACATGGTGAAGCCAATGTACTTGGCTTCGTTGAAATTTTCAGGAATCTTCCTCGTTTTGAAGGCGTACAAGGTACAGAGTAAGATGAGGAACATATTGTAGAGCAATGAGAGCACTAACTGCAAATTGGAAATGCCACAAGTAAGAATGGCAGTGAGGGCGTAAGGGTAGATTTCCGATGTTGTCGGTACTTCCACTAAAAGCCAGATCAGCGCTCCGATGAATTGTACTGAGACCAAACCTAAACGAAAATTAGTATGAATTAATTGAATTAATTTTTTTTAAGAAATATCAAAGAGAAAATTTGCAAAAACAAGAGAAATAGTCGTTCTAATCAAACAAGTTGCATTTAAAAAGCAATATCGAAAGTTAGGAGCAATATCCGAAATAAAAGTTACAGTGAAAGCGAAAGATTTTTTGTTGTTTTTGATTTTGTTTACCTGAGCAAATTACAATCTGAGATTTGGGCGACGTATAAGAGGGCCGTTTCACGCCTTTGACGCTCCGGTTGAAAATGCGTGAGATCCGATTCGTTTTGGTGAAAATGGCAGCGTAGCAAATGGATAAGCACATTCCAAGCCCGAGTCGCAAGGTACCACAGGTAGTAGGCGTGGGTTTGGCTAAAATGGGGATGGACATGAGGTAGCAGAGGAGGATCCCGGCGAGGAGCATGTAACAAAGTTCGCGCCCCGAGGCCATTATAACGGGCGTGGCATGGAAGCGGAGGAACACACTTGTAGTGAAGAGGGTCGCTACGACGCCCAACGCAGAAAAGGTAAGCGGTACCACCGCCCACGGGCTGTCCCAAGTCAGGTGCTCAGCAGGGAGTTTCCAACAACCACTTTTGTCCGGACTAGGCCCATAACCTGGTTCGCACGTCACGCAAGTGTCATTGTAGACATAAGCGTCTTCTCGGCAGGCGACGCAGCTCCAGCAACATTGATCCTGGGGTTGGGAAAGAAGCGTTAAAATATTATTAGCACAAGTTTCCCTCCCTTGAATTCTCTTTTCATGGTTTACGAGGGTTCCCCGTAAATACTTGGGTCCCTGAAGGAGTGTTAAAAATAGAGAATAAAAAGGCTGTAGAGGACATTTGAAATCGAAACTCTCAAACATTTGCAATATTGACATGGTGAACTCTTAGTTCAGGAATGTAACCACTATGTCAAGTCTTTCAGAAATTCAGATTTTTTCACGTTTCCTGTGATTAAACATTCTTGTTTTGTAAATTCAAGCCATCTACAAATTTTCATGTTGACATATTTTCTGAAGTTTTGTCTTTTCTAAAACAAAAACTCGGAACTGATTAAACGTTCAACTCGAGACCTTGCAAGTAGTTGATCATTTTTGTTAAAAGATGGCACTGATGTCATACCCCTGTATCATGAGCATGCAGCAACTTGAAACAAAACTTTAAACAAGCGTTTAAAAGAAATGTAACGATATGATTGAAAAATTATTTTCTTAAAAATATCTTAATAAAAATATCTTGGTAGGGGGAATTATCTAGGGTACATGGGAGCCGTAAAGGTGGTCAATGGGATTTTTACTTGGAAATTGCGAATGTAGCCAGTTCGGCAAGCTTCGTTGCAAATGGAACGAGGTATAAGTAGAGATGCATTGCTTTCCTTCCAGCGCACCATTGTGAGATTCAGGATCAATCTGAGGGTAATTTTGGGAATAAAAAACATAGATTTAAAAAAAAAGCAATTTTTACACTTTGCTTTCTAGGTTATTTATTATAAAAAGCCAGAGAGAAAAAAGATATTACGTGGAACTCCATTCCCCAATGCGGACGTAATCCCATTTGGTCCCGTTCCTTTGGTACTGGTAAATATTGTAGCTGCCATAAGCGTCTCCATCGGCATTGAAGCGCACTTGTTGCTGCTGGGGACCTAATACATGTAAAAAAAAACCATAGAAAATTAAGTTGCTTCAGCAATAACGCAAATAAATTTCACATATTTTTTTTGAGTCCTCATTTTTTAAGACAATTTCTCGGCTTTCGTTCTCTTGGTTGATGGAGTGAATTAAAAGGATGCCATTTGTGACATTGGACTGTCCGAATTAATGGAAATGGACATGCGGACATTTTTTTCCTGAAAGCTGCTTTGGTGGATTTTCCTTTTTTTACTTCTGGGTTGCAGGTTTTAGGACCCTTCCGGAATTTCTCAGCTGTAATTGAAACATTTTTCATCTGGGGTAAGGAAAATCCGTCTAATGTAATGAAAACGTTATGAGAAAAAGAGATTTGCTCCAGAAAGTTAACGCTGTGCTGCTTTAGAGAAAATCTTTATCTTCTTTCAAGATTATAGGGAGAAAATTGCTGAGATGTTTCGTCATCGTTAGTCAGTGTGATGAGTGTGATTCTGTAGAACGAGCTCATCTTAAGAGAAAAATGGGAAGGGACGTAGGAGGATTGATTAACCGCATCCTCATGGACGCGTATTTTTCACCTAAATCTGTGAATTCTGTCGGACTGCTGCCTGGCAGGTCCAGGCGTGATTAAAGATCAGGTTCGTTCCCCCTGTTGTGCCCACCAAAGGTTTCCCGGAGAGACGAGATCAGGAAGCATTCCGTTGTCGTTAGAATCATTACATTAAGCAATACGGTTTCTAATATATAAATGTAGGTCTCTTTCTTTTGTCTTGTTCTTTGTTTTCATTCTCTTTTCTCTGAATGCTTTTTATTTTGTATTTATTTAATTTTCCAGACGAAGAAGGTTATGTTCCACGGTATAATTGGAAAGGTTAGGGTGCTATTCTTGCCTCTAAACAACGCATACAAAAGTTTCATAAGCATGTTTGATTGCCTCGTGAGAGAGGAAAAAAATAATTTGGGCTCGCCGTAATTACGACTGTTTTGGGAAGAATGGTACAGTTTTTCGAAGCAGAGTTTTGTCTAGAGAGTTATGCGAGCAGCAAAAAAAAAGTTGTCGCTTGCTTAATTAAGTCTTAAATTCGACTGGGGAGGGGAGGTTAATTAGAGGCTACCGAAGGCCAACCAAAAATGGTTTACGACGTAAGTACAGTACGGCCAACTTGCAAAGAGTTTATCACAAAGATTATGGAGTTTGCAATTTCAGCTTCCGACAGTTTTCGAACAAGCCAAGCCAAAACTCAACTAATCGCAAGAAATTGTCTATGGAACTGGAATCTAATACCAGACTGCAATATATGCCGCTTATTGTGATCACGTTTGTAATGTGAATATTGATTCTATTAGGCGGAAATTCTAATAACCGAACGTCGGAAATATGCAATAGAATGCTACCATTAATCGGCGCGTGGAACGAACTGGCTTGGTTAAACCAAAGAAACAAAGCATGGTCTACTTTTTGACACTTTCCCAATGTTTCCTTTTTCTCGGTTCACTACACCCACTATTGTTTATTTCGTAACGATTTTTAAACGTTTTTATAGAGATGATTGAGGTATTTCTGATTTAACGGCCGCTTCCCTTTGTGGCAAATCTTTTAAATTTAACTTGTAAGTTTCAACGGGCCGCAACTTCTCTTTTACATTTAGATCAACCATTTTCTTGTTCTTCACCATTTTTGTATAACCACACGTCGAAAACACAACACTGCGCGTTTGTAGCCTACTCCTACGCTTTGCTAGGGTTCTCAACACGATATCCATTATAATTTTCCCAGTCAATTAAAGGAACTGATCATTCAATTGAATAAGCTGCTCAGTTAGTTGACTGGAGAGTTTAAAAGGGATTCCCCCCTAAGCGTAGTAGTAGGCTGGAAATGACAAAACTGGTCAGAACGACGTACAAACCACGTCATTGGTCAATATGCTAAGTCCATGTGGCAATCACTACTGTAATTTCGTTACTGTACATATGAGGATTACTTCGAAATTGTTTCTAGTATCTGAAAGTGTGATTATAATAACAGATTAAAATGCTATGAATTTTATCGTTTTGAATAGGTCCTTTAAAATTTGATTCAGAAGAAGCGGCTGATTCTAATAACCACAGTGATCCCAATAAGCGGCATCTACTGTAGTAAAAAAGAAACGTTCTTCGCTTTCTGTAATTGCTTTTATACTAAAGAAAAAAATACTGGAACTCTTTGGGGAAACTGAACTGTAAGGGAAAATCAGAGGCGAGGACCACTTGTGTCCACTCCTGACGTCAAAGCTAACTTTTGTATTTTTCCCACCCTATAAGTAGGCCTACACCTGACACAGAGTTTGCTCGGAATTGATTTTCCTTTTCTTCGTATAGAACTGGTATAGTATTTCTGAATAGGTTGTCCACGCCTATAGTTATTTTAATCTCAAATTGAATTTCTATTTCGGGCAACTGTATCTCTTAGTTCCAATCCGGGTTACTTTTCTGTGACTTTTTTCGTTTTCATCCCTTTGTAGACTTGCATAACATGCTCTTCACTTGGCAATATTGAAGTGGGGGTAAAACTTGGGTGCAAAGTTGGGAATGCTTTGTGTGTATTACGGCTACTGGCACAGTCGACTTGTAAGTCATAACGTATTGTATGGTTCTAATGCTTAGATATGGACGCACATGAATTCAGAGGTATAGATAGCGTGCCTTAATTGGAGCGCTATAATCTCGCATTCCCAGAAAACCTTATCAAAGAGCCTTGGAGATGCAAAGTGCAATTAAACTCCAGCACTTATCCAACTGGAAAGGAGAAACGAATGTACGATCAGTTTCTCGATTTTCATCTCAAGTTAACTGAATTATAAAGCAGCTCATTATATCTTCTGAGAATAAATCCAATAATAGTTAAAGCTTCCATGCGCCACCAAGCGTATACACGAACGAGTATACACAACTCAAGCCTAATAACCTCTCAAAGGATATCTATTCCACGTTTACTTAGTATACTTATAGAAAAAAACAGTTAAGCAAGCGAAGGCTTATATTAATTGCCATCACTTTCGGTAAACGTTATTTCAGAACATGTTTATTGCGAGTTCCATAGTATAGCAGAAGGCTTTATAACATAAAAAAGCTACCGTTTTGCTGCGTTTCTTAATTATTATTATTTATTTATTTTTTGTCAGGGGGGGTCTATAATAGGTCATGGGGATGACTCACCAATAAAGTTGATGTTGCGGATGAATTTGAGTAAATCTTTGCCCGGAGGGGCGGGACGTAAACGCTGGCATAAGCCACGCCCAGACCCACACACGTCCTTTAACATGACATCCACGCCCATCGCCATTGCGTAAACCGCGTCAGCTGAAAGAGAAAAATTGATTAGTTCTATGTTATTATTTTTTGGCAATGCACAAATGAAAGTGGGCTGAGGGAGTATAATAGAGAACGGTAAATTGGAAGTCACTCAGACGAGGATACGGTAAAGGGAAATGATAGGAAACCCAGAGGTTGAGCGTGATGACGCGAGGAAGCGTTTTCTCTCCAGGGATGCGCACATGCGTTACTCGTAAAAGATAAAAGCAGCACAAGGAAGCAAAATGAGGGAGCGAAACGCACTCCAGAGAATGAACCAAAGAGAATCTTTGACGTTACATTTGGAGTTATATCTCCACAAGACTCCCCTCGCTACAATAGCTTGAAAGGCTGCTGAAGAAGCTTACGCAGTATTAGGTTCGGGCAATTGAAGCGTGAATTATAAAAAAAAATGTTTCTCTCATTTGGGCATATGTTTAGATCTTTCTTTCTTATTTTTTATTACACCGTAGAACAAAGATGAATCTCGTTTAGGAAATTGGGAAATATCCGGTAGTAAATGGTGAGGGTCGGAGGTCATCTCATCATGCACGTCATTAGGGAAGTTGCACTCAGTTGTGAGGCGGGGAGGAGAGTGGGGATATATAAGTTATCGGTAACGATAATTTACGCATACACCCTCGCCGGTTCACTTACTCAAACTGAAACAACATTAACTGTGTCAAAGAAAATCGATGGACAAGTCATTTTCTATGAAAAACACAGAAAATTGAGCACAAATACGGAAATTTAGCTTAAATATCTTGACCTTTCAAGTGAAAAGTATCCGTCTCCGCAAAAGAAGAGTACCAGTACGTTTAAGTATAGCTAGGTTTCATGTGCTGAGTAATCAAGAAGTAATATATTTCGAAAACTCGCTTAATATTACTCCAGTTCCAAGTGGATAAGAAAAAAGTGGATTAAGTGGAGTGGATAAGTGAAGTACTTTGAAGAAAGAAGTAGATAAGAAAGTTGAAGTCAATTATACCGTACCTACGAAAGGAACCAATCCTTCTTGCTCGTACTCGGTCATCTTTTCCTTGCCGGTACATACGGGTACACTCTTGTTACGCATTCGGACGTCGTTTTCAAAGCGACACTTAAAATGTTGAGTCCAAAATTCTCTGAACCAAGGATTCCGACAGTTGATTTGTCGATTCCCCTTGATGTTGTTTCGAACTGGGGAATTGCTGCAAGCTTTGCTATCCATTCGAGGCCTCAACGACTTAAAATACGCATCAAATCCTTAATAAAAAATTCAGAAATAGATTTCACTTACTATAACTCTGTAGGCTTGTCAAGTCGCGTTTTTCTTACCTGGCAATGAAACTCTTTTCGGTAAAATGGTGATGGCACCCTCTGCAGCCCACTCTTGATCGCGTACAGGGTACGATTTCGCCCCCCAAGAATCACTGCCGATCCAAAGGAACTGTCCAGTACGATTCGCCCGTACTGTAGCGGCCAGCATTTTCCTTTGGGAGGAAAAATAGAATAGCAAGATACAGTTTTAGATTTAGTTAAAACTATTAAGACTCCCGTATACCTTAGCTCGGTATAGCGGTTAGCAAGGGAAATTTCGGAACACCTTTTCGTTAAAACCAGCTCGTTTCATTAAAGAATTATTTGACAGTAAGCTTGAGCATACTAACAGCTACTGCACAACCAATCTATTTTTTTTTCAACGAGTAATAAATTAGTAACATGCAAATGAAGTTTGCAACTATGTGAAATGCGTTGCCTAAAAATGTCCTTTGGTTGTGCACTAGCTGTTAAAGGTAGAAAACTTTTGTTTTAAATTGCTTTCAAATCAGACAAGCCATTTTCGAGAAATATTTGTTCCGAAAGTTCGACGATTGGATTTGGGCCATTGTGCTGCTACAGCAAACTATGGTGGCAAGTCGTACCTTACAGAAGCAAAACAAGCGTAGAAACTTTACCGGCAATTAGCTATATATATATTTTTTTTAATATCTTACGCAACGGTTTAGCAAAACTAACAGGTTATCCGGTAAAAACTCTGGTGGAAAAATGACACTAGTGTGTCAGATTGTTGCAACAATTTCACCGCAGAAATATGACAAACAGGTGTCATGTATTGCGCTGCTGTGTTTTTATCGGAGAACCTTACTTGAAAATTCGACTTGAAAATTAATACTGTAGTTGGGTTGGAAATGAACTAGGTTAGGTTCGTTTAGGTTAAAGATTCTCATCAACTTTCGTTGGTGAGAATCGTTAAAACTTGTACTTGGTCGAAAAATGTGGTCGATACATGACACCTGTTTGTCATTTTTTTTTCGAAGAACGTGTTGCGCAAAACAATAACAAACATCAGCGCCATCTGTGACTGTTTCGCATCAATAAACTAAGGTGTATAGGAGCCTTAAAGCGAAACAATTTACTTTCTATAGAGAGCAATGATTTTAGTATCAAAAATAGCATCTAAATTTTGTTTCTTGAGACCGTTTCACCTTGTCGGACTCAAGAAATATTTAATTCCTAATCGAGCTTTTAAAAAAGAAAGTAAAGCTTTTAAAAATGCAGCTTCTTGTTGACTTTGCAGAGAATCCGAGCAGAACATACAGGGAAATGCCCAAGCTCCAGCGCTACATTCAGTTCGGTACTGTACGTGGAGTTTAAAGGAGTGAACGTCTGAGAGCGTTTTCCTGTGTCGCTAGTCTCTTATTCACAGAGTTGCACATGGGAAACTCACATTCAAAACAGGTAGGCAGCACTGTCTTGTTTTACTTCCGTGTTAACCTTTTGTGCAGCGCTTTTCGTCGACATTTTTTTATTCGAATCGTAAAAGAAAAGCGAATAAAAACCTCGAGAATCAAGTTTTAACATCCTTCGTAAATGAATTCAGCGAGGAAAAAGTTTTAAGAATAGTATGTACTTAGTGCTACGAATAGCTCAACTTTTTTCTTGAAAATTTCATAAAAACTAAGCGATTTTTACCTGGTTTCGTCTTCGTCAGCGAACATAACGACGCCACGTGCGCTCGGCTTTTGGACTAATCGCTCCACGATGCGGTCGTAATCTTCGCTCTTGGCGTTTCGTAGGATTTTCTCCGAGACGGCCACACAGATTCCCTGCACTTCAGCTAAATGGATAAACGAGGCGATCCCCTTTTTAGACGGAAAAAAAACAAGAGAGAGAAAATTAAAAAAAAAAGAAGAACGGTATCCTGTAACCAAATCAGTTTTTCTTTGTCCTATATATGAAAAGCGACACATTCGCCAAAAAGAAGGAAATGTGTCACCAAAACCCTCCCAGAAAGGACTCGAGGACAAGGGATCTCCTCGAGCACGGGCATGAGGTTGCTAGGAAACGCTGTCTTATAGTGTCGTGTTCGTGTTCTACATATTATCTGCCAAAAACGGACAAAAGAGTAGGTATGTGTGTATATATGCACTTACCTTCTCGCCATAATCGCCTTCCACAGCAACCGTGGAGACGTACTTCCACCCTAAACGCCGAACGACTTCTGCGATAGCCTGGGCTTGGAAATTGTCGGGCGGGACCACGCGCGAAAAGTACTCGAAACGAGATTTATCCGAGAGTTCCGTACTCGTGGACGCGTAGCTAATTTGGGGAATCTAATTGCGTGTAAAAGAAAGACAAAAAAGACCATAAGAAAATGGGGATGGGGAACAAAGTTACCATTGAGGCTGTAACGTAACACAACGGCTTTTATATGCAACTACTAAAACGAATACTTTCCTCCTTGATGCTTGATTTCAGGGGGGCTTATTTCCAGTTGTGTTTTATAGATACACACCCGGCTGGGAATAAGAAAAAGAAAGGAAAATAACGGGAAGCATCAAGAGAGGAGAGAGTCAGGTCTATCAGAAAGAGGCTGAGGTTATTGATTACAGACTTGATGAGAAAGAAGCAGGAACCCCAGCTGCAAAAGCATGTAAACGCTAACATAGCGTACGCGGTTTGTTCATTCGGGATAACTGTCTCCCACATGTTTTTCTTCACTTTTTTTCAACAAAAATAGATCTTTTGTCTAAGTTAAAAAGATGGGGGTTGGGGGGTTGTTTTCGCAGACAGTATAGTTGATTCACGACCATTAGTTAGGCAAAACTGTTGGGCTTTGGAGCAAACAAACGAGCGTTGAGGAGCCAAAACTTTTGAACACTTTTATTGTCTGGCATGTTGTTGGCTTCGTTTGGTGTTTGGTGTTTGCAATTGCGAGCCTGGTAACTAAAAAAAGGATCTGAGGGAGATTTGTGGAGTTGTTGAGTGTTTTCAAAAGGACGTTGTGGCTAATCTCATTAGCAGTAGCGAAAGGGAACCGATTTTGAAGGTGGAGGAATGGCGCTGAGATTAAGTTATTCAGGCAAATTAGGAAAAGGGGCGAACATGCAGAATGACATGCAAATGAACCAACAGAAAACGTTCATCATGTTGCTCTGATTCCTGGAGTCTTCGTACACATGTCCTAGTACTGGGGGTGGGGTGGGGGGGAATGCTACTAGGACGACGACTAAGTCTTAGCTACTGTGTTCTGCAATATAACCATGTCCAAAAGCAGCTTGGAGGTGTTTGTTGGTGGAGTTCATCCTTCTGCTCCTGATTTTCAGAGGTACTGTGCGTGTACGGTAAAGTATATGTTTCAAGAGTTGATTATGGTGCTTTTACGTGCGCCGTGGTTAGAGTACATCTAGCCCTTGGCTGGTTCATTCATGTCACAAGATTTATGAGGAGGGTCGAGTCTTTAATACACAGGGCGTTCATAGACTTCGCTAATGACGAACAGAGCGGGACTTTCGAGAGATTGGCATTTATTCTTTTCAAAGTCAGCAGATCAACTTTAATACCCAACACGCGTATCACTTTTGGTAAGAACTATCGTAATAAGCCGTCTTATTTCACTTATTTCACGATTCTGACTCGGTTTCTAAAACCGAAATTCCGATGAGAAAGAGAACAGAAAGAGAAAAATTTGAACAACAGACAGAGTTTCTGACTTGCAGTAAGTTGACATCGTACGGAGGGGCATGCAACGAGGAAAGAAATTATGTTTGCACGTGATGGTAACAATGAATGTTTCCAGCCCGCATGTTTGAGCACGTTGAAAGCGTTGAGCAATGGTTCAGCACTCACAACGTGCTCCTACTCCAGCTATAATATATTTATCATCGCAAACCACACATGTCTTTTAGGTACTTCGACAGTAGAATTCCCGTCAAGATTGTACGAACAATAACAGAGCACTTTATTCCCCGTTTTGCTTGGCGATGAGAATGTTACCAGTGTTTCCCTAACACTTGGTACAAGTGGGAGGCCAAACTAAACTTGCAGAATTCTCTTGTTAGGTCGCCTATGTTATGTAAATTGCCGCCAAAACTTTTTGAAGACAGGGTAAAAGCCAGCGAATTGTGTGAAGCGGAGTTGGTTTGTTAATGTTTCTCTGTAACGAAGTTTAGCTCAAGCCTTGCTCCCACTAATAAAGAATACCACGAAACTTGGCCGGGTACTACGTACGTAGCATACTAAAGAAAACATGCGTTAGACATGTACTGTGCTTTTGTACGGCGGCACCCGTGAGGATTTAAGTCTTGAAAGGCTTATCTAAGATTTCTCCGCGCATAATTCAAACAAAGCTACGAACAATTTCACCCAGCAACTGCATAGTAACCTCTGTCGATGATATCAGGCGTGTACTCAATGCTCCCTTGGAAATAAAAGGACCGTGGAGAAAAAGAAAAGATTGTATACGGGCATATGTTTACAATAACTCGAGTATGTGGCGGCGACATACATATGGAAAAGGTAGCCAATATAGTAAACGTGGTATTGAAAGAGAGGGGGATAGGTATTTCTACGCGTATGTTTGTAATTTCCGAGGCTTTTCCGTTTGCTAAGATTGTGTGTACCGTAGTGTACTGTTCGGTGGAGTGCATGGTAGCTATTTCTGCACACGTCAGCCTTGTTTTTCAAGAGTACGGACGTTTGCGTTGCTTTCATAACCGGCCAGGAATTCTTAGATCTTGATCGAAGGAAACCGTCAGCTTAAGGAACACTCTCGCTGACAGGAATAAGATAAAGAAAGAGACAAAAGTCTCTCTCGTTCGTTTCGGTTTAAATCCAATTTCATCTCCGTCAGTGCCTTTCATTTTCGGCCTACTCATACGTTATCGAAGGAGGAGCGCATGATGTATTCAATAAATAGCCACACTGTATCCCTCTCCCCCCTACCCTCTATTTGTGTGGCCAAAATCTTCGTAATAATTCCGTGCTTAAGGGAAATTTCAGTGTTGGGGGGGAAGGCGAAGAAGAAGAAGCCTTGGTCCCAAACTTCTTCGTGTCACAACTTAAGAAGCTTTCACGGCATCTTCCCTATTTTTTGTTCAATGCTTACATGACGACACCTGGGTTCCTATAGTGCTGCATGGGGCTATAGTCTGATTATTTACACGCTTTTTCTTCAGGGTTCTTAGATTATTTTTTCTCCTACCGAGTAAAGAATAAAGCCTTCGTTTGCTTTAAACCTGTTAGACGAAGAAATAAATAATTCGCTACCCAAAAGTAGGAAACAATGTTTATAAATAACTCTTGAAGAACAGTGGTGGGAAAAAAATTAAATTGTCGGAGTAGCTCTTTGCTGCGTGTTTGGCCGAGGAGACAATTTCTCAATAGGTTTCATGATGAAAGATAATTCGAGAACCAGACTTTTTCTCCTTTAGGAGTATAAATTAGTGCAAATAATCTCTACATTGACGTCATGGGTATTCTAACCATGAGAATTCTAAAGCATATGCCAAGTTTGGACATGAGCAAGAGTGTGTTCTAATCTTGTCCAATCCTTGTCCTTGTCTCTGCGTTTTGGCTCATTGCTCATGCATGTACGGTACGTCGCTGCCGTAACATATTTGTGAATGCAAAGAAAAGCAGATGAAGAAATTTAGAATAATTTCTCATGTTTCTGTTATTCCTAGCGTTGTTCAGCTTATCCTGTGAATCGTTTTACATTGACAAGAGTTTAGTGGTTGGAACGCAACACAGAGTAATGTTAGGAACGCAGGTTTGTAACTCGCATTTCTTTTTTTTATAAATATGGGGCATCCTTAGTACGTATGTACATATATACTAAGTACGTATGTACGTTACGTTATAAATCTATGCATATTGTATGTTAGTACGTATGTTCATGTACATGTGTACTAAGTATTACACACGTACATACATGCATATGTACCCAAATGTACAGTATGTGTATACATGTAAATACGTACATAGTTACATACGTACCTAGACTGCAGTCAAGGACTGGTTAGAAATTTCAATGGCTTTGTGATACTTGTAGTGGTATTAGTTTGAAATAAGAGAGGGAGATAAAGATTGCTTGAGGTTGTTTGAAGTTTGCCTTAGGTGAACAGAATAAGAATTGGAAGGTAACAGGTCCTTTTTAAGCCGACGTCGTTTTCGTTATGAAGTCCAACTTTTCATGTCATATCTTCGCCTCGGCGTGACGAGACTTCTCAAAACTTTCCCACAAGACGGCAATGAGATTGTCTAGCTAGACGAACCTATCCCAAGTCCCTGCCAAAGAAAGTTACATTGGCTTGCAAAATGGCGGGGCGGAAGCTCAAATCATAATTGATTGCACAGGCCCACGATCCGCCACGAGTGCAGAGTTCAACTAGGCATACATCATATCTCTACTATAACGACGGTATGAACTTACGAAGGGAAAGCCGAAAAATGTTACTTCAACTGCGCCGAAAGTTTGTATAAGAGGATGAAAAATGAGTCGATATTCGAATGATACCGCAAGCTCGACATTGGAGAGAAATACAGTCCATAAATTATAGCCTCTTCGTACTCTTATTACGGAGTTTATTATAAGAGCGAAAAAGCATTGCTAGGGCAACGCCTTTGTAAAGCCCTGAAAGCATATGAAAAGAAGTAGGGAAATGTTGTTCAACAACTTGCTATTACTATAACAACAAAGTTGTGTTAAAAGGTTCCAAGATTTTCTGCCGTTGATGCGCACATGGTAACACTTAGATGATACACGTTTCTTCCCGGAGCTGTCTCTCTTTCTTGCTCCACTTCCTTGTTTTCCTTCGGTATTGTAATGCTACCCAACAACCTGTCAAAGTTCTTACTAAACGAAGGGAAACCTATCCGCTGCGTACCTTATTCTGCCACATAGGCAAAAAGCGGATCAAGGCACTAAAGCGGAAAAGGGGTTTCAAGACGATCGATTCGATTATTTAAATTTTCAGACCTTCCCTGGTTATATTATTTTAATTAATTTATGTTGGTTAGTGTGAGAGCTCCATTCTGCACCAGAAACAAAAACTGCCGTTAAAAAGAAAAAACATTCACGGCAGCCATCAACACTATATTCGGATCTTCATACTTCTAGGAACGATAAACTGTGTTCCATTTTTTATGGCTATTTATGGGTTACTGCCCTGTGTAAACTTTTTGAAATGACGTCACAAACGTGATATGGTGTGGCTCGTGGCAGTTGTTACCATGGTTACCGTTACCGTAAGTAATGCGTATGTGATTGCGACGTTAGAAAGCCACGTGATCTGTTCAAAAGGTTCATGTTTTTAGTAGCTTAATCACTACTTCGCGCAAGATGGAAATAATCACTTAGAAACTAGGCACTTTGTTCTATTTTTGCTCCTCTTTGCTGCTTTCAATGTACGCTACTGTAAACTGATTTTTTAAATAATTATATGTAATTCTTTTATAAGGAGCTGGAGTTTTTATTTCTTGGAAGAACTGCAGATTGCGACTTTAATCCAGATTGAGCTTAACGTAGCTGTATAAGACATAAAAAAAAGCATTAGTGCATCACTATTTCACGACGTTTAGCCATGAAATGTGCCGAGACATTGACTACTTAGCTAAGGTGAAAATTTAATTTGCGCAAGGCAAAGCTGCAGGTGAGTCTAGTTGAACTTTTATGATTCTTCCTAATGACAAAGAAAGCACACGGCTCGTTCAACTGTTACCTAATCGTCAAGGCAACTTTCCGATATTCTTTCTCCCGTTTCTCAGAAACGAAGGCAATCTGAACAACTTAATAAGCAAACGATACCAACCGGTCTTTCTTTTCGCTTTGTCTTTTTTTTCCTCGATTTAAAAACGCTATTCTTTTATGACCATGTAAGCAGAGATGCGAAGAAAGCTGGGTTTTTTTCGAAGAAAGTTTCCAACTTATTAGTTTCTCAACAAGCTGTCGATATATCAGTAATACAACGCTGGCCCTTTTCCTTTTTTCTGTCTATCGCTCGCTTCGATTTTTAAACGAACAACGGAACGAAAATGAAGAGTTTTGAACCGCTGCTGAGGAAGCGAAAACGTTCAGACTTTGACAGAGTAGTATAGGAAAAGTGTAAGGAAGCGTCACGCGGAGTGAAAGAAATCTATAGAAATGCGTCGCTGGACGATGATCGACTCGGAAACGTTTTCGGCATTTCCATGACTTCCGATTCACCCCTCAACCGTTCAGGGATATGTGCTAACTTCCCCCTTTTTTACTCTCCAACTTAATTAATTTCCATTAGCTCGTCGATACCTGGAACTAGAATTGCCACAGCGTTAACTCTTGGAGAGTGATGAGATTTCTGTCGGTCAACCGCTTTTCGCCGTAAAAGTCCTCGGTCCGAGTGGATGCCTATGAACTTGTAGGCTTTGAGGCCCTGACATGTGTCGTTAGGAGGTATATGTGTGTACCCGGACAAAAAAAGGCTGGAATTCATTAAAGAAGTTGCTGACCGACAAACACACATAACAACCTGCTGACTCGAGAGCTTTTGCGAGGATGACCAAGGGATGCTCGTCCTCTCTTTCCAGCCAAACGGAGAGCAGCCAACTAAAAGTCCGACGACGTCTCTATACGTGTGTGCTAGTTGCAGGAACCCCGAACGTCAACGCGCTGAGAAAAAGTGGAGAACGACAGCAATTTCCTCGTTCACATGACGTACCAGCCAACACTCCCCCTTTGGCAAACTTATATACAACTCCGCGTGTCACATCCATACAAACTTGTTAATAGGAATCACCCCCCGATCACAAGAGTCCCAGCTTTTAATGATCAAAGTTAAACCAACTTCCAGTGACAAGCATTTAAAAGGGTCGGTAGCCACCAAGCGATTTGGACGAATTCGTGTAGTTGATAGTAATCAACGAATGACAAACTTTGTCGCAAATTTCTCTGACCAGCAGTTCCCGAGTTATTGTCAGGTAAACTCGGGGCCGTGACGTCACTGAGGTGGTGCGGTGTGGCTTACGGCGCTCATTCGGTTAGGTTATATTTTAATTTCCATGCTTAAAACCGTAAGTACGACCTTCTCGTACGACGTACGTCTCTGGCACAAAAAGCCACGTGACCCTATTTTGGAATTTATTACTTTAATAGCTTTATTACTGCTCAGTCCAGTAAAGGAAGAAATGTAACTAGAAACTGGGTTAAAATAAAAAAATGGGAAAAAAACTTAGCGGCTATGTCCTTTTAAGGATCTGGAATACGTGTTTATTTACGTATATTTTGTCTAAGAATTTTTTCTTTTATTTTTTTCTTTATATTTTTTCCGGGAAACATAAGGATGTTTGCTCTGTAAATGCGTTGCGATGTGGCACGACGGACTTAATCAGTTCGGCTATTTTTTTAGGGACAGAAATAAGCCTTTTGGGAGCAAGCTCGATATTTTATCAGGGAGAAACGCTACCTTGGGTTTTGAATAACATTTTTCTTCTTCCGCGTCATTTGTAAGCCCTCTTTTCTCTACTTCTCTTTTTCCTTTTTTTTCCTTTTTTAGACTGTAACCCATTGGCGGCTAGGGGTGGACGAAAAAGAGGCTCTTTTTTGTGAGGAAGATGGGTATAATGTTGAGAAAAATAACGTAGGCGACAGTTTCCGAAGGTTGTCTTGTGCGATGGAATGAAAGACACATTTTCTATAGCCCAAAGGAAATTCTATTTCCTTCTCTTGTCAGATTCAGTTTGATTGCAAATACTGTTAGTTTTTTTCTTTTTTTCTATATACTCGTTCGCTCCTTCGCGCTGGCCTGAGTCAAAGAAAAAGGCGGTGTACTTGGTTATACAAGAAATAGTTAGGACATGGAGCGAGAAAAGACCAGCTAGTATAAGCAAGTTTCTTTCCGGGCCTTCACTAATCTCCAAATGTATTATATAACCTTTTCGATACTTTTTGTTTTGTGTCTGCAACAGCAGTTTATTTTCGCAAGTGCTTGGGCTGGCCATTAGTTTTCGCTCAAGTTTTCAATAAACCTTAAGAAAAAGGCCAGTATTAATGGTCTCTCAGCATTCCCAATTTATCAGATTTTTTATTGTTTACGACGCTATACATTTGTTCGCGAAATATCAACGTCAAGTCTAACGTGAGGCCACTTGGGCTTCCTCTAGTACTTTTTCTGAAATAAGTTAAGGCTCCCGTATACCTTAGCTCGATACAAGCGGTTAGCATGAGGAATTTTGGAACAACTTTTCGCTAAAACCAGCGCATTAAATGAAAAAATTCTTTGACAGTAAGCCCGAGCATACTAACAGCTAGTGCACAACCAATCCATCTTTTTTTTACAATGAATAATAAATTAGTAACATGTGAATGAAGTTTGCAACTATGTGAAATACGTTGCCTAAAAATTTGTCCTTTGGTTGTGCATTAGCTGCTAAAAAAGAAAATGTTTGTTTTGGATTGGTTTTAAATCTGAAATGCCATTTTCGAGAAATCTTGTTCCGAATATTCGACGACTCGATTTGGAATATTGTGCTGCTACAGCAAACTGTGATGACACGTTGTACTTTTCATAAACAAAACAAGCCGGCAATTAGGTACATGCTTCCTTCTTTACTTTCTTACGCAAGGCTCGCAAAACAATAACAAGCATCAGTGCCATCTGTGACTGTTTCGCATCAATAATCTAAGGTATACGCGAGCCTTAAGGAACAAAATCAAATAAGTGTGTTATTAATTAATTCTAACCTAGAATTTCAATCTTCGTTGATGGAAATTATTAAATATACACGATATATGACATGTGTACTTCGCGGGTAATCAATAGATACTGGAAGGCAGACATTCCAACTTTTCTGGTGGTTCATTATCCAGTTACTGGGAGAGGGGAGGGAATAAAGCACTGTGGGCATTCAAGTTTACTCGATTCACTCACTCCCTCCGCACATGGTCCTGAAAAGGTGTTGCCATTTTGCTTAATACAGCGGATACATGTTGAAGGGGAGCAAGCAGAGTATCGATTATGTTCCTTTTTGTGTGCTTGCTAGAGGGAAGTTTATCCTTAGGATATTACTCTCGCGTTGGAGGCAAAGACATAAGCACGGAGTTTGGGGTCCCTTTTTGGAATCTGACCCATTATTCATCAGTTTTAGGGAAAGGAAATGGTGTTTGGACTATATAAACTGCTTGCCCCGACAGCTTTGCTTGCCTCGTAAATAACACCAACGCTAGTCCTCATCCAGATTACACACCTGTTCAGTTCATTCCAGCTTTTATGTAAGTTTCTTTTCTTTCCTTGTATTCCCTTCAGGTTCTTATGGCTGTTTCCTGTTTTAACACGGAGAAGTTGGCTAATTAATGAGAATAGGTTAGAACAACCTAAAAATGCCCCAGCAATAATAAATTTGAAACGATGAAGAAGCTCCATCCGTTAAACCTGTCGACAGTAATTCTCCAAATTTCTGTCAGTACCCAATTTAAGTCACTTGGTACGAAAACAGGTTAATTCAATTATCTCCTTTTGGGCTGCCGTGCCTTTTACAATGCATAGCATACATTCAGCATCGTTAAGCATGCAAATTTTTTTTTTGGGGGGGGTCAACGTTCAATTTTCCGTGTTGACATGAAAAATCAGCAGCGTCGTCATGCACGCGCCTTGTAAATCTCGCTGCAGTAATTAGGCAGATTTACATGCACCGTATAGCCTTGTGATGTCGCATTCTGACGACCAAAACATGAAAGGAAACCCTTAATGCCATAAACTTGGGTTTCTATGGGCATTCAATTCAACACCTCTTGCAACGTTGGGAAAAGATAATACAATTAAAAGCAGTCTACCCTAGCTCCCAAATTGTACTATCAGCTCCATGTATACACCATATAGCTCTTTTTTATGTTGGGACTTATGGAGAGCGAATAGTGTCTCTTAAAGAGCATAATGACTGCCGTAGCGTGCACAGAGATATGGCTCTAGCATGGAGACCCTATAGCGATTTCACATCTTCAGCAGAGAGAACGCCATCCATTACCCTGGGGCAATTTCTGGCGATATGTTCTGCTCTACTACACATATACCTATACTCCATACACTTCATGACCTACCCCAGCCCCCTCGTACTTGTTCTGACCCTTTCTGCAGAGTATATATATATATATACCATACGCGATAAGGGATTAACAGGAATGAAGTGCTGCAGCACTATCATAACTCTCTCCACGAGTTATGGTAGGGCCGGAAACATTCCCCGGGCATCAAGTGGCGGACACACGCACAACCAACCTTTTTTTTTCGCCCTTCGTATTGCTGTTAGGCAGGTCACAGAAGACGCCCATTTTCCACCTGACGCGCTTCACTTACCTTTCCGAGCCACGAACACATGCTCGATCCCATCTTCGTGATGCGCATTAGTCCCTATTTCGGAGTATTACTATCACCCCTATGATTTACAGAAATAAGGAAATAATTTGATGATGCATGACGCTGGAAGAACGAGTTCCGAGTTCCCTATACAAGTTCCCATTTTATATCTTTCTCTAGCGATTCTTTTTACTCATGTATCCCCACTTGTACTTGCAGAAATGAGAAAGGGAAACCGAGGAATTACCAAGTACTTTCCCAAGTCCTGGGTCCAACAAAGCGTCAGCTTCTTCCCTTCCTTTTAGAAAAGCTTTCCATATCCCTTTGGCATAGAAACCTGCACTCTTTAGAGGGAAGTCGCGAGAGTGGAGCGAGAGCGAAGAGAGTTTAGTCGATATTTCTTCTGTGGGACGCTTTTTGTTTAGCTAAATGGAATCCTTCGCAGCGAAAGGGAAGGAAGTTAGTGGGCGCGGCTAAAGGACAGTCTGCTGGGATGCTGATAACACGGTGCATGTAAATCCGACCTGGGACCTGGGAATTGCATGATTTTCTGCCGCTGGCCCGATATATGTCATCTTTTGGACCCCCTCACACCCCCCAACACGTTTTTTCCTCCACATGAGACGCGAAGATTATGGGAGTTGGATGGCCGAAAATAGCCATACGAGTTGCCATAGTGTGAAAGCCATGTATTGTATATATAGGGCCATGAATGACATCGTGTGCTCAAGCAATCCGCCCGTTTTTGTCTTCGCTTGACTGCATCGTGAAATAACATTCTCGAAGGGCATATTCAGCAGTCCACAATGACGTGGGAAACAATCGATCTTGACAGGCTCTTTTGCGTTATAGTACCCATGTCCTATCAAATGTGTTATGAGGAATAGCCGAACAAGGAAGAAAGCTGTCTCCGAAACTGCTCCTTACGTCGTCGTATCCCTATGAATACACCCAGCTGAAATTTATCTTGTCTTACACAAACGTACCAAAAGAAATAGGTTCTAGTTGTTCCTTTCTATCATGTGGGTAATAATAATTGACTTATTTATGAAAGAAATTTAGAAAAGTTAAGTTGGGTCACGTGGTTCCGTGATGGATAATTGCATTTTGTTTACGTTTATTTGCATTTTAGCTACGTCTATTTACATTTTAATTACATTTATTTATCTTTTATATTCCCATCAGACGGCTAGTAAGAATTGAGCTATTTCGAAAAGTAATCTTAGAAAGTAAGATCACATGGTCCTCTGACATAGAGAACGGGACAGTAAAGGCCACGGTGACCTGCAAGTAGTTGATCATTTTTGTCAAAAGATGGCATTGACGTCGTACCCCTATATCAAGAGAATACAGCAACTTTGAACAAAACTTGAAACAACAATTTAAAAGAATTTTAATGATGTACATGTAATTGAATAATGATATACATGAATTATTTAAGATTTTCAAAACCTGGAATACTACGCAACAAATTTATTTAAAAAGATATTAAAGTAGATAGCCGTTATGCAGTAGATTAATACATCCCTGCATTAATGTCAGAATACAATTTGATTATATTGCATAGGAAATGATAATTTTTTAATCTCTTTTAGCTCGATATGTGCGATTAGCATGGGGAATTTCGGAACACTTTTTTGAGAAACCTCTACGAGACTTGGAAATAATGCCATCTACCAAAGCACTATGTATGATTCAACAAGACAGAAGCACCATTTTTACTTTAATCAAACTGAGAACCACACATTTTCCTACAAAAACTTTTTTATATCGTATTAAGAAGACAACTGATACAACATGCCCTTGCAACAATATCTCAACACAAGACTTGACACACATTTTCTTCCGGTGTAGACTTTTAAACAGACATAGAGCCTATTTATTACGTGAACTGGCAAAACTCAAACTACATTTTAACCAACAGACTTTTTTGACTGATCAAAGGCTTTTCCCAATAGTCGTGGCTTTTAGAATGTCAGCCTTAAGAACTTTGCAGAAAACATAATAATATTTACCCTCCCCTTCCCCCAAACTATAACTAATGTTCTTCTCATCGGATATTCTTGCCAACTGAATCATGTACCTGTAATTGTACGAATGATAATTTAAACAATTATATGAAATCTAATGAAAACTTGTACATAAACGGCAACGAGCATTAGCTCACGCCTGAGCTTTCAATAAAAAACAACAAAAAAAAACAGGTAGTGCACAACCAATGCACGATTTTTTCCAATGAGCAGTTAATTAGCCATATGTAAATGAAGTTTGCAGCTATGAGAAATACGTCGCCTAAAAATCTATCCTTTGGTTGTGCACTAGCTGCTAATTTTTTATTTTTTTTTAAGATAGTTTTCAAATCTGACAAGCCGTTTTCCAGAAATCTTGTTCCGAAAGTTTAACGACTTGATTTGGGCCATTGTGCTGCTACAGCAAACTGTGGTGACAGGTCGTACTTTTCAGAAGCAAAACAAGCGTAGAAACTTTGCCGGCAATTAGCTATATTTTTCTTTTTTGCTTTCTTACGCAACGCTTTTGTAAAACGCTAACAAACGTCCGTGCCACCTGTGACTGTTTCCCATCAATAAGCTAAGGCAGGGGTGTCCAACCGTTTTTTCGTTTCTCGAATCGGGGCTCTAATTCGCCAACACTTGAAAATGCCCTCCGAATTCGCCAAATTCCCCAACACACTACAATTCGCCAAAATCGTTGCAACGCAAAACTTAGAATGGTTCTGCCAGTAAAAGTTTTTCGTTCAGCGCTGCAGCCCAAGGAACAAGTCGAGAATGCTAAAAGAGATTCACCATTTGAATTTACGAAATTGAGATTTTTTTCACAAGGTTTGTCTGTGAATTTTTTTGGAACAGCCGATTCACCAACATTTTTCGTCAACGCCAACGTTGACGAATTGAAGATAGGGTTGGACACCCCTGAGCTAAGGTATACGGGATCTAGACGCTACGTAAACCAGGCAGTGTCAAGTTCGTTACGTCACAAAATTTAACAAGGTAGCAACTTGTAAACGGCTTATCAGAAAAATGTGAAACTAATTAATCGTTTTTGGAACATGATAAGTTGTAAAAGTCACTCAGGATCATAGTAGGAATAGTTCAAAACTTCCAAGTCTAATTTAAAATACGTTTTAGTTGACTGTATTGTTCTTTAGTGAGAGTCTTGTTGCTTGTCCTCACTCGATTCCGATGGAAGTCTTTCCTAAACCAACAATGAACTTATTTCCGCTGAATGATGACCTCGCCATTATCTGTAGCTGAATAGCCCCCTCGATACCAATCTGTTCTGACGTCACATGGTCTTGCAAAAAGCAGTTAGTACCAACAATGAATCGAACTCGACTCAGCTTCAGCTCTGGTGGCGTAAGCTGCTTATAAAGTGAAAAGGAGTATAAGCAGCAAAAGTTATCCGCGCCAGTAATTCACAAGCTGTATACTCAAACCGGCATAAATTTTTTTTTAACCGACGTATAGGCTTTCGCCTGTTATCGGATTCTTTATTTACTTTCTTTTTTACATTCGCTTATGCTTATTTATAGCTCATCACAAATAGGATCGGTGAATCTCACACCTCTCCTAACCGGAGTTTTTAATTGTCGGAGAGGAATGCTTCTTTTCCCATTCTTGGGCGTATCTTCGGTGGTTTTTTATTTGATGTCAGGGAGCAAGCCTGTACTGAAGTAAGTGCTTTCATTTCATGCAAATGGTTGCTAACTGTTGCTGCGAAACATACTTTTCACGCTTAATTCGATAATCACTTTCACTCTGCTCTTTAAACCTTTCATGGGATTCCCTTTGTCGCTTTTAGGAAATGTAGCATAAAACACGCTATAAATTCGCACATGTTTAGAGTCTTATGATGAATTTCCTTTCCAGTAATTTTAGTGAAATACACGTGCAATAACACGCGAACCACACAAAGCCTATTTTGCATAACACTAACTCTCAAATTACCTACCCTCCTCAAAAGAAAAAATTGTTTTATCTTTGAGCGACTCAAGATTTTAATGTATAAGAAACGGAAATGCAATTTTAAAATCCCAAATTGATAAATAGAGACGTGCCAAACGTAAAACAGTCACGCTGGAGACATCCATGGCACTTCCACTACTTGCTTCTGAAATTCCTGAAGGAGAAGAAAATCTCTTATATGGCTTTCATGTAATCGACCACGTAATCTCTCCATGTCAAACCCCCATTAGAGGCTAAAGTATACGTTCACCTTTTTTTCTTCTTTTTTTAAGTTTTCCTTTTTTTTATTCAGGAGAGAAAGTTTCTTTCTTCCGATATTTTCTCAGCAGCTTCATTTTTAACCCCGAGCCCCTAAAGCTAGGAAGATATGCGTTCGAAGCATGGGAACATCGAAAACTTTGCTCCCAGCGCTGTCTGCAGACGCGATGGCAAGCCTTGTCAGCCTGCCATTGGGGGGTTAAAGTATATAGCCCATTTTGCTGTTCGGTTGGATCAAAACTCGAGGCAACGTCTTTTTCTGCATGCTGAAGATATATACTTCTCTCTCGTTTGTTATATTCCCCCCGCCCCCGCTCTGGGCCTCAAGCTTATGGCGATCCTCTTATCGCTTCTGACAAGATTTCTTGATTTAAATTTTTTGGAGAGAGAAATCAAAAGTTGGCCTAAAGGATCGCGAGCCCAAATTTCTCAAGTTAGTTGAAATAGGATTGGATTTTTTTAATTTATTTTTTTGGCTCAGAAATCCCTTATCACAATTGGGTAGTTTGCAAGATTTCCGGTAAGAAAACAAGCAGATAAGAACTTGGCGCGAGATTTGTAGGCTATTTTAACAGTATAGCAACTTTTACGATTTTCACCAAGGTTTTAATCGAAAGTCGTGCAAGCGAACGTTAAAACCCTTTTACATTGAGAACTAAAGAGGCTAGGGGAGACTCGGGGGATTCACTAGGTTAAACTCAAATTTCTTTTTGGGGAACTTGAAGTAACTTCGTTTGTTTTTTCGTAGCTTATCCCCAGGGCTCTGGTGTAACTTAGGTAATTTATAGCTCAAAAGAAAAGTAAGAAAAAAAGACAAAAAAAGAGCGAGAGAGAAGCCAGAGACGTCAGTAGCTTGGCAGACGTCTTTGGTCAAGACATTCTCTGGAACGCAGCACATATTTCTGTACAAGAAATATGGCGAAACACGAGGACGACTCACGATACTTCGAGAAACTGCTGATTACATTTCCCGAAGTTTTAATTAAGATGATAGCAAGAGAGTAAAAGTTTTGTTTAGGACAAGATTGACAAAACTTTCGATGTACATTTTTTTCGGCCAATAGATAAAGGTTCCCGTTTACCTTAGCTCAGTATAGGCGTTTAGAATTTCGGAACAAGTTTTTGAAAAAAGCAGTGCATTTAATGAAAGATTCTTTGGCAGTAATCTTGAGCTTGCTAACAGGTTGTACACAACCAATGCACAATTTTTTCTAATGAGTAATAAATTAGCAATATGCAAATGAAGTTTGCAACTATGAGAAATACGTTACCTAAAAATCTGTTCTTGGATTGTGCAGTAGCTGCTAACAAAATAATCTTTTTTTTAGATTGTTTTTAAAGCAGACAAGCCGTTTTCGAGAAATCTTGTTTCGACGTCTGACGGCTTGTGTCTGAGGGCTTGATTTGGGACATTGTGCTGCTACAGCAAACTGTGGTGACAAATTGTACTTTTCAGAATCAAAACAAGCATAGAAACTTTGCCGGCAATTAACTGTAAGTTTCTTTTTTTACTTTCTTGCGCAAGGCTTTCCCAAAACAATAGCAAAAATCAATGCCATCTGGGAGTCTTTCCTATCAGTAGGCTAAGGTAGAGGGGAGCTTTAATGTTTTCTTTCCTTTCCTAAGAAATTCTGGATGGCTCAGAAACTCGAATGCTGCAACAGTTATTCTGTTGTATTCTCGAATGGCCTTTCAAAGTTGCAAATTGTATGAAGCAGAAGGAAAGTAAGGTCAAAAGTGCTTTTAAGGACATTCGAGAAATCTTTCTTGATTATTCTGACGCTAATTGGCAATAAAAGTTTTCCTCTGTAATCGTTCCCAAGAGAAGGCATATGGAGCATGAAGAAAAACAATTAGGCTACGAGTAAAAGATGTTTGGGTCCAGTGGCTTAAGCCTTGCCCCTTTTTTTTTTGGAAAAGAAAGGTTAATTACAAAGCTTACAGACCAAAATTAGGCCTTCTTGAAGACAACTTCTTAAAGTAGCCAAGCCAGTACGGGCTTAAGCAAGTACTACACGAAAGGCTTTCTCATTACTGCGCGAGCAGGCAGTAATAGCGCAGCTTAATTAGAAAGGCATGTAGCCTCTCCTCTTAAGTTCAGAAGATTCTAGAAGTTCTTCAATGAACAAGCCCCAAACTTTGACAAATACCAGAGGGTCCGAAAATTTCTTCAAAGAGATCTCCCAAGTATTTTTATTATTACTATTGTTATTTCTATACATAAAAAACAGCATTGTTTTGTTAAAATGCCTGAAAATATCTGACGTTTTGAATGAGATGGATTTCTATGATGTACCATCCGCCTCGACTTTTTCTCTCTTCATCTTATAAGTTATCTGTGGAGGATCTCGAGCAAGGAAATCATGAAAAATCTAGTAAACGCTGTTCCCGTTGTTTTTCTTTCGAAATAATTCCACTTAAGCTCCCAGCCTCTCCTTAAGTGAATTTTCTTAGCTCGTATAGAAGGCGGAACTGCTCACAAAAGTTTCAAATTTTGGCGCAATGCTTCACGCTATAGCTCTCTCTGACTCGTTTTTCTTTTAACAGGAGTGCTTACCTTGAAAAGACGCAGGATATTGGCTACCATGATAGACGTCGTGCTAAAGGAAGCGCCAATAACTCCGGTAATTGGCTTGTGCGGCTCGTACACCGGCGGAGCTCCGGATTCACACCGGTACTCGGACATATCCTGTAATGGAAAGACACAAAACTGTAAGTTATTGTTCTTTTCGTGAAATTTCTTCCCGTAGAATGGAAAGCTGTGGAATGCAAGAGACAGGTTTATGGAACGTAATTCGTTTTTTCTTTTTCTTTTTATTACTGTTACTCACTGCAAGTTCCTAGAAATGTCAAGTTTGGGCAAGTTTAATTTAGCGATTTTAACGATTAGTCACTGAGGAGATTGCCGACTCGACTGTGTTTTCAAGTTCCGAAGTCGTCAATATGCTAATGTTGGCGCTATATATACCTCAGCCTTTAGATGGAGGGTTAGGCGGGTTGAATCGTCGTCTAATTTCAACTTCGCGGCTTTTTTTAGTATTTTTTTTCCTTTGGTTGCTCTGGGTTTTGGGGTTTCTTAGAACTTAGAGTAAACAGAAATTGAGAGTACAGTCATTTTCTTGCTAGGAGCAGCACAAGCCTCCAAAAAGCCGCAAGATCAAAGGACTTTGGCTCTTTGAAAATAGCAGTCACCTTGCTCGCTAGCATTTGACTATAGCTAGAAGCTGTGGAAACTTCTAAGAAGGGACTAGGCAAAACCAAAAGTTCGTGGAGCGGTTAAAGAAAATTGCCTTTTCCCGTTTCCTTTTCTTTTTTTTGTCCCTTTTACTATCCTTTTCTTCACTGCCTGGGTTTTTCCGAATTTTTTCTTCCCTTAGCGACTTTGATACTAGTTGACGTGGCTGACAGATGGCGAGCACGACCTTTTCGATTATGGACAAATCCTAAATCTAAAACAGTTTCGAAACAATTCCTTTTACTTTTTCATCCAATACGACGGTTAATACTTCCCCTATTCTGCCTTTCAGAGCTATGGGAGCAAGTTTGGGAAGTATTGGAGTTTTGGAACGTGTAGTAAAATGTAAACGAGGCTAGTGGCTCGACGCAGTAAAACTTTTAATGAAAGCTTATGCTGAGAAATGTATTTCGATAAGGCCTCTTTAAGTAAAACTATTTGAATTTGATCTGAAATGCTGTTGCAATTTTACATCAATTAATCCCATTCGTAAGATACTTAAAATATTCGTAATTTTAAATAAATCATTTATCAAAATCTAAAGCAGCAGGTAAAGTAGATTTTGTTATTAGGATATTTTTAGAAAAGTATTTTTTCAGTAATCTCTTCCTGTTTCTTTCAATTTCTTGTTAATAGTTTATGACATTACAATGCTAAATGGTATGCCACTAGTGCCATCTTTTGACAAAAAATGATCAAATACTTGCAGTACACCGGGGCCTTAAAGAATGCAACAAACAATACTTGTCAAATATCGTAGCTACCCATGTTTCCCGCAGGGGCAGCCGGAACTTTAAGCATTACTTCGGCCTGTCGTTAGTAATAGCACGGTGACCCAATAATGAATAAATGAATCGTCTACCGAGCGAATGTTGCACCTAGCGTTACTCCGCCTTGATTTTACTTCGCTCGGTGGCTTTTTTATAAGCCAGAGAGTACGCTTCTGCTATTTTTTAAGTTTTTGATTTAAGAGGATTTGGAAAGTAAATAAGTTGAAGTAGATTTCGATTCCGAGTTCCAAGAACTCGGAGTATGGCTGCCCTGTTTGGTCGTGTTCTGCCAAATTCTTCCCTGGAGACGCTTAGGGAAGGTTAGGAATAAAGAAGACCCCGTTTATGACTTAAAAGTGAAGTGAATGCCACTGGAAGAATGGACACATTGGTCGTATTCTTGTGGGAATTGTTTTGATGGTTCTACATATCCTATGGTTACGAATGCTTATTTCTGTTTCTTCAATGAGTGCTGCGCGTGGGAGGTAATTTCGCAGCTCGAATGAAACGAAAACACTTTATTTCCAATGTAGTACTTACAGCCAAGGGGATTCTGTTTATCCTGTATGAACAAACAGCTGCTTGGTCAATATAGACTAATTTGGCACTGTATTCATTAACTTTCCCTATAATAGCCCCGTCGACAAAGTTAGAACATCCCAAATGCGCATTAGAACGAACGGAGTTTGTTTGCTGCTGGAACCCAAGAAGTTTAATTACTAAATTGGCAAAATCTCTCGTGCTATTCAAGCAGCAAACACGTTTAGCTTATTGTAATTGTAACATGACAGTTGGTTCCTTAATCGCAAGTCTCCAAACTCAGTTAGCGTATTAATGCTTCCCATTCAAACTATCGAATCCAAGACAAAGGCAGTGTCAATAACCACTAAGTATCACATGTTGCGATTTTGATGCATACGTGTCGTCTACGTTTTCAATGAATAACAAACTTTGTTTCAATTTTCTTTTTTTAGTGACCGTTCACGAGTTTCTATTATGCAAACTTTTGGCCATGACGTCACACACGTGTCATGGCGTGCTTTATGACATTTGTTACCATGGTTACTATTTACTTTCCATGCTTAAACAGCAAATAAAGCTCTCTGATACTATGAATACTGGTATGCCTCTGACGTCAGAAAGCCACGTGATCATAATTTTTAAAATTTCTTTCTTTAATAACTTAGTTATTACTTCGCGCATGCTGAAAAAGAAGATGTCCCTAGAAACAAAAAATGTTGATCCATTTATAAAAACAAAGTTTTTTGGTGTCTATTAACCTTTAAAAGTGACACTACTAGTAAGTAACAGTATTAAAGATGACCCATTTCAAAGTTGTATTAACAAAAATTCCGCGTTTCTGGCTTATTCCTTAGGGATGCCCAAGGAAGACAACGAATATTACGGGAGGTACGAAAAGCACACCATAAACTTGTACGTCAGAGAAAAACGGGACAAAGTTAATCGTGTTCTTGTAGGGTGTCCCTGGTGGACTTTCATTGTTGCAGTGTCTCGTGTGCTGTGGTTATACACACCATTTGGGCATGGCCTACCGGGAATTTCATGTTGGTAAAACGCATTTTTTTATGTATAGTACTTCTTTGTTTCCATAGCCTGAGATACCTTTTCGAGGCTTGAGTATTGCCAACAACCCGTTACCGATCGGGTTGGACGTTTTACACGGGAATTCCGCTGTAGTTAGCTTTATTTGTTCACTAAAACGTCCACTGCTCTCTCCTGAAGCCAAACGAAAGACAACGCAAATTACTTTTCTTTGGTAACACGAAAGAAAACCCCGGAACAAGGATGTTTTTTTTTAAAAAAAAGATAATACTATTGTGTTGAGAGACAATTGGGTTCTTGAGCTGGGGACACGGATGTCTCCGTCACTTCTAGTTAGACCTAACGCTTGTTGAAATTTTTTTTTTTACGAATTCTGCCACATTGGTACCTGGTTCGTCTTGATTTTTCAGATTTAGTTGATTTTTTATATGGAAACAAATGGCCCTTCAAACTCTTTGCTTTGGTCCTTTCTTGCGTTCACACAACAGATTTATTTGGTTTATTTTTCGCAATTTTCCCCAAGAATTTGTTCATTTTTATATGCTAATTTGAATACTAAAATGCAATGGAGCTCGACAGTGGGGCTTAGGCATAAAACAAGGAGATTTAACCAAACTGGGGTTTCGGTTTAGTTTGGTATTCCGTTGTCGGAGCAGGTGGAAGTTAATTAAGGGCCCTCGTGTCAAATTACGTTGTTGGCGGCCAAAATAAAGAAAAGAAAAAAAGGAACGGAAAAGCTTGTGTTTGAGCCCCAGCTTTGCACACATGATGGATGGAGTCTGCGGGTGTGAGACGGAATTTCGGAAGCGGAGGCAATCTCTTGACCGTCTGTGTAGTTTGAGTTAAACTGTTTGGCAGGGAAGAGGAAATGGAATGACTTGAGTACCGTTAGTTGGGATTATTTGGACGCGGTAGTTGGTACCAACACTGGGAAATCGTTTTTCATTGTAATTAGACTTGAATTGCGTCTTTAGCACTGGACTTCCCCGTATTTCCGGTACTGACGCAAAAGCTCAGGTGGTGCATACAATATAGTCCTTCTAGCGTGTATAAACAATTGCCATGTAATCGCTCTTCCTTTAAGAGACAGACAGACTGTTACACTCCAAGCATGTAATTCAATAGTCTCTGGCGGCGGAAACTCACCGGAAGTTCAAATTTTGGCCAGTATTTCCATTTCTATTGCCTTATGCGCAGTATTACCTTAACGCGGGAAAATAGTTTGGGCTAAATTGCGCAGAAATTCCCGCGCAATTTTCATCAAGTTTTGGAAGTTTTAAACCTTCCAAAACTTACTGAAAAATGCCATTTTTCCAACTAAAAAATATCCTGTAAATTTCGTAGACTTACTTTACTGCATGGTAAAAAAAAGACAAATAAATAAAGTAACATAGGAAACCGGTGGGTTGTGTTACTCAAGCTTGCTATTGGATTAACAAGGAAATATAAGGGACCGAGGAATCACTATTTTCTCAACAAATATAACCTTCCAGGGAAACCAAAGGACACACTATATACGATATGTACGTTTGCATTTACGTTGGGTGATGTGCTCGTGCATGTTTTGCACAATAATGTAAAAATGTGGAAATATAAATAGGAAAAAAATATATTGCAGGACGTTAAAGATTGTCAAAATTTCACGTTTCTTTAGCTGGATTGCGAGCATTGTCTTGTCAGCCATTTACCCGTTAATAAGATGAATCATATTAGCCGACATTTCCTTGACTGCAAGCAATCTAAAAGCCAGCGAAACGGAAGAAATGCTGCGGACGAGCATTCGGGGCCGTCTGTTTGGCCCCGCCCGGAAAGACGATTGCCTTTTCGTCAAGATGAATTACGCATCAACCATATACGCTTAATTAAATTCGCCTGCAAGAAGCGGGGGGAAGCTTCCAAAGCTAGTCGTTTTTTTTATAGTTGCAAACTCTTTTTTGCCACTTTTCTTTTCTTTTCTTTTCCTTAACTGTGCAAAAAAGCAAAATTTCTTTCCGGGCATGGCTGATGGTGATAGATTAGAAAAGGCCGATAGTAGTTAAGTGGTGGATTGAGTGTCCAGAAAGCTGGTTGGCAGTTTCTCCCTCTCCTTCTCTCTTTTTAACTTTACTCATCGGGTTTAGATTGTCAGTGACCCAAGTTTGCCTGTCAATCAAGCCAAAGTAGTACAGCCACGCTTCGGAATCGATCAAACGTCCCCAAACTTCTCGTGCTAAAAGTTGTGGACCCTTACGATGAACGCGTTAGAACTGAAATAAGAAGGACGTGACCTACAAAACTTTATCTTAATCCAAATTGGATGTATCCTTAGACGTAAAGGGCGACAATAAACTTTAAACAAATAACTTTGTCTTAAAAAAGCAACCATAAAGTTGATTTTCTTTTTAATATATTTCCTTTTCCATAATTTGCAAACGACTAAATAAGTTTTTAACCAGATACATTTCACAAGTATAGTTTTAACTGGCTTTCTGGCGTCACCGATTGTTCCTGTGGTACGCAAGAGCTTTATTTACTATTCGAACACATGAAAATAAACAGTGGCCATGGGAACAAGGGCGTAAGCCACGCCACACTGCGTCCGTGACGTCATAACCACAAGTTTGAATGCCAATAACTGTTCCAAAAAATATTGGAGCAAATTCTTCTTCTTTAGCATAATGGAGCCTACATGAACCCAGCAAAATCTGTACAAATGATTATTTGCACCCCTAGAGAGTTTCCTTCTACTCCTGCGTTAAATATTAGCAACATGTAGTGCGAAAATAAATGGGGTTGGGGTAAACAGGGATATGGGGCGGGGTTCTCTGCTTCGCAGAGAGCTTGCTGTTTGGTTCGCTCTAAGAAAACATTGACCTAACAAGGACCTAGGTAAGCAGTGACCTCAAACACAACTCCCAGCGAGAGTTTTCTGGGTATATGTGAGCTGAGTGGGGAGCATTCGAACCCTTATGAGCTCTCCTTCGTTTATTTACCCAAATCAAAAGGCGGAAAAGGGAGCAAATGTAGAAAAATGGTACTGTGTGTGGCATCGGATGAAGGGTTAGGTTTACAGAAGTGACGTCACATATGCCAGCAGTCTGTGAGATTAGTAGAGCTTGTGTCAATAATCCTAATGGCCCTAGCTGGTATAGAGGCAGCGAAGGTAAACAGACTCATTTTCTACCAACGATTTCTTTCTCCTTTGGGATGTTGTGGGGGTGGCTTTTGCCTCTCGGTATATGTCTCTATTACTGACCAAGATTCCAGCCCAGACAGCGCATATATATTATCGTTTAGCTTCACTTATAGGGATCCCAACCCTTCAAGCTGGGATGGAAACAAATGGAAGTTCGTTAAGTCCAAAAGTCCTCCCCGTTTTTTTCTGTTTTTTTTTCGCTTCTCTTTTTTGGGAGTTTGCTTTTATTCTCGAGGTGCTACCCCTGCATGACACAATATTGTTTGTTGGAACTTTTTCTTTTATCGTGAAAAGTGGCAAGGGTTGCGGCTGAACTTTTGGTCTCCTGCTTCCACAAATATGCAGTGCTGGCCATAATTGGATAGAACAGATGGTGGCAGTAAAAAGTTCCCAACCAAAAAGGGCACCGCATGTCACTTTAAAAGAAATGATTTAGGTGCCATTATTATCGCTTATTATAAGGAATGTGTAAGCCCTTGCCACATAGTACAGAGTGATACCGGCAGGGGCGTCGCGAAGGGGGGTTTGGGGGGTGACCCCCCATAATTGGTCAGAAAGCCCAGTCGGTAAAATTAAGGGCTCCACCCCCCAAAAACTGAACCCCTCGCGACGACCCTGTATACCCGAAAAATCTAGGCTCCGACTGACGTCATCGTATCCGTTTGAAATAACTCAGTATTTGCACCACCACGTGACGTCAAGGTATCATACTGTTGTGTTTCATCGTTGATGAAATAGGATAAAACTTTTAAAATAAGCCCTTGTGTAAAACGCTCACTAAGCATCCCGGACGCCGTCAATACATAAACAGTTTCACAGCACTCTCTAGCGGTCATCACATAATACAATTTTTGAAAACACCACATCATAACTTGGTTTGGTTTCCGATAAATTTATCTCGGTTTTGAATCCAATTGGGAAAAAAAGAATAATCTTTTCTTTCATTGGGTTTCAAGTTTTATTCTTTCTAGTTTTCCTCTGATTGGCGGCTTTTGTAACGGTCAATAGAACGAGAAGGTAGTCAAAAATACAAAATTTTCTCTTTCAAGTGCTTTGTGACGAACTTGAACCTACGTTGTTCCACGTTCTTACTTGTTATCTTTGATATAAGCCCACTTTCGTGTTTCGGGGCGGGGGGAGTTACTAGAAAATCCGGTGTAGGTTGGCTGTCGCTCGTATACGTTAACAAGGAAGGGGCAAAAGCTGAGACATAAACTGGAATGGTATATGTATACCTTTCCTGGAGCGCAGAACTGAATGAACCCGTGGGGAACTGAATTTGATCAACGGATCCAGCAGCTACGACTTTTCCTGCCATCCCTCGTCGACTTTTCTCGCAAGTCTTTACTTTTTACCATTAATGAACAAAAGGGGGGGGGGGGGTGTGTATCCTCCTCCACAAAAAAGTGACACGGAGCTTTTGACTCACTACACTGGCTGGCCAGTCGAGTCTGAGATATGGACTGCCATGCTGAAAGCTGAAAGGACAGCGCTAAAAAATAGAACAAAAACTAGGCCTCCGTGAGGGGGTCCTGTCTTATAAGATCGCAAGGGATCGCCTGCGAACAATACAGCCGCTTCTGGAGCATAATGACAGCTATGTGTATGATCCATGTCTTCCTTACAAGAATTGCCTTATCAGTTGAGGCTTTTTCAGCTTAGTTGTTTGTTTGTATCTTCTCGCCTTTTTTGTATTCCCGTTTTCATGTGTGTTTGTTCTGTCCAGGTTCAGCTCAACAAAAAGCCAAAATTATGTCAAGACTTCGCGGACTTTCTTAGGAAGCCTGGGACGAATAAAAATAAAATAAAAAAATGAACCGTCCCTCCAAGGCCTGATTTAGAATGTGTGTAAGGACGTTTCAAAGTTTGGCTTACAAGCAAAGTCCTCTCCGGAAACTAGAAAACAGACCAGGGAAATCCCCAGGAAATGATGACTTATGTCGACCTTCGCGACAGAGGGCCGTTTTCATAGTAGCCCCCATCTCGTAGAAAAAAAGCTTTTGTCCTCTGGATGTGTTTAGAGAGCCTGGGACATCTCTCTTGCTTGTTAGGGGCTCCCACCAAAAGTCCCATGATCTTTTCAAGAGGTTTTCAGAAGCTTTTGAGTTGACCCAAGCAAGAAAATGGAAATGACTTTTTGCCGAGTTTTTCGAGTTGGAACTGAAAAGAAAAGTATATAGGCTGTTTCAGAGCCTTGAAAAACGCCCCAATCGTTCGTTTCTCTGCTGGGCTTTTAAAAGGAGTGAAATAAGGAAAGGGAAAATATGTACTAAATTCTCCAACCTAGAGCCGACTCCCCTTTTGGCTTATTGCCTGCTCTTAAGGGGCGTTCGGAAGGCAATTTACTACAAATTATAGCTTGGTGAGATATTTTACATACGGATTGGGTTATATTCGCTCCCTTTTTTCTTGCCTAAAAGCTCTTGCGAGAACAGAGAGGCGGATTTGAAGCCACGCCTACCTGGTTTGGGGAGGAAAGATTAGCTGAGAGCTTTTTATTCGTTAAAAGTGCTTGCTGTTGTCTAAGACCCCGAAAATATTAACCCTCGTAGATTGCTGAGATTATTTTCGATAACGGTATTGGCCATGCATTTTACACATTTGTCTGAAAAAAAAGATTAGTGGTGTTTTAGAACAGCCATTTAAGGCTCCCGTATACCTTAGCTTGTCGGCGCAAAACAGTCACAGATGGCACTGATGTTTGTTATTATTTTGCCGAAGCCTTGCACACAGTATAAAGGTTTACCTTTATAAAACTTTGTAAACCTTTAGACCTTGCGTAAGAAAGTAAAAAATAAATGATAGCTAATTGCCGGCAAAGTTTCTACGCTTGTTTAGATTCTGAAAAGTACAACTTGTCACCACAGTTTATTGTAGCAGCACCGTGTCCCAAATCAATTCGTCGAACTTTTGGAACAAGATTTCTCGAAAACGGCTTTGTCAGATTTGAAAGCAATCTAAAAAAAAAATGTCAACAAAAGTTTTCTTTTGTTAGCAGCAAGTTCACAACCAAAGACAGATTTTTAGACGACGTATTTCTCATAGTTGCAAATTTCATTTGCATACTGCTAATTTATTACTGAACGAAAGAAAATGTGCTTTGGTTGTCCGATCAATCTGCAGTCGGATCAATCTGCACTACCTGTTAGCAAGTTCAAGCTTACTGTCAACGAATTTTTCCATCAAATGTTCGGGTTTTCTCGAAAAGGTGTTCCGAATTTCCCCATGCTAACCGCCTATACTGAGCTGAGGTATACAGGAGCTTTAAACTCTTCCTTTTATTGTTTCTAATTTCTATCTAGTTGGACCGTAAATGGTCACAATTTTGCATGCACCTCCACAAATGTGCTCTCTACCGATGGAAGAGTTTAGTAATACTGGGAATGTAATAGCCAAGAACGCTTTGAGTTGCCAGGAATCTAATATCCTTCATCTTTGCAGTATTTCAGTTGGAAATTGTGCAATAATGACAGCCGTACTGAAATTGAATTGTTTCACGCAAGATTGTCGTTTCACCGCAACGTTTCATACCCATCCAATATCCATCAATGGAACGTAAACAATTTTGGTAATAAAGTTAAATATATTTTCTTGCATTAAATTATATTTACTTGATTAAACTCATTCCATTTGGGTCTGTCTATAATTATTTATGGGGTTTATGTTGCGAAACATTGGTAAAAAGCTTATATCTTAGGCATACAGCAGAAGGCATCTAATTCTCGGATCCATGTTCATACAAGGATGCTCTTATTAAAAAGAAAAAAGAAAAGAACCACATGTAGACTTACTCGGTTCATATAAGAGCGCACAAACTCCATGGATTTGTCCAAGGCGTATGTCTCGCTGGAGCAAGTATCAAGAATGACGCTTCCTATGGTAATATTAGGCAAAATGCTCGCGTTCGCATTGAGGATGTCTAGCGCGTAGAGCATAGCTTCAAGTCGCTGAATCCCCTTTTCTTCCTTGAGAGCTCCACAAGGATACTCTGGATTGTCCGGATCGTGCTCGTGCATGGGGAAAAGCCCGCCGAATACGATTTCGCCCGGTGTGCGAATCAGTCTGTGGTGATCTTCGAGCCAGGGCGAAGTGGAAGTTGAAGTAGCGGGCGAACTCGTCGATGTCGTCGTGGGATTCCACTTTCCTGTTGCCGCAGCCGGATCGCTCCAGCCGCTTTGCACGATTGAAAAGAAGATGAGCGACAAGAAATGAAAACCCAAATTGCCTCGAGCAGCAGCAGCGAGCTGTCGGTACCCAGCTGATAAGGCCTGCTCTAACCCAACCCTGCTCCGAGGCTGATACACGTTCCTGCACCGGTATTTACCACAGCCATAATTCCGATCCCCGCGGTCTACTGGTGGTGATGATGATGGTAATGGGGTTGGAAGTACCCGATCTGCTGCTCTGGGCCTGGGAGATCCATCACGGAGAACAATAGCATGGCTGCCGTTCGATGAATTCGTGCTATTAAGATTACAGCTGCTTGCCAAACCGGTAATATCGGCATTGACAGCCCAATGACACCAGCTCCGCCCTCGAGCGTTCCCAGTCCGAGATGGCTCCTGCTGGTACTCTGGATTGCCTGGGTGAAGCATGACGCGTGGGTTTGTAGGTTTTTGAACACAATTAGAGAGATAGAGAGAGAAAGCGAGAGACGAACGAAGCCACTCAATCTGTTGCCATCCACAAGGGTTTTTTGGGCGCCGTGTATTTACAGTAAGCGAGGAGGAAAAAGGAGGAAAGGTGCGGAAGTTTTCTCACTCTTGAATAAGGAAGGAAAGCGGTGACTGGCGAGGGGTACTGGCCGGAACACGAGTCCCAAGACAAAAGGAAAGACGCCAGGTTAACGCTTCACGAGCCATGAGGGTTGTGAACTTTCAATTCTGAGAGAGGAAATTTATGGAACACCACTAGGACTGGCAGGAGTCCGTAGACAAGAAAACCTTTAGCTAAGGGGATTGTACGGGCCGAAGACCGGCGAAACCCATTCATCCACCTTGAGGCCCGGACGAGTTTTCCTGACAGCCACCCCAATCCAATTGTTTTCACACTTGAAAAATTGCTGTAGAAACTTGGGCGACAGGCATTGACTCCGAAAACTCTCACACTACCCTACATTAAAAACACACTAAAAAAACGGTTAGTAAATTACTTCAAATCATTTCACTCGCATTTCTTTTGGTTAGTTTGGAGGTAAAATTAAAAATCTGAGGTAGTGGAATTTAGGGAATCACAGAAATTTGGGTCTTGAATAGGAATGTCTGTTGGAGCGTTAAGTAGAGAGATATAGAGGGGGTCCTGATTGAGGAGAGTTTCAAGAGCCACTGCGAGTCGCGAGTACCTCAGCTTCCGCTGTATGCCTGGGGTTTTCTCATTCAACTCTCAACCCCAAACTCGCGGAGATACCTCAGCTTCCGCGGCGCAGGTCTACTGCCGAAACTCTGTCCAGAATGAGCCCAACAACATGCTCCATACTCGTAGATTTCTACCTCCCTGTCTGCTGTAGGCATGTAGTTGCGTAGCACTTTGAAGAGGAAATAACGTTGTTTTGTGGCACAAAAGCCTGACTAAAACAGTTCTAAAACACCGTTTTTTTGGGGTTTATTATTATTATTTGGAATTATTATTTTTCTTGTGGATGTTTAGGTGTGGCTGTGTGCGTGGGTTAAACAAAATATGATTTTTTAAAATTATTCAGCAAGTACGGTAGATCACAAAGCTTTATAACCAAATCATAACATGTTTCAGGGTGTCTCTTTTCATACAAAATTCATATCTGACGCAATTAGGAAGATTTGTTATAGGGAAATTGGATCAAGTCGCTCGGGTATATTCATATTTAAGCCAATGTACTTTTATATTCCCTATTTTTCCATCAATAAATCGACAATCTGAGTCAGATATGCAACTATCTTCAAAATTGCGAAATACCTCGGAAACCTTTTGTGTTTTCAAACTTGGAACTTCTAAGTATCCAAGAAATTTAGATTTCTAAACTGTGAAATACTAAGCAATTTTTTATAGAAATTCTTTCTGAACATTTCTGCTGAAAACCGGGTTATTGTGTCTCGAGCTCACACTTAACTCGCTTAACATAAAGAAATTCCGTCTTATGATACATTGCATCTCCGTATTTTTTTTTCTTTAGTCAAAATTGCCTCAGGGAAACGGAGAACCAAAGTGGGGTTAAGGATTGATATACTTCCAAGAAGCGCTAAAACGAATTTTCTGGAAACAGTATAGGCTTTTCACTGTTCATTAATAGGATTTTTTTATTTACCTTTTTTGTATATATTTTTTGCTGTTTTAGTCAACATTGAGCTCGAAAGAAAACGAGGTTAAGTGTGTGCAAAGATTGACTTTATTGATTGGAGCAATTAAACGAGTTGACTTGCACTTCCCAGATAATATAACAACCTCCTTTTGTCCATGTAGCTTTTGCAGAAAAGCAAAAGATACGCCCACTGGGTCACAGCGCAGATATATCCCCAAAAGCAATCCAAAAAGTAGAGATAAATGTGGACGAGAGATCTAGCGCTTTGGCCCAAGTTTTTGCATCCGCGAGAGATTGCATAGCTTGTTAGCTACAGAGCAGAGTCTGTCCCTGGCCGAAGATCTTTTCATGGTTACTGGACACGCACTACGCCAAAGTGGACCAGCCGGACCATTTCTTGGCGCTTCCTCGGGGGTACAAAGAAGGATTTGCTAGTCTAGGTTTTGCGTCGTAATTTTGTAAACCAGCCATGAAGAAAAATAATCGTTTTTTGACCACTTTTTATTATTTCCTTCGTGTTTATGTCGTTCTTATTTTTCACTTTCTTCTTCCAGTGCAATGAAACCCAATTTCCCACGTTGCCATGCGCCCGTACTTGAACTTAATACTCCGCTCCCTAGACATTTCTATAACGTCTGAAGAGGAGCCCTGCAAACTTGTTACAATAGTTTTCGGATAGCACCCTCCCCACCAAAAAAAAAAAATGAAAAAAATTTGAACAGCAATCAAGATTCCTATTGACAAAATATAGGACACCAGACGACCCCAAACGGAGCCTAGGCAAGATCTAAGATGCTTGGGCTAGATCTGTGTGTTCGTGTGTATGTGTATTGCTACTTTTTTTGCTGCTCCTGACTTCTTTATTTTCTCCCTTAGCAGCTCGGGGAAAGGGTGAGGTCGTTCTGTTGAACCGAGCCATCTTTCGAAGAGGTCGTCAAGTTGCCAGCCTTGGCAACACACAGCAAGGCCCAAAACGGAGGGGCATTTTAACATTGGGTTGGCTTGGGGTAGGGTTAGGGGAGGGAAAGCTTTGCGAAGCAATTCCGAGTCTTTCAAGAAGACGAAGAAAAGAAAGACGATAGGGGAAGAAAATGCGGGAATTAGCAGTCAAGGCAAACAAAATATGACGCTTTTTACAGGAAACAGCGTCCATCGCCAACTTTCGCTTCATTATGAGAGGAGAAGGTGTGATGTGTGTTGCTGGCAAGTTTTCGTGGTCGCTTACGGAAATGAGCAACGTAGGTTATTACTTCTTTTTTCTTTGCCCGTTTACTTGCTTTGGCGTCTGCAGAAGAAATGGCTCGAGTTCTTGATGGGAACAAATTTAGCTGCCGTCACGTCAAGATGAAAAGGGGAAGGAAAACAAAACCAATAGGACGCGCTGGTGTTTGCCGCCCTTTTTTCTATCTTTTTTTCGACTCGGAACTCGAAAAGAGAAGCAGCTAATGAGTACATTGCTGTGTTTGCACTTGTGCTGCTGCTCCAGGCAGAAACTCCCGCCAAGAAATAAAAAAATAAATCAAAAGTTGGGTTCCTCTTTAAAGGTCCCTTTACATCCCAGAAAACTTTTCGGGAGGTGATAATTTACTTGGGGTGTTACCCCACATCCAACTAAGACTAACTGCCAAACACAAACATTATAGGTTACTTTGTTTTGCCAGGGTATGGGAAGCTATACGAAGTTGTTTGAAGTGTTTTTGGCAGCTGGAAATTGCACTGTTCTTTTACATACAAGTGTTTTCGTTGACTCTTAGCCATGAAAACGCTCTGGCAGCATTATCTCTATCAGACATCAAGTTCTTGCCCACGTGGGCTGTATTGAATGATGGATTTCCGGCTTGGTTGGCAATTGATTTGTCCGTAAGGACGTCTGGGTAAAGCACGTTCGCGTGTAATTTTCGTAAAAGCCCAAGCCTCTAATGGTATTTAACATGGGAATATGCTACGACGAGTAACGTGGGAAAATGCTACGAAGATATACGTCTAGTAGCGCTATGTTATTTGATTATTTTAGGCTGGGTATCTGAATGAAGTTTCGTAGGAGCTCACGAAAGAGGCAAAGTACATTTGCGTAGCTGGCAAATAAGCAAAATGGAAAATTAAGTGACGTCACACCAGAAATGTTTTTGGCCAGGGTTGAGGATCGAATTATCGATCACAATTTCCCTGTAAATTAATTTCTGTTAGGGATTTAGGTAACTTCATAGAAAGCCTGAGCGATATGCGAATTGCAAAAAAAAGTCATGGTTACACTTTAAGATAGTGCACTTTAAGTGTCTCTACCGTTTCACCTTAACGAACCCGCGACCCAGAAAGCAATGCTCCACATTTCTAAAGCGCCATTGCAAAATTCTGCGAGTGGCAAATCGGATTAGCCATCGCATTGCCTTCCGTGCAGCTACGTAAAACATGTAATCATGATCAAAGCATATGGCAGAGTTTTAACATTGGTTTGGTATGGTTCGACTCAAAGCTGGCTGGGTATCTACTGTCTTTAATAGTAAAAGGAAAAGTTTGCCTTGCCATTTGCCGGTTTATAACCTTCCCACTATCTTCTACCATGCAGGATATTTGCATAACCATGACTGCTGGTATGGCACTTGTGAAGTCTAGGGTCGATGAAACTAATTTGATAGTATCCCTCAACATTTACTAGGTTATACCAAAGGTTTTGGCCTGAACAACAGCCGTTACAGAGGTACACAATATGCTAGAGAAAAATAAACAAATGATTGACGAATGGAAGACAATATTTAATCTTTTGTCGGACTAGATTTCCTCGATCTTTTTTCTCTTTTTTAGATCTTATACTTTCTCAATTGCGGGACTCTCAAGCAGAGCCTGTACTGACAATCTTGGCGTGGAATTGGAAATCCTCTCTTCTGCTTTCGGAAGGTGACAATACGCAACTTGTGTGAATATACGTACCGCGTTTCGTGCCACATATATCAAATGCCATTCTATCACATGTGTACCCAAAGCCTACAGATTCTCATGGGGAGGGCGTGTCTTTTCTCTAAGGATAACTTGCAGTAAAGCGGTGAGAAATCTGTCAAGCTTCTTTACCCCTGCCATTCCAGGTTAACCATTTTTCCCGTACCTTCTTTTTTTCTGATCGGAGGGTCAAAGGAGTTCCTAGAGTGCCCATGTAGTTTCTTATACTTGTGCTCATCTTGCTTTGTTATATCTTATATGTGCTTTTCTTTGCGGAAGTTTGGGCTATTAAATCCTACTATATTTCAATGGAAAAGCAATAACATAGTAAAAAAAACGATGCTTTCATGTAGTCGTAAACGTTTCTTTCAATAAGAAAGTGCATCACCTGGTGCCTCAACTAAAAAAAAGGACAAAGAAAAAAGTGGAGCTCTTTCAAAGGTGGCAATTGAGGAAAAAATCTCCTTTTTTTAGGTTAAGAATAGAGTTTCGCGGATGACGTTGACCATCATGTGCTGCCTCCATTAAGCCAAAAAAGCGTACTAAAATAGCGTACTGCTTGCCCGGTCTGCAAGGGTATCTTTTTATTCCCTTTTATGTGGCCATCAAAGGGTAGAGCACCTCCATCAGACGTTACACGATTACGGGGAGTAAACGAGATAATTTGTTCCTCTTGCAGCCCAGAGACACCACAAAGCCAGCCCCTGACCTGATAAAGAGATCCTTGACGTTGACACCAAAGTCTCGATCAAATTAAAGTAGACCCATGATTACAAGCTTACGTTTCCAACTTCAACAAATAGCTTGCGAAATTAGCACGATCTCAAACTCGACATTTCGCATCCCAATTTCCTCGAGTTTCCAAATGATTCAACATCTCCACGCGTTACGAGTACTTTTATTACCACCAGTTTTAGCGACTTAAAGCTAAAGCCGCCATTTTCTTTATAGCTAGTTCAAGAACACCATCGTCCATATCAGTATAACAACTTTATAGCAAATTTATCTCTTTGTAAGTTACATTCTCTTGAAGTTGTACATTTCTAACCTCGAAGGTCTTTCGTAATTTTCTATTTATATTTCGAAAGATCCATTTCGAAAAGAACGGTGTACTATTTGTGTACCCGTTGCACGACACCATTAGCTTTTTGTTTGGATTTTAGAGCACTAGATGTCGTCGTCAAGTGCTTAGAATTATTCGTTGTTGTCAGTTGTGCATTAGGCTTGCATTACACAAGTTTTCCACTTTCCTGGCGTTACTTAACCGTTTCTTAAGTGTGACATGTATAAATAGGGTCAGTTTGTCATATTGATGTATCCTGCAAAAGGTGACAGGAGTGCGTTCCATATAAATCTCTTTACCCCAAAATGCGCTTCCTCCTTTCTTATGCTAGAGCCAAAAGCTTGCGTAGCGCCGTAATGTTTCCTCCATTTGGTTTCCCCTGATTCCTTTTCGATATGTTGCTAGATTTATGGCGTAACCAAGACCCAAACTAAAACAAAACGCGACAAAAATGGAAAATGTCCAAAAAGAAAAATTTTGCTTCGAAAATATTGCGTCAGCTGGCGTATCAGTCGACGATACCAAGACCAACCGCGCTTAACATGATACTTACATACGATTGTACTCTCTCGCGAACCTGGATCGAAAAATGTGTGAAAATATTTTTTCTCTTCTTTGCAGAAGTAAGAGTCGGTTTGCCCGGCTATTCTTGACCGTGGATCCTTAGCTTTTTTTGTGTCTATCCTTTTTTTGGACACTTCAAAAGCTACGGAGGAAGATACCGCTTTTTGTTAGAATCTCAGTTTTTGTTTATTTTTTTGAGGGGGATAGGCATAGGATCATATCTGGGTTAGTATTAAACATAAAAGCGTTTTCCTTGAGCCCAGCGGTTTCGTTAAAAGCTGCTTTAGAACGTCTCCAAACCTGACTTTCCTCCATTTGAAGAGCTGCAACAACAGACGTTTAAGTGACGGGCGACATGGTCACGCCTTGAGAGACTTGTTTTGCGGGCTTGCTTTTGCTGGTTAGGTAAGGCCTTCATCCCTCTGGCGGAATTGACCCAGCTGACGCTCGGAATTTAAGCTGCTCGAAATGAAACCGTCCACGCGGAAGGAAAACAGATAGAAAAATAAGCCAGCGGGGAAATATTCAACCTTTTCTACGTTTTGTTTTATTGCAAGTTGTGGCAAAGAAAACGATTTCAATTCAGCTCGAAAATTTCTTTATGCAGTCAACCGGTATTTATTCAGTCGCCTTCCAAGGAGGCGTATAACTCGAAATGGAAAATTGTGGGCGGAGAAGCGTGAAAATAATTTTCACGCCGAAATATTTCCACTTTGATTACCCAAACCCGGGTTCGACCTAGCAGAAATTCTATAGTGCTAACTTTCTTAGACACCTTTTTTTTCTCGTAATTTGTTCAGCTGAATTCTGTAGAAGACGATTTCTAATCAAGAATCCCCCTAAAATACCTCAGCTGGAGTATTCACTGCGGTCGCGGAATCGCTCTTAAGCGTACTTACTATAGCAATTACCGTCCCCGAAAGCAACGAAGATGAAACGGTCCTTTTAGTGACATTCTTTTGGGTGTCTGGGTCTAGAATGATTTCTTGCGAAGGGAAGGATTGAAGCAAAAGTTCATTCGTTCGAGTTTAGCTCGCATGATTGTGTTTGATTATAGGCTTTTTTCGTGGCAGCAGGGGCCAAATAGCAACGCAGCCAGCTGTGATGTTTTTTTTTATTTCCGGAGAAGTAAGAAAGTGTTCCGTCCATTTAGTGTTCATTTGATTGCCCCTTAGGTGACATATTCTAAGTTTTTTTTACTTTCGGTTAGCGAGAATTTGCTAGACATTTTTTTAGGAAAACTTTTTTTTTTCAAAGAATGAGAGGAAGACAAATATATATTGTTTTATAAGCTTACAGCCAGAGTGAATTGAGCCACGTCGATTTCTTTCTAGCGCCAAAAAATGCTTCACGGTTTGTAGGAAGACTCAGGAGCCTTGCAATGTCTGACCCCGGGCAGGTTTAATAGGCAAGCAAAGTACCACTGCGACGCTGACAGATGGCAAACGATGGAAGGAATATATATATTCCTGGCGTGCCCTAAGGCATCAAACGCTTCTTACGGGCAAGTTTATGTTGCATTCTCTTCCTTTTTTTTCTTTACATATATGGAGTTCTGGGTTCGGGGGAGAGTATATGAGCGTAAAGCTTTAAGATTGCGGGCATTTTTAGTAGAGTGCACGGCATTCGAGGTCAAGGTCAAACGGATGCCCTATAGTAGCGCGTATCTTCCGCAAGAGGGAGTTTTGGTTGGAAAGAATAGGGAATGGTTGCGGTTCTCGGGTTATCCGTATAATGCTGAGTGATCCTAGCCGATAATATTGACTTGGGTAAGTCCATCGAAGAGATTCCATCTCTATTTCCGATCTCTCCCAGTTCTAGGCTATAAAATAAGGGAAAGAGAATGGAAAACACTAAAAAGTCCGAATGCCGTACATTTTCCCCAGTCGATCCATAACGTGGTATCAGTTTGTAATAGATAATGGCGGTGGAGATTGAAAGGGTTGTTACTTTCGTTCGCAGAAATTACGCAAAGCAATATTAGGAGTCCACGATTCCACAGATCTTCGGAATGACGCACGTACCCAGGGAACCGGTATTTATGGAGTAGGTGCTATAACCCGGAGGAGTATCAGTACCTGGAGGATACTGCTGCGAACGACAAGATAAATAGTCGCAGAAATGTTCCCGTAAATCAGAAGAAAAAAATCTTGATGTTTTACATTTAAAGAAGTTTCTAGAAAGCGCCAAGTCAAGTAGAAGTACACGCCGTTGATCTTCTATGCATTAGCAATTTTTGCCCATTGGATTAATGTCTATATATGCATGTCAAACAGCGCAGTTATGGAAGAAATAAAGATAAGGTCATCACGTCCCAGACACCAATATTTACGTATTTCTTCTTTTAGAACTTACGGAAATTTATTGTGGTAATCACGTTGGTGCTCGCAGATTTCTCTTGAGAGGTTTAAATTACTTGATTTGAATATAGGAAAGACAAAAGGATTGAGTTTAAGGCAAAGTATAAGCTGTAATATTGTATCGGTATTTTTTTTGTATCTGGTCACAGAGCGAGCCACCGGTTGCACGTTTTGTGTGTGTGGATTGAAAGTCGAAATCATAACATGTACAATAACAGCAGCAGCAATAGCATAACATTAGAAATACAGGTTAATTTCTTGAGATTTTTCTGATAAAGTTTTTCTCTCCAAGCTGGAGAGGAAGGGTGGGGGATGGAAAGAGGGGCATAATTTATGAACCTTCACCACCACACACTTATGGCTTGAGTTGATGCCATATTGGTGTTTGAAGGCTTTTTTTAACAAAAAATTTTTCCCTCGTTCGTCGCCCATCCATTTCGGTTATGCAGAAATTTCCAATTTTAGTTTTCCGTCAGGTTTTCCAAATTTCAGCGACGAGAAAACTAAATGGGCTCAGTGGTAAACTCCCGAAGTAATGACGAGTTGGATGAGGAGGATCGAGAGCATTTTTTTCCATAATATAATAATAATGTGTGTACTTTTAGCAGCAGTTATAAGCCATCCCTTTTTCATAAAATTAAAAAATCAAATCCCAAATAGCGTCACCGGGTGCAAGAAGGAAGATAAGGAAGGATTTTTTTTATCGAATGGATTTTGGAACGTGTGGTTTATCCATTTGCCAGTATCTCTGGCTTAAAATGTCTTTTCCCAAGGCATACGCGATCTAGCGGCAGAAATATACACTATCGGGAAGAGTGTCCTAGATTGGGTTATCTTTGAGTTGGGAGTTCTTCCACCAGATGGCGTTTGTCCTCGTACTACTATTTACATGAGATTGTACGTATATATAATATATATCCAGTGCACGGAATCCGGCTCGCACTTCGGAATCTGCTCTTCTATAGCAAAGCTATGTTTTCTTGCTCGCCGTTATTGCGGGTGTCTGAATCTCGCTCCCGTTCGGGAAGCACGAGAATGGAATTGGCTGCTTGTACCACGTGCAGTCGTACAGCTTCGCTTCGGATACCTGTCAATGACATTTTCAATTAATTAAAGAAACCCAGCAAGACCACCTATTGTTTAATAAACTAACACGGTATACATATAATAGGAATTGTTACCATTATTGGGCGTGGGCATAGCCGGACCACCTGGCTTGCGATATGCGGCATTCATAGTTAACTTTCGTACGTTTTTGTCTGGGTGGAAGACGATAATATAGATTTTGGGCGAATACAGGCAAACGAGGGCGACGGTGGCACTTAAACTGATGGTAATGCACATGGTTGTGATTTGGATCTGTTTTGTTTTTAGATCAAATAAAATAAGTAAGAATAAACAGGAAATAATTAAGTATGTAATTTTAATTAGTTTTTATTTAACAAAAAATTCGAGAAACTTGGCTTTACTTCATAAGTATTGGCGGTGCCGAAATATATGGGCAAGAAGGCGAGCCAGATGATACACGTCGTGTACATAGTGAATCCAATGAACTTGGACTCGTTGAAGTTTTCCGGAATCTTCCGCGTCTTGACGGCGTAGACCGTGCAAACCAGAATGAGGAACATGTTATACACTTGGGAGACTAAGAAAGACGAATCTTCGATTCGACAGCGCAAGATGACTATGTCTCGCTGCGGGTAATTGTACCTCGTACCCGGAGGTTCTACCGTGAACCACAGCAAGGTGGCGCCAACCTAAGCCAGAAGTAAGGTTATAAATAATAATAATTACCATTATTATTATTTACAATAGTAATAAGTAATAGTTATGAAATTATTAATAATAGTACTAGGAATTAATAATAGTATATTGTAAGTTATTGTTGTAATACTAATTAGAATTATTTATTGTTATTTGAATTTCTCGGATTTTACTTGTATTGAGATGAGCGAACAAGAGATGATTAGCTGAGAGCGTGGGCTAATGAAGCTAGGCCTTTTGGCGGATTTCGAGGCCGAGTCAAAGATGCGTGAGATGCGGTTAGTTTTTGTGAGCAGTGCGCCATAGATGATGGAAAAGCCGGCTCCTACACATAAACGTTGCACTGCACAGGTGATGATAGTGGGTTTGGCTAATAAGGCGAATGTGTTGACGTAGCACATGAGAATACCGCCTAAGAGCAGGAAACTCAATTCTCTTCCCGAAGCCTGTTTAAACGAAGAACAAGAAAAGGAATTAACGAAATAAGAAGAATAGAACATTTGTTAGAAGCCTTTTTTTTAGTTCGTTACCTTGACGATAGGTGTCTCGCTGAATTTAACGAAGAGAACCATCACCGATAAAGTCAAGATAATGCCCACGACCGAGATGACAATAGGTACGATGGCGAACAGCGAGTCCCAGTGCATGTATTCCAGTTCCAGATCAACGCAGCCAGTTTTGTTCGAATTAGGCCAGCGACCCGGACCGCAATCGGAACACAAAGACTCGCTCTCTTTGTACTCCCAGGCTGCACATCGACTGCACAGCCAACAACATATGTCGCTCTGCGGGTCAGACACGCAAAAAAATACAACTTGATCTCAAATTCTCTCCAGTCCACGTCCGTCTAGTCCACTCTTTCTTATTTATTTATTTTTCTCTATAGTTAAATGGTCTTGGAAGATTGGAAATTGTGCTCCTGGATGTATTTTACCACAGTATATACGTAAGGCACGTAGTGTGTAAACTACTTTACGGAGTTATTCTTTACTATTCCTCACTGAACGACTAGCTGCTATAATGTAATGGAATCTTTAACGGTCGATTACCGCGTGAAATTACATAGACCGTTACATGAGAACACTAAAATACCTTCGTATTTAGAGACTCTTATAGCTGGGATATGATGTGTTTACGTTTCCATTTCAATATGGTCGCGTTGCACGTTTTGCGAAAGCAAAATGACATTGTTTAAATGCTAAAAATTCTCAATTTATCCTTGCGTCAATATTTGCACAAAACGACAAAACTTCTTAAACAAACAAAATTTATTCCCTATAAATTATTTATTTTTGATGGTATAGTATACTTGAGTAAAACTTTACAGTGGCTTTAAACTTTATAACTGCGATAATTTCAAACTGAAAAAGGATATTTGGATTGAAAGCGCTATAGATAGTATTTTTTCCTAGAGTAGTATATTGAATTGCAATATTTGCAGTTACCTTTGGGATCTTGACTTCGTATACTTTGCAAGGAAGCGAACACACACTCGTCGGCAGTTGCGTTTGACTACCAGTCCACCGAATTTCGCTCGCGTTCAGGTTTAGCTGATGGTACCACTTACCCACTACCTAATAATCCCCATCTCCAAGTTATCGGGTTGCTCCTTATCAGAACTATTATCAATACCTTGTAATCGTAGGAAGTGCTGTTGGGCAGTTTCTGGTAATTGAGGATCAGGTACCTTGCCGGACCGTCTCCTTGGGCATCGAATTGCACCGTGGTGTTTCCCATACCTGAAACAGAAATTGGTTACAAAAAGCCGCTGGTTTTACACTATATGCCGTCATAGCTATAACGAAATCGAGTGTCCAGATCTGTTTCTAACTTTTCCAAGCTATTTCCATCACGGAAATGGTTCGCATTTCCTCTCTCTTTTTAAAGCTTTTTTCCCTCGCTCCGCTATGATTCTCTCTATCTACTCTGTCTCTTTCTCCTAACTTCTTGGAAAAACGGTTAAGTACATAAAGTTCTGCTAATCGGATCAGAATCTACCAAAAAGCTGTTGTCGCTCAACTTCATCCATGCGGTACGTGCACATATTTAGCTCTTTTGTAGTTTTCTCTCCTAACACTTTCCATAAGCAAAGCTTTTCAGGATTCCAAGTCCCTTTTTCTCTTCACTTATTCAACCCCCCAAAGTCCTTCCTGCACTCTGTGGAAACCACAACGAAAACTCAATGGAGTTAGGAGTTGGCATGACGACGAAAATGCATCGGTCCTTTTGCATACGGACGCTAAGACATACGATACCTTGGCACTACATAATTTTTACCCCTCTCCCCCTCCTACCGAGTTAGCAAGCAGATATAAATCAACACAGCAGAGTTTACTAGCTATAACAATGCCGTTCTGGCTAAAAAGGTTTTTTCCTTCAAGTTATATGGCCATACAAGTATAGGTATAAACACCTTCCGTGAGATTTCGATCCTGTTATTTTTTTATATATATATAATAATAATAATAATAATAATTTTCCCCTAGTGTACAGATAGGTATTGCGACTATGCAATTTAGTGACTTATGGCCACGAAAGGAGCTAGGCTTGTATACAGAATAGACGAAAACTTGGTACGATATCCAGAGCAATACAGTTTTTTTCCTAACAAGAATAGCCTTTTCTCGCTTTCCCTTTTTATTTTTGAATTTAGTCAAGAAGCTCAAGGAATCGCAGGTTCTCCGTGGCGAGTGTAGACACAATGGCCGCTACGTGATGACACAAAGCAGCTCGGATGCGTGACTTGGGAATTACAATCCCTCTACTAGTAGATAACTTGTATAAAAAAAGTTGGTCGAGACTGCCCCGTCACATAAAGAAGTAGGATTTGGCTGCTAAAGGCCTAGCTTGTGCAAGACTTCTTTGGGAACGACCATTGCATGAGTTTTTCTTCCCCCCTTAATGGTACTAGCCATTTCCGAATGATCTAAGACTCCACGAAAAACATCCAAATCGGACTAATAAAAGAGGGAGAGAAATAGAAAACAGAGCTTTGTATAGAACATATCAATGTTCGTTGGTTGGGAACTTTTGTATGACGTATAGTTGGAACGCGTATGTATATATCGTCACCATGATACAATTATGAATAATTCTACAAAGGGTTTTAGGGAGTAATGGAGCTTAATAGGGGAGCCAAATTTCGTTTTTGCTGCTATTGTGTTTAAACGGTGGGGCCCGAAATAGGTCTTGCAGAAGACAAGAGCCACAAGGAATTGATGAGAACTTTGACTTTGCGAACTGTAGACATGCGAACCTCGCAGTAGCATTCTGAGCCTGTTGTTCTCGGAGCTAATGGAAGATTCCGTGGGTGGAAGACTGTAAGTTCGAGACACGAACGTATAACTGCATAACACGAAACCTTTGTATATCTGCCGGCGTCCCTGTCGCCTTTCGCTACCGTAACAAACATAGCGTTTGAAGAGTATAATATTCTTGTAAGTGAAAAAAACAGCCTTGGCTGAGTCGATATGCTCATTGCCACGTGTCGCCGCAATTGTCGTCGCTTTTGTGTACCCTCTTTATTTCTTTGTGCATCCTTTCTGGGGCATTGCGAAAGTATATTTTTGCAACATAGTTAGGGTTGACATTGACAAACCAAGGTTGCTTTCCAAACGAACTCGGGTTTTTCGTTGTTGAAAAGAAAAATGTAGAAGAGTTCTGATTAAATAGCGGTTGTAGTTTTGTCGAGCATGTTCAGCTTTGATTATATTGTGCAGTAATGTGGGGAAAGCAAAGATATATTTGTCATCTTGAGCAATTCCAGGGACAGTGATACAGATCTGAAAGAGGCAGGGGGAAAAATGAACTTGGGGAACAAACAAAGCCAGCGATAGAAATCTTTGATTTAATGGGAGACTTTTCGGGCTGTAGGAGCAGAAGAATCGTTTGTGTAGCCTCAGGCTATAGAGTTTCCAATTGCCTCGAGCCAAGGCGAGTTCGCTATCATTTATCTTCGACTCTTGTAGTTAAACCGTTTTTTTATCTTTACTCGCTACAGGTCTGAGCAAGAGCCAAAAAAACAGAAACGAAAAAGGAATGGGGTGCAATGTGGAAATAAAGGTTGCAGAAATAAGCCCTAAGGGCGCGGGACCTCTGTCCTTTGGGGTGAGAGGGGAAAGGATAATAAAGAAGGAGAGATACGTAAACTTTATGTCCCATACATAACCTGTTAGAATGTAACAGAACCAGGCAAAGTTGTTGGTGCATTGTCTAAGCCGTCACAAAGTGATGCGATTATCTTTGATTACTGCTCCGTTCATCTCCGTTTCAAATTGACCTTAATTCTACTGAGCACGTGTAGGCCTACTCCTCGAACTTCAGAAAGGGGTGCGGCGTCGAGCTTTGATGAATGCACGCTGTATATGAAATGTTGTATTAAATACAGCGTTGTAGGCTTTTGTAAAGGTCGGAGCTTATCAGCTCTGTCTTACAGCTTTGTTTAAAGGTGAAGCCTGTACTAGAAGTTGATAAGTAGGCTCTGAAGCAATTAATTGGAAGAGGAAAGTTAGACGATATAGAACGCCGTTGTCTTCATTGCAAAAGGGAATTCCGGTATTTGGTACCTTTTATGCTATGGGTGTAAAATTGCATTGAAATATTTAATTTACAATACAAAAGTTTAATTTAAAGCAAAAATTCATTTTTGGAATTTTTTAGAATTACAACTAGAAAATTGTAAGTAGAATAAGTGGTTTGGTTCTATGAAGCGAAACCCCCTCTAGTTCATCTAAAATTATGTTAGAAATACCATTATTGAAATATATTAATCCATTATTGAAATTTGTCGCATTACGTATAAAATATTGTAAGCGACGTGACAGTTAGGAAATGGTAAGAAAGTGTACTTTTTTTTCCTTTTAAAAAAATAAAACACAAAACATAGTGCAGTATTCTGTTCTGCAGTGTCGCTTGACGTGAATATACCACAGACACGTTCAGTATACATTCTTGTACACTTCGAGGATGTATACCTTGACATATGTCTGCCCGGAAAGAGTTGTGTACGAGTCGTAAAACAAGGCAGTGGAACAACGATTTATTGCTGCATTAATTTTCCAGCGTCGGAAGCACCTTTTCAGGTCTCGACGGTAGTTAACGCTATACTGCATTTATTCTTTGAAAAAAATAAAGAACATAAACAGGACCAAAACGTGGAGCGAAAACTAAAGATCTGGGCAGTACAAAGCCGAATGGACAAAATTTACTTTTTTATAAAAACGCGCGCATTAATTACCCATCAATGTTTCCGGAAGTAACAGTTATTTGTGGGCCTTTTAAGTACATTACCTTCCTTGATGTCGCACTTTTAATAGTCTGGGGTTTTCCCCCTTATTTTTTATGTTATGCTCATTTCTACATCATTGCTATTCCAAGGCAGTCATGGGACTAATAGCTCCTAGTTTGTGTCCATCGATCTATCTGCCCCTCCTTCCTGTAATGTACGAAACCCGCAACACACGGCCAGAATATGACGTATTCCTGTGCAACTCTCGTCGCTATGCTCTCAGACGTACGATCATACTGCTAAGATCAAGACGTTATCAAAGAGTTGTTTGGCACCGTGATGCACTTTGTGCTTTTCGGGGAAGATAAAGGGTAAGAGGGAGGGGGTCGTGGGGAGGGAGGGACTTCACATGCCTCATCTAGTCATCGATAATCAATAAGCAGCCAGCTAGAAACAAACCCTGACTTGTTGTTACCATCAAACTCTAGTCTTTTCTCCGTCTATCTGTATAGCTTGGATCTATAGATGGGGCGTGTCTTGCGCTTCCTCCTATAAAGGCCAGTACGGTACCTCATCTCTGTCATCATGAGACGGGGGGCTCTCATCTCTGCCAGTAAGACGTATGAAGGGACTTGGTGGAACCGATGGCAAAGGGACGAAGGGGTGTACGAGGGTGGTGGGTTTTCCTACCGAGACGACCTTCTGCACTACGAGTTTATACGGACAGGAAAAGCTTGACCTGATGACCTGCTGCTCTTATACACCCTTCGGAGTTTTGTGGGGGGCACACCCTTATAACACCCTAAGTCGAACCCGCTCTGTGTGACAGAGCAATAGTAATCTTGATTTACGTCTTCGGGGGGCTAAATAGGGATAGTAGAAATCTAAGAGAAAAGCCTGGGTGCATCGACAGCATCTTTAGAGCCCAAGCTGTAGCAGATGATGTCATTGTCTTGTTCTCAGGGTTCTTTGGGTGAGTCGTCCCTCCGCGCGGGGTAAAAAGATCGGCGCTGAAAGAGATGAATACATAGATTTTGGGAGGGCTGAAAAAGAACAAATGACCTGAGGATAGTGACTGAGAGAGGCAGACGAGAAAAAAAATGAGAAAAAAATCGGGAAATTGTAGCCATCTTCAGCCCTCCTCATTGCCACCCCAAGGGCAAGGCTCGTCATCATGATGAAATTAGGATTCTTCTTCTTTTGCCAGACCTTCCTATGTCACCCCATTAGGAAGTTACACGACTTTTCGTTTCGGCGGAGCGCGTGTACCCAAATTATGCTTGTCGCCTTGAAGGTCTGTTTTAATCATGGCGCAAAGAAGATTAATTTACGTCTCAGTTAAGATGCACAACTAGCACACTAAAAGAAGAGAGTGAGAACTTGGGGCGACGAAAAAGAAAACGATGCTAGCGAAGAAATGTAGGAAAGATCAGTAACAGGCTTCGGCCTAAACTGGTAAAAATAAATGAAAAAAATGTAGGAAAGATATCCTATTATTACTTCGTGATGAGAAAATGCAGTATTGGTGATACATTTGATAAAGATTTAGTTCGTCGTTGATGGCCTAACTGAAGGATTGTGTAAAAGATTGCAAGAAAATTTGGAGGAAAAATTATCCACCAAACTTGATTTGTTTTAGGTTTTTTTTACGCAAAATTAAATTCGACTTGCTGCAATTTGGGACGTAGTCTTTTTCAGTAGTGCAAAATTGTTTCTTATAAAAAAACCGTAGACAATTGAGTTAGTTGCTCTTGCCTTATTGTTCACTAAATTTGTTACCTTTGGGCGAATTTCTTCGGAGGAAGTATATATGGCATGACCAAGCAATCCATGTACGACCAAGCCTATGAATGGGCTTATGTGTATCTTACGGGAAAGCTTGGAAAGCACAGAGGGAGCCTTAATTTTTCACGACTGGGCATATGTCAGTTGGAAGAATTATTATGATTGTGGTATAATTTGCTTCTCGGTGGGGTTTCAAGAGAGTGGGTGATATTCTTTTTTTATTTGTTGGCAGTCATCAGATGAGAAAGCTTTTAGCTCAAGCTCGCTGGTCCGCCACACCGATCTGTGAGCGGAAGATTTTGGGTGCTTTTGGCATGCTGGGTTTCTTGTGCCCTTTCCCCGCAGTGTTTCCCGTACCTCTTTGTTTCCCCATACCTTTAACGGTGAAGATAGGACAGCCAACCGAGCAGCTGTAATAAGGGATCTTCTTTTTGTTTTATTGGTATACGGGAGGTTTGATCGGTCTCCTTTTGTTTTCCCCACCTTCTTTATAGTCGGGGAATTACGTATAGTGCAGACTAGTGCGAAGGAAGAGGCGGGAAAAATGATGGATTACCGTTGATAGATTCATAGCTAATTGACTGGAGCCCGTGCCAAGCATCGATTCTGTCCGTCCTTTGGAACGCATCTTTTCGTTAACGCAAGGGAGTTTTTTTCCTATTCAGCTTCCTATCTCGCCAGGAGGGGAGTGTTTACCTATAAAATCGTGTACCCCATGACTTTTACGGGCGTTTAACGTCGACAAAAGTCGAAGGTTACGTGAAAAGTTTTACGTAACATTTTCCCCAATTTTTTTATCGATGGTTTTCCAGAAAGGAAAGTTTTTACTGTGGCTATGAACTTTGCAGATCTGTTTTTGATAGGAAAGTTTTTCTTTTGGGGAGAAGAATGTGAAGTGGAAAAAATATCTTATGAATAGCTTTGGTAATAGTTAACATATTTGAGCGTGCAAGCAATTTCTGCAGATTTATTCCGCAAATATTGGACAGTTTTATTAAAAATCCGCAAATATTCGCTGAGCTCCTCTTGGTGTTTTATGGCAAACCGTCAGAAATAAAAAGGAAACTTGCAATACTGTCTGAGACGAGCCATAAAAACTAAAGTTTAGAGTCTAGATAAGAGTAATTTCCCCCAAGTCGTTGTCTGGGAAAAGCTTTTCGAGTTCTGTATTATTTTGACAAATTTCAGCGTCTCCGCTGGACTTACCCTCGAAGGAGACGTTGAGCAGATAGTTCCGGTAGAAATCTCCTCCATCGTAGCTGAGAAGGGCGGGACAAGGACTGGTTCCGTAACAAACGTCCCGTTGGAGAGCCGCCAAAGCATGGGCGAAAGCGTAAACGGCGTCAATGACAAACTGCACTTTGGAGTCTTGCTCAATGCCCAGGCTTGGCGTGAGACGTAACTGCGGCGAACAAGTCGTCACTTCGGAAGGCAGCGTGGATTGGATCGTCTTCGGAGGTAAGTTCTGGGCTAGAGTGCAGTTGAACACTTGCTGCCAGAAGTCCTTGAACCAGGGGTTTCGATGAGAGTTGGACACCGTCCTCGACAGGAAATAGTCTTCGAAATCGGGGATAAACTTAGACTCCAACTCCACCGTGATGGACCCTTCGGCCACGTCCTCCAAACCCGCCACCAATTGCTGCTGGCGGCCCCAACCGTCGCTGCCTACCCATAAAAATTTGTCGGCCACATTCAGCCGTTTGGCGGCTCCTAAAATCCTCCTAGATAAAACCATAAGAAAGGTGAAGAAGACGTTATTCCTGGTTAGATCATAAGAAATTTCCACCCAATCAGTTCAATTGCTTGTAAAGGGAACACAACCATCCAATCCAGTGTTCCGGAACTTCTTTTTTTCCGGAACGTCGTTCTCTACCGTTCTTCGGTCAACTTTTGTCGCTCCGTTCCGTTCTATTTTGGCAAAATTTTCACAAGAACTAGTTCCGTACGGCCGTTCCGCTTCAATTTAAAGATCCGTTCCAGATCCGTTCCGCTCAAAGATCCGATAATTTTATGGAAAACAATTTAAAAAAATTAAAAAAGTTTCTAAGTGTGGCGACTAGACGGCCCAAACACTAGATTGCCTAGCCATTGGATGGCGTGTATGGGAACGGTAAATTTCCCGAAAAAATCGTTCCGCTCTCTGCCACATTCGGTGCAACGCCGTTCCGTTCCCGTTCCGCCCAGAAGAGCGGAGCGGAACGGAGTTTTCCGGGAAGTTCCAGAACACTGATCCAATCACACGTTCACGTTGGGATTTGGATGGTTCGTAGTCTACCTTGTGCTAAGACCGATAAAATTTGTCCCATTTTTTTTTCTTAGTCGCTTAGGAGTTACCGGACATACAAACCTTGACCATGACATCACAAACGCAGTAGCGTTGTTTACCTCGCTTGTTACCATGGTTACTGTTTATTTCCTTGCTCAACACACTAAAGTTCCTAGGGTACCTTTAGACGTAAAGATCTTTGATTTCAGAAAGCCACGTAGTCGTACATTTCGCCATTTCTTTACTAAGCTAATTACTACTGCGCCAAGATGGAGAAATATGTCAATATACTCTAGATGCTTTTGCTCCGTTTTCTAAGCCAAAGTTGTTGTTTTTTGTTTCTTTTTTGGGGGGGAGGGAGGCTTGTTAAAGCCCCCAAAAAATATTGCTCTTTAAAATATCTTAATAGACCCATTAAAGTGTACGAAAATAGCTGAAAATAACAAATTAAATAGAAAAACAATGATAGTGCCAATGAAAATTTAGTAATAATGAAAATAACAATGAAAATAAGTTTAGAGATTTTCTTATCTAGTAAATCTTTAACGATAAAAGATAATTACAGCTATTCTATTCCGGGTTTGATTACGTGAAGAAATATCGGGGGCGAAAAACATAACTTTTAGGTCTAATATATAGGGTACTTCCCACCGATTAAGTCATTATGGCCCTAAAAGATGCATGCTGAGGAGAATATTGCTCTATCGACTTTTCCTTGTCATGAATGATAGATGTCCCGTTGGCTTGCCGAAGTGGAGTTTCGGGATACATAGATGCTCTCATAACAGCCTTGTGAGAAACAGAAAGGCCAGTAATTTGGGTAAAACATGGGGAACGTTCGGTTGTCTTTCGCTGAGGGTTTCTGCCTTCTATATAGATAAGTTTATAGAACTTGTACAAGCGTACTGAGCCCGGGCGCCCAGCGGATCTTCTTGTTTTTCGAGGAAATCTCCAAGGAAGGTTTCTTCGGTGGCCGGGGAAGGACGCGGAGGCCACCCGTGATGGTACTTGAGCACGACACGAAGATTGAAAGCTTCTGGAGGACGAAAACTCGAAGCCTGTGGAACTCGTGAGATCGATAGTACTGGCCATCTGCCAACCGTATAGTATAGCCCAAGAAAAGCTTTTGCATTTTACTTATCAAGATGAGAAAAAAAATTTCCAATAGAACTAGGAAAAAATTCCTGTTGCCCCGTTTATAATGACTACGCTATAAAATGAAATTCTTCCAAAGTTTTTTATGTTTGAACCTTATATATCGCCGGTGACCTTTTTGATGACTTTTCCTTTTTTCATTATTGACTTTCCCGTAAACTTGAAATCGCGCTCAGATTATTATTCGAACGTAGGTTGCGTGTTTTTCATGTGTACGAATACAAAGCATGGTCTTCTAACGCGGAGACTCCCTTAGGGCCCCCTAAAGGGACATTTAGTGATGGTTTAGGGTGTTAAAACGCCTGCTAAGTCACCTGAGCCTCTTTCCTGCGCCCTTAGCTACCGGAATTACCAAGTCCCTATATAGCTAGCACGTATACGCATGGTGTTTGTTTCGATTTGTGTTTTTTCTTCCTTTTTTGCTGTCAAGTTACTGTGACAAGGTATCTGCTGTTGGCAATTACTGAACCCGGTAATCGAAAGTATTATTTATTTACTAAACAATTGTTCTCGTCTCCATTTTTATGAGCCCATTTCCAGGATTTTGCTCACAGATTGCTTCTTTCTGTAGCTGAACGTCATTAATAGAAGAAAGCACAACGAGCGTTAGGTAAAGTTATTTGATGTAGACAATTCCCAAGTTCGTTTTCTAGAACGAGCAATCGTTATAAAATTCTTTTATCTCCCAGAGATCTCGTTAGTGCGGCGCAAATTGAAACAATCTGTCAGGAATGTTCGCACTTCGGGGGATTTTCGTACCAGGAACCACTCCGTCGTTTGTCAAAAAAAAATACTTTCTCCAAGACCTTTCTATAGATGATCATATGAATATTTTAGGACGGAGGTAATGTATAGAGTGATTTTTGGGAACCGCTTCAAGAAGTTATTCCTTGAAGCCCTCTGAAAAGCTTCTGATGGCCAAGTAAAACTGCAGATCGATCGGGTGTTGGAGATCCTTGGGCAAAGTCTTTAAAAAGCCAAAGAATCTTATGGATGGAGAGTTTTTGACTTTCGGGAGGGGCCGGGAGGGAAAGGAGGGAATGAAAGGAAAAAGAGAGTCTATATAGCTTGCGCCTAGAGATGTGAATACAACTGGGGCGAACGATGTGTATGTGTGTATATAAACCATCCGCGGTGGAAGATTGGGCCGCCCGTTGCATAAAAACCTCGTTATATCTGCTCAGGCGAAAGTGGCGTCTCAAGTCCAAACACAGACAGAACAAAAGCCGACAAAAAGCTTCTTGAATAATACCCCCAAGAAGAAATTATAATTTCCAGTTCTGATCAAATCGTTAAAAAGGAGGAGACTCCTCCCATGTTTTAAGCTTTTGTGCCCTTTACGCCTGTTATCTTTGCGCACAGAACCAGCCTAATCTTTCTTCGTGAAGCTATCTACCAAGATCATTGAAGTGGTAGGATATAGGAGGGCAGAGTCACCGTCAATCCGCCCAAGCGAAATTTTCAAAGACACACGCAAAAATAAAAAATAAAGTATCAGTTGAGAGACATGCGTTCAAACACACAGGAACACAAATTTTTTTTTAAAAAAAGACAAATGAGATTCCAGGGACGATAGGGCCATATATAAAACTTTTTTTTCCCGAAGGACAAAAAAAAGTCCCATGTCCATTCAAGGAGAACGTTGTTACCCTCCCCCCCCTCCCCCCAGCTCGCTGGAAAGTTTCCCTTTCAACCTGTCGAGAATACCAACCTCGAGCCCCCAAAAAGTTTTATTATTATTATTACTAAGCACAGAAGAAATAAAGAAGCAGCGTTTTGGTAACCCCCGCCATGCTTGTTGGACGTTTGACCGATGGAGGTTTTCAGGTTTAGAAAGCGTCCGGGGCTGGTTTTAGGTGTTACGCAGAGGGACAAAAAAGGAGATAAATTGCCACCATTCTGAGAAAATTTATTGGCGTTTCTTTTCTTGGAGTTTGGGAGAGCTCGATTGTACCGCTGAGTTCGTAAATTGATGGCTGATTTGCCGAAGCAGGCAAATGTGGACGTAAAAAAGGCCTACAACTGGAACACCCCTTTCCCCCAAAGCTTTTTTTTTCATTACGGGCCGACAGATGGGGCGGTTAGGTAAATAAATATTCATTTGGTCATAAGAGTTTTGGTTGGAAAGAAAGGGGCTATAGTACAACTGCGCCATTACGCCAAGAAGATCAAAGGGAAGCACTTAAAGTGGCCGTTTTCTGAGGGAAAAAGGGTTGGAGAAGTTTTTGAAAAAAAAATCCGTATTTTGTGTACAGTGGCCCTCGCATTTTGCCGGAGCTTTTATCTGGAGCCAGCTGGGGAATTAGCTTTTGGCACCGATGCAAACGAGCCCCTTATTAGAACTTTCAACTTTTATTGCCTCCCAAGAATTAGGTCCCTTATTAGGAAATGGCGAGCCGACACCTTTATGGCAGTCTACGAGAACTCTTAATTTTCCGTTCTCTTACATTTATATAACTTTGCAAAAGATTTAGATTAGTTATGAGCCCGCGAGCTGAAATGAGGAAAATTGGCAGGCGTAGAAATTCACTCGCATCCTGTTAAGTTGGCGCCATCTTTGTTCTAGTGCTTTATCAAAACCACAGAGTGGTTCGTGATCCGCGAACAATTAACGGCCATATGGAAAACTCATTTGGCCCGTACAGTTCTCAAAGTCATTCAAGATCTTAAACATGTTTTCTATCATTGTAGATGGTTAAACAAACCGAGAGCAATCCTTCTTAGGATTATCAAAAGAAAAGATTCACTTCAATGCGGAAGCTGTTTTAACAAACCCGAAGATCTTTTCAGCAGTATAGTAGCCTTCGCCAGCAGTTCAACTTCGAGACAGGACTCCAGTTTTATTTAGAGGAAGTCTAGTAGTTCCTATGTAAAAACGTGCAATATTTATGTAAAATAATCAGAGAATTCTCAATAAAAGTCAGCCAAGAGCTTTGCTTACGCTGATACGTAATAAAGAAAAAACGGCTATACGGATGAACCGAGGCAGCTCAGACTTATTATTCGAAAGCCGCTGAAAGGTTTGTTTTACTGCCATTCGCAATATCAAAGAGTATTGCAAGTATTTCTTTTGGAATGGTTTTTGAACTCTAGCAGGTAAACTACCTCGTATTGTAACTGTGCAGTACGATCCTGCTGGTCTCCCATGAAATCCAGTTTTTTCAAATCAGATTAACTGGTCTTTCCAAAGACGGATTCGTTGTACACGTTTAAAACGCATTGGATTCATTTAAAATTTACGCATTGAAAAAGAAAGGAATATGGGTCGGTCATTGAAGAGTATTACAAAGGGGACTTCCGCATGCCTGGACAAGTCGAGTATTGCGTGACTAGTGACTAAGAGACAGTACATGCGTCTTCTGCTTTGCCCCTACTCATGTAACATGAGTAGTTCAATATTCAGGGCACGGATTGCTTGTTTACTCGGTTTGCACAAACAATCAACGCATTAGCCAGGTTCCGCAGCCGCTCTCCAAGCTTTTTGGCTCCTGCCAGACTTCATCTCAAGGCGTTAGTTAGCATCATATAGAAAATAAGCCGGAACAGGGGAATTTTCATTGCCAATATTTACGAATGAAGCGTCGACTAATTTTGTATCTTGTTGGGTGAATGTTGACATGTTGTTCTTTCTTTATGCTAGCTCAAGCAGGTTGCTCTAATTGCAAACATGGAAAAAGTGCGCTCCTCCCTTCATTTGCACTTGCATTATTGCGTGTGTAATAATGTCGCTAGGAACGCTTTGTTTCTTGTTGGCTGTTTTTTGTCGGTGAAAAGTGTCCTTATGGACAAGGCAAGAAGTAACAATCGATGCGTTTTCGTACAGCCAATTCCTACCGTATTGTACGAGCTCGCTTAATAGCTACTAAGCGCGGGAATTATTGTATAATCTCGTTCGATGTCCCTTCACGCCTGGAAGTTGCTCAAGGGGGAAAAGACGCTGACAATGTCCATGTAATAAAGACAGGAGAATGGTTTGGCGTCAGTACATACCTGTCAGCGACGACGGAGCACGGAAGTGTAAAGAGAGAGAGCGAGAGTAGGACAGAGTGGAGGCTCTTTCGTCTGCTCTTTTCTTGGCAAATGTATTGTGGGACGAAAATGGAAAGGCTTTTCATCCCATCATCCTCGCGTGCGTCCTGCGGGAATATACTACCCGTATTCTGCGGTGATGGTGTATTTGTTTGCTCGCCAGAAAGGCTTGAGGATTCCCGTTGACTCGGTCGGGAAAATAAAGAAATATGCGAGGCGTTTCTATATCTATATGTGCTTGGTTCCCTTTATGTACTTTCTGGCCTGGTTCCATGGGGAAGTCAACTCGCTTTTCGCCGCTAAGAAAATCCCGAGTAAGATCATCGAGTCCTGGCTCTACGGTTTTCCCGTTAAAGAAAACCATAGATTGAGTGCAGTAAATGCCTAAAACACTTTCGAGGAGTGTTTGCTTTTTAGTTACCTGACATCGTCCGCGCGAGTGAAGAGAACCACCACTGGAGCGCTTTTCTTGGTGCGCAGATTCCTTATAACGGAGTCGAAATAAGCGTCACCGGCAGTACTAGGGATTTTCTGACTAACTGCGATGCAAATGTTGCGTTTGGCGACCTCTTTATAGAAAACCTCAATCCCGGATTCTCCGTAAGAGCCCTCGGAAGCAATGGCGGAAACGTAGGTCCAGTTCATGTGCTGAATGAGATCGGCCAAGGTTATGGCCTGGTACGTGTCCGGAGGGACCGTCCGGGCGAAGAACTCATATCTGCTTTTATCACTGAGGCTGGCGGCAGTGGAGGCAGGGGAAATTTGGGGAATGCGAAACAACCGCAACAAGTTGGCCACTTGGGCAGAAACGGACGAGTACGAGCCACCGACCACGCCTAGTACGGGGCCGGTACCACTCTGCGTCCGCGGTCGCGGCACAGACCCGTCCAAGCACTCGAAACCGGTCGTGTCGAGCGTGTTGAGTGAAGCACGGATGAACTCGAGGGACCGGTTCAAGGCGTAAGTATCCCGCGAGCACGAATCCACGATAAAAGCTCCCAGTTTGATTCCGGGAAGCAACGTACGATTTTTATTAATGCGGTCAATCGCAAAGAGCATCGCCTCCACTCGCTGGATACCTCGTAAGTAGACGTGTGTCCCGCATTGGGTTTTATCACCCTTCTCGTGGACCGGCATAAGCCCTCCCACGATAACGTCACCTGGTATCTGCACCGCACCCCATGTGCCCTCCAACGTCACCACCACGAGCAAGCACACTCCCAAGATACTTCGACCCATGGCTTCGACTTCAGTCCAGCACCACGGAACACTGGCTAAGCGATTACGACGTCATCGTAGGGTACGCACAGGGTCTCTATGTAGCCTGATGAGGATAAAGTAGGTGCAATGGCCCCGTAACGATCGCCATTTTGGCAATTAAAAAGGGTCCAAAGTTAAGCAAGGCGCGTAAGTCATCCAAGGCGCTTGCTACCCAACCCTCCTAATAGCCGGAGGGAACTGCACTCCCCGCGTTCGGGTCGTGAGACCCAATCTGCTTCCCAGTCCGTCTTCTAAAAATAGAAATAGTTATTCAGCAACTTTAATTTGAGCTTCTTAGGCAAACACGGTTCTGACAACTTGTACTTTTAGGATTTCTTCGCTCTGCGTCTTAGCGAGCGCTCTCATATCTGCCTCCTGTTAATCCCCAAAAGCTGGGTTTTCTGAAAGTCCCAAAAGTTTCAGCAGAGGAGAGAAGGGGCCAGAGAGAGAGAAAAAAGAGGATGACTCCCACAAAAACGAAGGTGGGGATATTCCAAGGACCTATACGACCAAGGACTCAAGAATGGGGTTTATTTTGCGGGGAACGAGAATTATACCAGAGTAGTTTCCACGATCTGATCCCAGGATAGCACGAACCCTGGCAAGTAAGACGTATAAGGTCTGCTTCTGGAGCAGGGGAGGGATTACTGCTAATACCCATGCAAAATAACTTGGCCTGGCTTGCATAAATACTGGGACCTGCTCTGCGGACGCAGAAAAACTGACGTAAAAGTCGCAAAGAAAAGAAAGTCAAGTCTGAGGGGTATTTAGGACTAGGGCAGAGAAAAATTTACGGTCCTTTCGCCAGTAAATTACGAGCCGTTTCGTTCCCCTTGACTACTTAATGCGGTAATTATCTCTAGAAAAAAATTACAGGAGGACGGGTAATGATAGGGAGTTAATGGAAGCGCGTAGCTTATAAGTCAATACACCAGACTAGGTTGTTATACTCCCCCCCGAGGAAAAAAATAGTATTACAAGTTTACACGAAGAAGTTAGAGCTTCCCAGTACCGTACAGTGAAGGTTCTAGGCTGTAGTTTGCCCAGTAAAGTTGCTTCGTTTAATTTTATGTTTCATGCTGCAGACCTTGTGTTGACTTAATGAGAGACGACGCAGTAATAAGCTCAGTCCGGGGTTGTTAGCATCCTTTAGAAATTTCCCTACGTATTTTAAGCTCTGAGGTGAAGTCGCTTATTTTCGGTGAGAAAAGTTCTGGATTGTAATAACATCCAAAGCCCAGGACGACTTTCCGTGGCCTAGGGGCTTTAGAGACGATGGTCTGGTGAACACACCATTTACGGCCACGAATTCTGCAGTTGTAGTGGTTAGGGCTTCTATCGTAGTTCTTGTTTTTCGTGTGCTCTCCTTTGTCCCCCAAGAAACATTTTAGACAACAAAGACAGTTCCCGTGCAGAGTTTGTGCACATCCACATATGGCCGGGGTCTCCAGGGAAGCTTAAGATTCGTCAACTCGGAAAGGTTTTGACGACAGGGAAACGGGGTAAAAGGCATCCCGTCAAGGAATTGGATTTGGCAGAGGAAAATCCGAGTTGCAATGCGAGTCTGATATGATTTTCTTATCTCTTTTGGGGGATGAGACGAGCATCACCAGAGCGTAGTAGTGACGGTAAGAGAGCAAAAACGAAATGATCCGAGGGATTGCCTCTGGGGAATTGACCCCCATATTTTTAAATTTTTTTTTTATTTGGGGTTTTGGACACGCGAAACTTGCAAACTCCCCCGGTTCCTTGACCACTTCTTGGTTGCTGATCTGACGTCCTTGTTGGTTTTGCATACAGTTGACCCGCGAGTCCTAATCCAATAAAGCCGGCGTATTGCTTCAGTATTCACAAGCAAGCTGCGGTATACAGCTTGAGGCAGTCGCGCGTCTCATGGATACTTGTTTAAACCACACGTGTAACAAGCTTTCAACGTAATTGAGGGGAGAAGGTAGGTTTCCCCTTGGGGGGATCCAATGGCAGTATAGCTGTTAGCTACCTAACCAAGGGTTTCTTAGCCCGAGGCACGGATCCTCAGCGATGTGGAAGGGTGGGATCCCCTGAGGCAACTTTAGGAAAGCATAAGCTAAAGATGGGAAACTATGTTCATCAGCCTGTCCTTGGCGTGTATTAAACCTGTCGGAAAGATACACGTCACGAGCGGTACTTTGGGCCTTTTAACGCGTGTGACCAAATCCAGGAATATAGTTTACCTAAGAAAGGCTTCTGAAAGAGGTATAGTCAATAGTACTTCCATTGGTGCTGAAACTGCACTTTCTAAGCACACTTGGACATCCAAGGCAGTCGGTGGTCGTGGCATGTTGGCAGGTGTAATGCCTTCGTAATTAGTCTCATCGTTTGGCACGTGGGGCATGTGGAAACTCGAGTGTACTCTACTGTCCCTGTCGTTACCTATCAATGTGCCATTTATCCCGTATATCATTCGAAATTGAGTTTCTGCATTGCTAAACGATAGATTTTGTGTCCAACTCATGGAAGAGCAGAGGCGAAAGAGAGATAGGGAGAGAAAGTCTATCGTTGATTTCCCGTCGTAAATTATTACCCATGGGATATTTGGTTGCCAGGAAACTAAATACGATTGAGATGGGGCAGAAGGGTTTCGACTTGAGATGCCGTCGATGACCGCGATAAGGCACAGGAGCAATACAATGGAGATCGAGTATTCAAAAGTTGATAATGCAAGCTGCGTTTTCCAACAAAAGAATAGGGATCTGGGGCTGGTGATGAGGTGACGAAAGAGGAGATAATTAACCCATTTCATCATATCTGAGTAAGAAAGGTGCGTTTAGGGCCCATGCTGTATATTAAACCCCCTCCCCCTAAAAAACATATATTTACCCAGGATTGCTAGCTTAACGTAACGTTTTAGAAGAATTAGAAAAGGTGAGCTCAAAGAGTATTGTTTGAAGAGATGGGGAGGTTATGAGATGATGGAGCCCCGGGGCAAACAATGACTTTGGCTTTCAGTAACAGTTGAGGGATGTGTGTTATTTAAGAAGAAATGCCTCGGGGCCGCTCTGAGGGTTCAAACACAAGAAGAACGCAGGGGAAGAAGGGTGGTTTTCGAGGGGCTGTCTCAGCAATTTCGCAAGTAGCTGTAAAGCCCAAACAATGAGAGGTGGATCCGACCCTTCCGGTATATATGTACCCACCGCACTCTCCCATTTCTGTCCCACTGATGCTTATGTACTGACACAGGAAAAGGAAGACGGTTGTTTTGTTTTTTTCCGCCATTTATTTTATTTATGCAATCGCTCTAATAAGCTAAAAAACAGGCTGTGGCTTGTAGATAAAACTTGGCGACTTGGTCGAACATCCTCTCATATCACTACTTACAGTACAGTCTTTTTAAAACACAAATAAAAGAACAACAGGATTCCCTAATATTGGGCAACCCATACGTAGGGTGAGCTAACTTTTTATCTTAGAGCACTTTTGTTTGACCCACTTTAAACATGTTTCTTTGAAAGGATACTTAATTTAAGAAGGTACAAGAAAAACGAATAACTTACACAGATTTCGTGGCAGAGTAAAAAAAAGAGGAGGTCGACACACGAGAGAGCTAAGGAAGGCCGTATCCGCGAAGCTAGAAGTTGCAGGAGAAATGACTTAGGGTGAAGCAGGTCTTACAGGTCAGGGAAGATTGTGCGTGCGAAGTCCTGCAGGGTCGTCCACTGACTGCTAGAACAGCGTCGTGTGCAGTAAAAGAGCGGCTCCACAAGGGGGGCCCGGCGTCGCGGCGCCGAACATGCCGTTATTCACCACCTCTTCTGACATATCAGACCAAAACCAGGGGTTTAGCGAATCACATACATAAAACACACACAGGAAAAAAAAAGAAAATTCTTAACCGAACCACCCTAAACTCTACAATGGGGGGGGGGGATCTCACTCGTGTGGGTACATTCTTTTGGCTTAGTCCTGGTCAAGCTAAGAAAACACCTTTAATTACTTTCGTGCGTATTATCTATTTATCGTATAATACGCTACAGTATTTATCGTCTAGTATCGCCGTTAGTTATGTTCGTAAAGTATACGTTTATGAGGCCAAATGGCTGATTTAGTAGTGTGGGAGATATGCGTATGCATAGCTTAACCCGTAGTACTTAACGCCTCCGAGTGGTGCTACGATTAGTTTTAGTATTTCTTTCTTGACATGTAATAAATAATTGTTTATCAATTGTTTCTTGGGAAAATTGTCTTAACTTAGTCTCCAGCACACATACTGCACTGAACAAGTGCATTCCAAATGCACTGCGTTGTTTAGAATATGGTTACACACTATTACACTGGTACATGCTTACACACTGCATGTGTGTAACCATGTACTGTAGTTAAATACAAAAAAGGACGTTAGTATTGTTACTTTCGGGGCCGATTACAATTTAGTGGTCATTCCGAGGAAGTCTTTTTCTGCAAATGCATCATGTACTGGAATGTCACCCTTCCTTTTTTTTCGTTGGTCGGAAACCTCATTTAGGAGCTCATGAAGATTGCATTAGCGAATTACTGCACAGCGTCGTAAATCGCAGTAGCTTTCCCAATCACATGGAAACGTGACTCCGAAGGTATATAATTCGTGCGACGATTCCTGTCTCGCAGCCTCAAAGGGACGTAACAATCTAGGAAAGCTTCTGTATTTCTGCGTGGTTCCAGGCAAGAAAAAAAGGATGTGAAAAAATAAACGAAGGGAAAAGAAGTCTTTTGGGAGATAAGAAGAAGCCACATGGAAAATTCACTGCCACGCTTTAGCTATTATTGCTGTTTCAAAATTCCACTTTCTAACTATGCAGTTGTTCCCGGGGGCTGGCCAAAAAAAATCTTTCTTACCCCAGCTATTAACCTCCTAAAAAAACCTATTACATATCTTCAAGTTTTCTCAAGGAGCTCCAAAATACAAACTTTATCTTGGATGGCTCCTTTATTTTTTATTTCTTCTAGTACGACAAGCAGTTAGAGATATGTCTTTTCCCTCTAGCGGCGTGCATGAATTAGTTGGGTGTCGTGCATCGAAAGTTGCTTCCCAAGTTGCTTCTCCCTTCCGTGCAGTGTGCCCTAGCCATGTCATTCTCCTCAATGCGTACTTCAGAACAGTCGATATGGCTCTGGGAAGCGTCCAGCTAACTCTTTTTCTCTCTTGATTTCTTAATCGTATCCTTTCCGACTTTCTACATGCTTAAAAGAATAATGCCGTGATCTGCACTTCACATGGAATCCACGGAATCTCGGCATTATGGCGGTCAGCGTTACAGCAGACATGTTTTGTTTTGCTTTATCTTATCTCACAGGCCGGAAAATAAGCCCCAGTTAATAATATTGGCTTGTCTTCCAGCTTGCTTGCGTGCGTAGGGAAAAGGAACTTTTTGTTGTGAGGGGTGTACTTCTAAAGAATTTGATTTACAAGACAACTATAAGCTTCTCTATTAAGCTAAAAGATTAGATTTCAATAAAATGCAGGGTTTATAGCTCGTGGAATCGGTTGGAGCGAAACGAAATGACCGTTTCATATTTTCCGGGCTACAAGAGCTACATACAGTTTACAGACAAGCAAAAAATAAGGTCTGCAATCTGTCACTTGCGCGTTTTAAGAGTTATGGAGCGCGCGTTTCAACAACAAACAAACTACTAGCGGAAAAGGCTTACTTCCCAATTCCAACCTCGCAGCGGATCATTGATCACATGCATATAACAACACAGTATACAAAAGACCATGTCGACTACTACCACCAAGCCGTCTTTCCTACGCCAAAAAGTCCCATTTTTTTTTCTATTTCCTTTTTTTTTGTGGGCCAGTTTTCCGGACGCAAGTTATGGGGGGAAATATGGCCCTTTTTTATACAATAAGATATGTCCCACAACGGACCCAAATTCTTTAGGTAGCATGCAGCATATCTATCCAGCCATGTTTCCGTTAAGAAAATGTCAACGACAGAAAATGCAGCATTATAGCACACAAAAATGGAGTACGCCAAGCATGCGTTCTCTATTTATCTTGCAGTGAGAATTTTTGGTCCGACTTTTTGCAGAACATTCGATTACTAGCTTTCGTAAAAAAAGGGAAGGGCTAAAAATGTTAGCAATTAAGACAGGCAGTGTCAATGACACCTGCCTACTTTATCAAAGCAAGCGGCTCAATCTGATCTGTCATCCGTCTTCCCGTCGTCTTGCTTTTGCTCGGGACGTCCCAAACTCCAATGTATCCCACATATACACACCTGTGAGCCAAGTCAAGCGTTATAAAGGCTCCGTTGAACTGAAGAAGACAAATGATACCTGAACCTAATTACCCCTTTCGCTTGGTTTCCTTCCCACGCAATCTTCTTACAACGTCGCAACAGGAAATCGGGTGGAAAATAATAAATATATACATACAAACACAAGCTCTGCACTGCACTTTCCTTCTATTCAATTTTAACCCAATCTGGAGCTTAATGAGTTCGAGGCTTTTGATTGTTCCCATTCTTAGCCAGACCCAACTGGATTTAACGTTGCGCCTGTTTTCGCTTCAAAAACCCGCTTTCTACTCTTCTACCCCCATTAAGATGCAAAAGTGATAGCTTCAGCAGGCCAATATATGAGCACACAGTTTGTATAAACATTCAAAATTATGTGAGTAACGGAATCGCATACAAAGTTTCTGTCACAATAAAGTTTCTGTATCAGATGCAACTGCACGTCAGGCTTGTATTAAGCAGTTTATACAACTGATTTCCTTTGACATGTGTCTGCTTGTTGTTTCCGATTTACTCGGCGTGTATCACTTGGGTTTCCCTTGTTGCTGCACACTGGCTTGAGCATTCTTCTTGGCCCGCACCAATTCAACTAATTCCTGGGAATGGAGGAACCGACACAAAAAAAATATTAGACAGGCTCAGAAAAGAATAGCATGGAAATTGTGACAAATATCGTGGAACAGCAGGGTGGCACAGGGGTAAACAAGTGTGGGAATGTGTCGTTATGGTTGTTTTAAAACTTTTGTTACATGATGTGAATACCTTGTAACGCTTCATGCACTCTTTCTTGGAGCGATTGGGCACGGCTTCCGCAATGCGGTCCCATCTGTCTACTACGGAAGCTGGGTAAGTCTTCAAAGCCTGCTCCAGTCGACGTTGTTCGTCGGATGTCCAGGGTGGGCCCATTCCCATCATCTCAGCGGGAGCTGTTCAAGGGGGGACAAGAATGTTTAATTACACGCTCGAGAATTTTGAAACTATTAGAAGGAAAAATCATATAAATGATCATTTCCCTTCTTTTTTTTACTGTCGAAACGCTGTGACGGAGCAGCTTCATCGGCACAAGCAGGTGTGGGCATGCCCTTTGCTTTGTCTTTCTCGAAAGCTTCGAACGCCCCTTTGTTGGCTGCTTCTTTCAGCGCCGATTTGGAAAAATCGGTGTTTTGGAGATCTTTGGCTTGGGCCAACACCTCCTTGGCTGTTCGCTTTACCGAAGAAGCTTGGGCCGAGTGTTGATTAATAAAGTTGGCCACAACTTCCCACCTGTCAAAAGCAATAGCAAACTTCTTATCTTTGCGACCATTTTTTCGGCTTTTAAATTTCGTTTTTTTGTGTTTTTTTATTTGAAAGAGAAACCGACCTCTGATTGGTTCCAGCAGGGAACAGATTCACGGCTTTAATAAGTAGCTGTATATCATCCTGTACCCACGCCTTTGAATCGACAGTATTGGAACTGGCGACTGAGCCTTTGCTGGCAGCTTTGATCACGGCTTCCTTTTCTTGGTTTAAACGCTGATTCAAGACCTCTACCGCAGCAAGGAACTTATTACGGCCAGCTTCCAAACTAGGGTGGCTTTGTTCCAACTCATTGTTTAGAGTCTCCAACCTGGTTCATTAGCATTAATTAGCAACTAGGTCAACAGAAGCTGGGGGGAGGGTAATTTAAGACTAAAGATTGGTTTGATATGTTACTGTTCCGCGTTGAAAAGCTCGCAAAGTCGGTCGACTTCTGTCAAATGCGTCAATGATTCTTGAGGATTGAGGGCGTACATACTGGCTTCTTTGCATAACGTTCGTAGACGCTTGCGTTCTTTTTTTAACGCCTTTTTCGCGCTTTCTTTCTCTCTACGGGCAGCATCGGTGCGAGCTTTCTCCACAGCTTCAGAAGCTTCTTTGGCAGCACGCTCCGCGTCCTCTTCTTGCCGTTTACGCTAAGAATTGAAAATTATTCGTTATTATTATTATTAATAATAAAGCAATAATAAAATCATACAAATTTCAAGAAATAATAAAAATAAATCATATACAATACAATATATTAATACTAATATTACTATTAATATTGCTATGATAATTATTCGTCATTTTTCTACTATTTATATTATGTTATTAATATTATTATTTTCTTCTTTAGAAATTGGTTAAGGTATTTGCTTACTCGATCCTCTTCTTCCTGGCGAGCACGAACAGCATCTTGTTTAGCCTTTTTGGCATCAGCTTTGCGTTGGCGTTCCTCATCTTTGAACCTGGCAATTCGAGGGTCACATGCATATGCATTATCCACTAATTCCCTAATACGGCTCATTTCTTCCTTCTTGCGTTTGGCACGCTCAGATTTATTCTGCTTTTCAATCCAACGCCTCTCATCGCGACTAAAAACAAGCCCGAAGTTCAGTAAAATAAGAAGTTAGTTAGCTTTTAAATAAAAACGCACTCTTGTCCTTTGTCCTTTTCTTCTTCATCCAAATAAGAAAACTCCCTCCAAGACTCGAAGTTGTACCAGAAATCATAAAAAGCTTCAACTTCTTCTCGTTTAGCGTCCACTTGACCTAATCTAGGTACAGGACGGGGGATCGACCAGCGAGCGTTGCTGTCAAAGACAGGACCGAAGAGGGCAAAGAAATTGGCTTTAGAATGGGCGTTGTTAGGTGGGACGTCACTATCAAATTCAGGGTCAACTGAGTCATAAGCTCTTCTACGTGCTGGCGTGCCTAGAATTTCGTAGGCTTTGGTAATGCACGTGAAATAGTCATCGTCAGGATGGATATCTTCACCAGCCGCCTTTCTTTTGTCAGGGTGATGGCGTAATACTTTCTGGCGATCTTTAGAAAGAAAATAAGAATTAATGTCAATGGCCATTTAGCTTCGGTCGTTGGTAACAACAACTTACAAGCTCGTTTGATGTCGTTGTCAGTAGCTGCGGAACGCAAACTTTTCAGACCCAAGACGGCATAATGATCTTGATCCTAACATAAAGATACGTTTAGAAACTTTTTGTTCGCTCAGTTATTTGGAAGTGTACCTTCCATTCCCGTGGGTCCAAACTCCTAAGAAACTGTACGTCATCTTCAATTTCAACTTCCCCTTCTTCCTCTTGCTCAGAATCGCTCTCAGTCTCAACAGATTGGACGGAAGTATCTCTTGCTCTGTGATGGTGACTCCACCAAGCCTTAAACCAACGGCCCACAGGTTCCACGGGCTCAAAACTAGGAGCTTGAGAAAGAAGAATAAAATTAGTCCTACATCAGTTCACGAAAAAGCACCAACATTAAGCAAGCTTGTTTGATTTACATTACGGTACCGGTATTAGTTTCCAGTTACCTATTTATTATGTTTAATTATTATGTACTATGTTTATTAATTTTTGGGATTAACTTGAAATATTAGCTTACCGAACAACTTCGCAAAGACGACAGACGATTGCTCGCATTCCGTCATGTTGTTTTGCTTGGTACGTTAAAATATTTAGAGTTTTAGACTTAAAATTATTAGCTTCTTGAAATCACGTGGCTGTCTATTTTGATGCCGGGCAATTCGCTTTCCTTCTGCTTTCGTTCACTCGCTTCGCTTTCTAGAAGTCTCCGTTCAGATTCCGACGGGTCTAGCTGAAATGCGAAACAAGGTAGCCTACCCTATGGTGTAGGTGTAGTGAGTCTAGAAGAGGAAACGTATGGGAAGGTGTCAAAAAGTATGAGACGATGCTTTGTTTCTTTGGTTTAAACAAGCCAGTTTGTTTCATGCGCCGATTAATCGTAACATTTTTTTGCATATCTCCGTTTTTCGGTTATTAGAATTCCCCGCTTAAAGGGGGGAGTCAAGTGCAAAAAAATAAAAAAAATGTGTTATAGAGGAGACCAAAAGAAGTGTTCTGGCTGAAGAACCCCTATGTCAATTATGCATATTAACCGAGTAATTAATTATTTAGCGGTTTAAGCTCCGCCCCTTTCCTCAAAAATTCAAATTTTCCTATCCTCATAACATTGGGGACAGCTGGCCGGAGGCCTAGCGCCTTTACCCATGAGCGCATTCAAAATCGACCTCGATTTATAGGGGCGGTACCATTACCTTTCTTTTGAATGCTCAAGCATGTGTTTAGGTGCTTCGGTTAACTTACAAGCTCAATCACAAAAAAATGACTTTTCTTCGCGCCATCGCGCGATCGCCGTAGCTTGCCGTCCTGCCGGGCCGAAACCCGCGCCTGCGAGCCTTTGGGCAAGGTTTGGGTGGGCTTCGCAGTCGAGAGCCCATCCCATGGGACCGCACGCGGCGGTTCCGACTATGCGGGTAACGCTCGCTGCATGGCGTTCAGCGGAGCCCGCAAGTCGCGGCGCGAAGAAAATGTCATGTTCTTCAGCCAGAACACTTCTTTTGGTCTCCTCTATAACAAATTTTTTATTTTTTTTTGCACTTGGCTCACCCTTTAAGGCTCCCGTATACCTTAGCTTATTGATGGGAAAGAGTCAGAGATGGCATTGATGTTTGTTATTGTTTTGCGAAAGCCTTGCGTAAGAAAATAAGAAAAAGTTTCTACGCTTGTTTTGCTTATCAAAAGTACAATTTGTCAGCACGGTTTGCTGTACGCAGCAGCACAATGTCCCAAGCTAGTGCCCAACTAAAGGACAGATTTGTAGGTAATAAGGTATTTCTCATAGTTGCAAACTTCATTTGCATATATTGCTAATTTATTACACATTGGAAAAGTTTTTGCATTACGCATCGAAATCTGGATTCCGCCCGCTGAATCAGATTTATCGCAGAGGCCTGTTGCTAGTTTCTGGAGCCCTATCTACGACTCCCACAATAGCTCTGGAGGTCGAAACCGGT
>JAGJRO010001063.1:0-13495 GCA_022832285.1 Lepidurus apus apus
ATTATTTCATGAAATGCGCTGGTTTTCTCAAAAAAGTGTTCCGAAATTCCCCATGCTAAGCGCCTATACCGAGCTAAGGTATACGGGAGCCTTAACTATTTCTGTTACACCAGATAGGACTCACAGACAACACAAGGACTGATTATTGCGGGGACGACAGATCGTTTTGACCTATTTGAATTGATTACCTTCTAGAAGAACATGTAAAACTGTTACATTCACACCATTTACATTTATACGCACTAAATGAGAAGTAATTGTTAAAAAGAGACATCAACTCGAAAGTCGGGGGAAAATGATAAAACAAGGTAAAACAAATGAAGTGACGAAGTAAAATAGAAAAAAAGTATGCTTTGAATTTTAAGCACCTAAACATAATTAACTATGCAACCATATACGGAATGTTGAGCTCTTTGTTGTCGTCAGTGCCCAGCTGCACTCGCTCTGCAGGTGTATCCGTTCCTCAATCCTCGACCTTGCGTGGTAATCGCACAGGAACTGGGAGGTAGATATTCAATACGCTTTCGTTTCATCCTAAAAGGCAGCAATAAGTATGACTGCAATTTGGTTTACATACGGAGCATGCGTGTGTGAAATCGACAGGGCAGTCCTCCTCGACATATACAAATAAACAAAGGAAACAAGCTACAGGAGTTACGCGAAGGCAATAAAGATTAGTTGAATACCGTAAGTGTTTTATGGATAAATTACCAGGCGGTAACTTTGGATTCAATGTTAACCAATCACCAAAACAGAGAAGCCCACAACAAGCAGCTTTATTTCAAAACAGGTGATTCGACATTGAACGAAAAGAAAAAAAATATAAGACAATAAGTATTAGAACTAAATTTTACGCGTATATACCAATAGAAATTTCCGAAAAACGAGATCAGTTATTGGAACTGATTCGGACAGCGACGCGACAATAGTTGATGAAGAGCCATCTCCAACACCAAGAGGGAAAAAAGAAGCACCAGCAGAAGACTTGAATAATTTCGAGAACTTTGATAGTAGACCTAGCACAGCTTCTTCTTTATGGGACGCAGCATCGACCAGTAGTCTCTCATGGGCAGAAGATGTACAGTGCATTTCTTTTCGTTTCATGAAAAATAGTTCTTGAAGTCTCATATTTCACAGGAAATAGAAAACCAGTCTACCAGGGAAGTACAAAGACTATTGGACCAGATAGATGCCATAGTATTCGAAGGCGTCAAAGCAGCTCCATACTATAAACTAGACTTAGATGAGTGTCACGAATGGAGAACCTTGTATCTTCAACTCAGGCAAATATCCTATTTTGTTTAACGTAGATTTTTTTTTTAACAAGCACAACTTGTTTTAGGGAAAGAGGGGTGTGTCCTACGATACGGAAAAAGTTAGTTCGCCCTAAGCTTCCACCGCAACGTCTCAGTGTGTTACCAGTGCAGAGACAAGTGCAAAGTGCCATAATAACCCAGCATTTCTGCAGAAATCCGCAGCGGGACAAGAAACTTCCACGAGTAAAAACTTACTACAGTGGATCGGACCGCCCAGCTACCGCCCATTACAAGCCTTTGGAAGAAACCTTTCATATGATGACATTGTCTAGCCCCAAGCCTTACACAACGTCTACCCGCGTGGGTATCAGAAAATATCCAGTCCTTCCTCCTCGAGCAAAACTCAACAATTCCTGGCTTCAGCCCGACAGGAACCAAAATCAGCTTTCATTTCAACTTCCGCCGATTGAATCTAGTACATCTACCGCAAATCCAGTTCCACTAACCGTCCCTCAAGCACAACGGCGCCTGCAATCTGCTCAACCGGCTCGACTTCGCCCACCTTCCAGCACTTTTCGTTCGAACCCTCATTTCTTGCCCAAATTCGCCCCCAACTTAACATCGTTACGTGAATGTCACAGGAAACCGTCAGGATTACCCATGGAAGAGGTTAAACCCGAGTTTTTCATGAATGTTGTTGGCAAAGCTGTACTAAGAGAAGTAAGAACAAGACGACCGTCCACGATCAAAAGTGCCGTCCAGCGATAAGCGAAACTTGAGCAAGGTGGACAACAAGACAAGTCTACCAAAATACCCTTACTCACAAGTCCTAGTCTTGCACTGTGATAAAATACATTATCATTCAAGTAAACCTAACCGTCACTTCGACAACATGCCACCACATTTATTTTCTCATTGCCATGCAAGAAAAAGTAGACGTCTTATAAATAGCACTCTGGAGATCCATCTTTCTCTCTATTTTGGCTCGTCGTTGTTGCAGAGCATAGAGCATGTGCAGTCTAGTCATGTGGTTGAAGCATTGGCACACGGCCTAGGCTTACGTTTTTCAGTCCCACGCCACATTTCCGGGAAAATGGTTTGCTTTTGACCTGTCTTCTGCCGAAGATGATATACAATCAAACAACTTACAACTGTAACGAGCACGTGCGATGTCCCTTTTTGTGGGAACATGTAACAACCATACTTCGAGTTTGGGGCCTCACTACAGCATTGGGTAAGAAAGTCGTATTAAGTATTAAAATCCACCCCTCCTCGAATATTTAGAAAATCAGAACAAGCGAACACTAAAACTGCATGAACTTGGCACGAGCCCAAGATATCATCCGGTAACTATATAGAAGGGCGGGGGGTCATTGTTGTAACTTGAGACAGCCAACACTGCCAATCTCCTATAAAGAGTTGAGTACAGGCTCCCTCCAAAGATTGTTACGACTGTAACCCGGATGTACATTACTTGCTGGTGTAAACTCTAAGAAAAACGTACAAGACTATAAACGTTCTTATATTCTAGTGTTGTTCGGAGTCGGTGTTGATTTCGCGTATCATCGCCAAGGAGCGGGAATCTTTACGTTGTATGGATCAAATGAAAAGGGGCTATATTTAATAAGTTTGACAAAGTTGTCGTTCAAAAGTAAAATGATCATTCAATGCTTTTATGAATGTATAAAACACGCTTCATAAGAATTTTACTGGAATTTGTGAAACCACTTATTACGTATAGCCCCTTGAAGACTCATAATGAAGCGAAAGTTTTAATACCACTAAGTATTTTAGAGTTTCTTCGGCCTTAGTCTTCTTCTTTGAGATCACATGGGCTTTGACGCTTTTCTTTCAGATTTGCATACGGTAACAACACAGATTTCTCCATTTAAATAACTTTCCCCATCTGCTTTTAGTAATGGAAACCATCCCTTTTTTGATTGTTGGGAGGCAATTCAATGGATAGATTTGTGGAAGAAGTCCGTCATATACTTTGTAATCGGTTTAATAATTTCGATTGATCATCACCGCCTTTGGCTTTCAATTACTGCAGGTATAAGTTCAATATGTTTATTTTAAAAGTCTTAATTTCCGTCTTTGGTTTTGACAGCTGCTTTCCTTATCTTGCTTGGGATTGGCTACTTATTCCTCACTTACAAATCAAGAATGGAGGCCCAAGTGAGCATTCTGGAAGCTCAGGACGACAATCCTGAAAGGTAATTCTTACACTTTTAACAAGACAATACTAGAGATGAGCCTTTAGCTATGTTAGGTTTGATGACGTCGTGCACGGTGAAGTGGATGACTCGTTACCCGAGCCCCTGCAACAACTTTCGGTTATAGTCAACGTCGACAACTCGCACAATCTGCCCAACGAAGGAAATAGTAACCAATAAACCTTTTGTTATTACAGTTCTTGCAGCGCAAGGTTTTTATTATACCTGAAGCTCACAGTTATCATGCATGACAGCAAATTTGTTACTCGAAGCAGTTTCAAAGAAAATACACACAAGAGATAGTCCTGTAGGAATTGGGTGATTTCTTTTTACGAAGCATCTTTTTTATGTTGAATCATTTCCCTCAGATTATTTTCGCTATCTTTCAAGCTTCGCTCAAGATATGACTTGTTGGTCTGCGAGGTGAAAACTTCGTTAGGCTTCAAAGTGACAATTTTCAAATATAATTTACTTCAAGCGTTTTAATCTTCTCTTCTAAACCGTGGATACGATTTTCAATATTCTTTCGGACGTTTTCTGCATCCTTCAAGACGAACATACGACCAACGCTTTCATACATATTGGTTTCCGTGGGCAACAACTATTATTGTTAACAGAGACACTTAACATGTTATGCTGTAAGTATAATATAAAATGCCAATCTAAAGTACCGTACCGATAGTTCTTTGTCTGTAAGTTGAGCATGGGCAATTGATCGTTTGAAACTTTCAACCTGAATATCTGAAAGGCGTAACTTTTGGGACGTTTCAATCATCTTTTCTTGTAGCTCACCAAATGCCTATTAACCCCAAAATAATGCATTAGAGAAATTCAATCCTACAAAATTGGAGTTCCATAATGGTTGCTCTAAGTCTAACCCACGAAAAAAAAGAAATAGAAAAGATGCAACATGAGGTTAATTCGAAAATAAAACATTTGCATTAGAAAATTGGACAAATTGCAGCAGCTAATCATTGTGTTGGAGGATGGAGGTGTTTCGATAAGCCATAAGGCTAGCTAGCTAAAAAATATAAAAATCCTACCCTTTTAAGTTCGACATCCACGGAAGTCATCGTTAATTGTGATAAGTTCTCAACGAATCAAATAAAACGTTCACAACTTCCACACGTGTTTTTCAGTAAAAACAAATTTCACGAACCGGTCGTCCTTCAAGCTTCAACAGTAAGTTTTTCGGAGTAAGAGCTTTCAAGGAGTTCAAGCACTTCCACTGCAGGGAAGCGGAGTATTGAAAAAGTAGCGTCACCTTCGGAATAGCCTAGCATGACTAGCCAAAACCGCTTAGATCATAAACACTATAGGTAGGGCAAGGCCATGCTGCCTTGCTGCGGTGTGTGCCGAGTAAAGGGGGCGCTAGTGGTAGATTTTCCCACAAGAGGCTAAATGACGCCTATTCGGAGGAAATTTTCCCCCAACATGTGGTGCCACCTCCTGGTAAAGAAAGCGAATATGAAGCTTAGAATTTGCAGGAGTATTAGGATTAGGGTGCGTGTCTTGACGCCTTTTCGGATAACATCCACAAGTTGTCTGCTTCGGGCATTTAGGTGCTCCTTTTTTATGCCTTTTCGGAGCGAGTCTCCTAACCTAACCTAACCTAGCCTAACCTAGCCTAGCCTAACCAAACCTAACCAATCTAACCAAACCTAACCTAATCCCTGGAAAAAAATAACATGCCGTAACTGGGAACTACACTACATAGAAGAAACGTCAACATGACATTAACTTGGGGGATATTAATGTCTGTTAAATTCAATATTCATTAGTTCACGTTCCCAGACAGAAACTGCTCTCATCGTGCTCTCGTCATACCCACGGCACGCCACAGAACGGTTAGCGGTCAGATGGGTAAGCTTTTGGTAGGTTCAATTCTCCGAATAGGCGTCATTTAGTAGCTTCTGATTTCCCACAGCAATGGCGGTTTTTGTTTACGTTCGTTACTGTTTCCATGGTTTGGCTTCTGTAGCACTTGATTCAAAACAAAGCAAGGTTTAGAATTCCGCGAGAAAGAATGGTGCAGCAATGCTCCTTCCAAGGTTGTAAGAAAATTTACGAAAAAGAAAATATTATCTTTTATAGGTACGTTATTTTTTACATTTCCAAAATTAAAATTAAGCTTTGTGATGTGATATTTCGAACAGGTATCCATGGACCAACGCGGAAATGCTTGCGCAATAGAAAAAGGTTTGTAAGAAACTGTTTTGAGCTAAATGAGATTGTTTTGTTCGGTTGGGCGGAGCTGTGGGTTCGTTTTGGTTCAACGGTAAAATCCCGAGTTTATTAAAACTATTCGTCGGTACAACATTAAGAACTCAGGGTAAGAACACCCAGACTTTGAATGCGCGTTATGTTAACTAGCAAAAAGGAGAGTGAACGCGAGGGGTAGAGAACAAGCGTTTATATACATGTTTGGTTGGAATTTACTGAATGGGTTAAATGATAGACACAAGGCATGATCGGTCAAAAGCAGATGGACCGGATCAAGCCCGTACCCAGCAGGGGGTGTTGGGGGTCCCCCCCCCCCGAATTTTGTTTTCTCTATAACGATATCCACATACTACCCCCACCCCCGAACCTGGGTACGGCCCTCGACCGGATGAGTGCAGAGAAGGAAATTAGTCGGTGATCTGACGCTCGGCATCCTGGAAATGAGCTAAGCTAAGAATTTATAAGTCAGCGAAATTTGGTCTTGTGATCTTGGGCAAATTAAAAGATATGGTTTTTCTCCGGTTGGACTTTAGTTTTAGCCTCACGTAGTGATCGGAATTAAGTTAAAATGATCGTTCTTCATAGGTTGTAAGGAATCCAAATCCCAAACTAAGTCAATAAAAGGATTTGTTCAGCCCATTTTTTTCCATCTGAATTTATTCGTGGTAATGCAGTAAAGCTACATTTCTCAGCCGTGCCAAAACCTTCAAGTGGTATGTGAAAAAAAACGACGTTTTCTTCGCGCCATCACGCGATTGCCGTCCTGCCGGGCCGAGATCCGCACCTGGGAGCCTTTAGGCAAGTTTCGGGTCGGCTTCGCAGTCGAGAGCCCTTCCCCTGGCAATGGGACCGAACGCGGCGGTTCCCACTTTGCGGGTAACGCTTCCTACATGGCGTTGAGCGGAGCCCGCAAGTCACGGCGCGAAGAAAAAGTCATCTTTTTGTGATTGAGCTTGTAAATTAACCAAAGCACCTACAGACTTGTTTGAGCATTCAAAAGAAAGATCACGGTACGATCCCTATGAGATCTGGGATCGATTTTGAATGCGCTCATGTTGTAATTTTGAAGGTGTATTGAGTTGACAATAACAATGTCGAGGGGTTCAACAAGTGGTTAAGTATAAGGTGTTTACTGATCAAAAGATCTCAGCCAACTGCCTCTGGCATTCTAAGCAAACTCCCATGCAAAGCAATCGCGAAGCAAACAGGATAGAATAGAATGGCACACCATCCGGTCTACGTGCAAAGACACTGGGTGTGCGGAAACAGCTAAGCATATTTTTTGCAGCGTCACAATATCGATATTGTAGCGGTTCGCGAGTCGAGCGGGATACGGAAGCCGGACTAGCGAGAGTAGTAGAGGGAGAGTCGTAGAGCGAGCAAGCGAGCGGACAGACGTGAGGTGTGGAGACGTGGTGAAAGTATTGAGTGAGAGCGAGTGATTGAAAGTGTAGAGGCGTACGATTGAATACGAGCATTCAAACACTTCTCAAAGCCTGCATTATTTAGTCCAGTTAATCCCAGGATCCAGAATTGAACCGCACGCAACAATATTGATATCGATTTACGTTTGAACCTAATTTTTATATTTCCCGGCCACGAGCAAGGCGTTGTCGAACAGGTCTGACCATGGGTCTGACTAATCCTGTCCTCTCAGGGTACTTGCCTGCCACGTTGCCTGCAGCTTCGAAAAGTGGTAACAAAAGGCCCATAAGGAAGGGGCTGCATGTCTCTCTATTTACTCTATACTTTACTCTGTGAACTATAGACAGGGCCGCCCAGAGGGGGGGGGGGACTGGGGCGGTTTGCCCCGGGCCCCGCCGTTTTGGGGGCCCCGCCGTTTTGGGGGCCCCACCTCGGATTTTTTGTACACAAAAAACCGCTCAAAAATATTTTTACCAAAAAAATAGCTACAAGTGACGAAAACAAAACACGGTGGTTGACAGGATCTACTTACAGTTTTTTAATATTTTTTTTACATTTTCTTATGTGCGCGAAAGGGGCCCAAATTGTAGGTTTGCCCCGGGCCCCGTCTAACCTCTGGGCGGCCCTGACTATAGAGTCCTTACCAAATTCGCTCCCTAGCGGCAAGAATGGGCGAAATCCACCATTTTATGTAGTTTTCTACAAGGTTTTCTACATTGTCTGTAGTAAGCGTACAGTACATAAAATACTATTCGCTACGTGCCTGAGGCAAGCCTCAAGCGAGTTATGCTGAGAAAGGGTAAACAAGCGGACCCCAACACCAGTGGGAATAGGCTTGGATGTAGAAGAGCTGGAACCAAACCTAGAGCCAAAGTTCTTGTTTTGTTCTTTTTGCCCATAGAATAAGGATATAGTTTTTGCCTAAACTGACACTTTATGCCCGATCTAACAAAGAGTTCATCGGTTGGCCACACCAAAAAGTGTTGGCAGCACAATTTCTCAAGTAAATCAGAATAATTACGAAACCTTCGTCCACGATTTTTCAAAAACAGCAAGTTGGATTTTTTAAATTTTTACGTCAAAATTCTTAGAAAAAAGGCTCCGTGTGAAAAACCCCAAAAATTTACAATATCACTTACAGATAAAAAAGTTCAAATTTTTAATTGAAGACAGATAATTTATAACTCGAAAAACCCAGACTTTTGCGTACTCTACTATATTGCTCCAATTTTACTGTCAAAAAGTTTTACTGAAACTTTAAGCCAGGTTTGCAAAATCATGGACGGAAATTCCCCATGTTATTTGGCCATAAGAGCTTTGTCTCCACCGTGGCCTTAAAGGGGGAGTCAGGTACGAAAAAAAATATGTTATAGAGGAGACCAAATGAAGTGTTCTGGCTGAAGAACCCCTATGTCAATTATGCATATTAACCGAGTAATTAATTATTTAGCGGTTTAAGCTCCGCCCCTTTACTCCAAAATTAAAATTTTCCTATCCTTATAACATGGGAGGACAGTTGGCCGGAGGCCTAGCGCCTTTACCTATTAGCGCATTCAAAATCGGACCTTCGATTCACAGGGACGGCACCATCATCTTTCTTTTGAATACTCAACAAGTGTTTTACGCGCTTTGATTACTTCACAAGCTCGATCACAAAAAACTAACTTTTTCTTCGCGCCGCGACTTGCGGGCTCCGTTGAACGCCATGTAGGAAGCGTTACCCGCACAGTCGGAGCCGCGTCGTGCGGTCCCATTGCCAGGGGATGGGCTCTCGACTGCGAAGCCGACCCGAAACTTGCCCAAAGGCTCTCANGGGCTCTCGACTGCGAAGCCGACCCGAAACTTGCCCAAAGGCTCTCAGGCGCGGGTCTCGGCACGGCAGGACGGCAAGCTACGGCGATCGCGCTACGGCGATCGCGCTATGGCGCGAAGAGAAAGTCAGTTTTTTGTGACTAAGCTTGCAAATTAACCAGAGCACCTACAGACTTGTTTGAACATTCAAAAGAAAGACGATGGTGCCGTCCCTGTTAATCGAAGGTCCGATTTTGAATGCGCTAATAGGTAAAGGCGCTAGGCCTCCGGCCAACTGTCCTCCCATGTTATAAGGATAGGAAAATTTGAATTTTGGAGTAAAGGGGCGGAGCTTAAACCGCTAAATAATTAATTACTCTGTTAATATGCATAATTGACATAGGGGTTCTTCAGCCAGAACACTTCATTTGGTCTCCTCTATGACATATTTTTTTTTCGTACCTGACTCCCCCTTTAAGACGGCCCTGAATGTGCCTACATGTATAACCCAATTAAAATATTGACTTGAGCGAAATGCTTGAACGATACTCGTGTATAGATTAACAGAAGTAGAAAAAACATCAAAGGACAATATTGTCACGTGTAAAATTCACTACGTTCAAAATTAACGTGTTGGGGGGTTCGGAAACGGTCGGTAAAGGGGAGAATGTATTAATAGCCTTCACATGTAACAGTTATAAAAAAAATCCACTTCCTCAGCCCAACAACTCACCACCACAACTCACCACCACTCCACTCCAAAAATCTCTCTCTCTCTCTCTCTCTCTCTCTCTCTGTACTTCAATGTGGAAAAGAAAAGGAAGGATGACCCAAGGTTACTAAAAAAAAAGAATAAGAAAAGGTGAAGGTCAGAAAAACAAAGGGAAGCGAGATTAACAGGGAGAAGGGCATTAAAGGACACACCAATCTTCATTACAAAAATTAGGGAAGGGTGATTAACAAGGGAAAGGACAAGGTTAAAGAACAAATACCCATCACCATTACAAAAGTTTCGTCTCAATATCAAAGGAAAATAGATCTAACAATACAGTAAATATAAAATATGAAATAAAAACCTTCCTTCTTCTTGGTTTTTAAGTCGAACCGTGACATCTGTTGAAATAAAATATTGCAGCGAATGCATTGTAGTGAGTTGTCACTGCCTAGGAATAGGTAGCATACTAATGTAGTGAATTGTCAGTGTGGTGCTGTTGTAATGAGTTGTCAATGATTAGTGAAAGCTTGTAAAAAGGGGCCTGTAGTGAATTGGAGTTGTAGTGAGTCGACTCGTACCCCTTTTTTTGGACTTACGGCCAAGCCTGGTTATATGCAATACTGCATATTAGAAACTCCCCTCTTGCAACTGTCTGTTTAATGTTGTTTATGCCAGTATTGTATTATTATTATTACCAACAAAAATACTGCCAGGTTAATAAACTGAGCACACAAACAGCAAATCAGTACTCAGAACTCTTATGCAGATTTTTTTTTTATTTTGGTGCTTGAAAATAAAACAACACACGGTGTCTTTAGTTTTGCACCGATGCAAGTGACACATACGTAAACAATGATAAGTTAAATCGCTATACTAATATTTGGACGGGGTCGTGAGCTTGGTCTTCACAACTTGCTTGATCTTCAAACTTTTTTCCCAAACCTGAACTTATAAGTACCGCTGAGTCTCAAAAAGTGTACGAACAAAGTACGGCAAAAGCCGAACCAATGCTACGCGTCCTACCGAGAGCCCCTTATTCCTAAGGTTGTCGTCTTTATATTATAGGATTCAGGATAGAACCCACTGCCAATGTCCGCGGTCTTCTCCAGAACCCATACCTTCCTGTCAACTAGTTTGTTTCGTAAAAAAAAAAAATCTATGGTGAAAAATAATTAAATATTCATGCGATTTTCGCGCGCCCAATTCTTGATAACTCGCAAAATCTGGTCGCTTTGTTGATTTGGAACACCATGCAAAAGCTGAACAATTTCAATTAACGATTCCCTATGACAGAATAGCAACATCAATCAGAGATTTATAGCGAATACGATAGTTACTTGGGCTCTCCTCCAGCTATAACCATTTGGAATGTTCCAACACAAGCTCCTCGTTTGCCTTCCCAAAACTCGGGATTGGACCCATCCAACTTCTCCAAAATGTCAAAAGCTCTTGCAGCGACGACAAATTGGCCAGTGCGATAGCAGTCATTAGCAACAATATGCAACAAATGAAAGGATTCTGACGATGTTTCAAGCCTAGCATAGATATCCCACGCCAGTTTAGCTTTCCTATTCATTATGTCTGAAACAAGGAAACATGAGCTTTTTGAATCTAGTTTGCGCCTGGACTCATAGGCCTACTTACAGCACCGTGCCAAGCAGGTAAAGTACGCAAAATCAGTTCTAAGTTTTTCGCTTTGAATAAGTAATAAAATCTCTTCTGCCTCTTTGTAGTTCCCCACTGCAGCTTTCACCTAAAACAGAAAAAATGGCCTTTTATACTTTTTACGCACGAAACATCAATTGTAAACCTACTTGCCCTAAGTTGAAATTGAATGAATCGTCACTGGCGAAGTAAGACCGTATGGAACTCAGGTAAAGTAGCACGTCTTCGAACTGCTTCATGAGGAAAAAGCATGACGCCATACATTGACGTCCTGGAATGGTATCACATTCGGACGCACTTCCACCAACCAGTTGAAAGTATTGTTGAGCTACCGCTAATAGCTCACGCTAAACAGAGAACACATAAAATTAACTAGCTTTTCGTGTTATAAATTACAGATCCAGTCTCCTGACCCAACGCAGCGTTTACAATGCCTTTCAGGATATATTCTTGAGGAACGGTAGGTTCTAACTCCTTAATAAGGCGATACGCTTCAGTCAATTGGTCCTACAAGTTGCCACGATCAAATTTGAATAAAAAATCGTACGAGAGCTTGTGCTTGCCTGTCGAAGATAGTAAATAACCAAGTTCAATCTGGCTTCTGGTACAATATCCACCAACGGAGGTAAAATTTGGAGAGCTCCTTCCCCTCCACGAAATACTACCAAATTATGTTTTATAAGGTCTCCGCCAAATAAGGAAGGAGCAGATGATGACTCCTAGTATAGTTTAATCAAATGCTGCTACAGCGGATAATTAAAAATAATATTACTTATTTCATCGCAAATTTACCGTAAGTGGACGCAGTTCGTTCTCGGCAGCTTTACCATTGTATAGACGAAAATGATTGCATGCTTTAAGATTTACAGCAATGACGGAATCGGGAAAATGCTGAAGGTACATTTGCAGTACTTCCTGAGAAACGTCATAATAGTCCAATTTGTAATAGCATAGAGCTACATAGACGTTCAATGCCAAATATTCCCTGAAAGGATAATAAAATCGAAATACGACAACGGCCAATAGGATAAGAAATAAAAACAGTTACCTATTATCCAGGAGCAGGCGTTTGTAAATGTCAATCGCTTCTTGGTAATGTGCGCGAAGGTAATGGATAGATGCCAAAGATAATTGATCTTCGGTAACATCTTGTAGCTGCTGATGGAATTCCATTAACTGGTTCTCATCTCCGAACTTATGAGATAAATGGAAAGATAGACGAACTTTCAATTGACCATTAGGTGACTTATTCAAAGCCTGCAACACGAGAAATATAAGTCTTTTCTAAATTAGTAAATAAGTCACCTGCTGTGACTCCGTATACATTCCCAGGTAGAAATAACAACACGCAATGTTGACGAATAGTTGTAAATCGGAATCTTTCAACTTATGGGCTAAACCTTCGTACTCTAAAAGAGCTCGCTTATAATCTCCCAAATGAAAGGCAGAATAAGCTAACCATAAATCAGAATTGAGCGAACCAGTCCCACTGCTTCTCTCAAACTAGAAATAATAGGATGATGTTAGGTTATATGTATTATATCATCTGCTACAATATAATGTATGATATTATCTACTTTAAAAATTTCTGCACGAGTTACCTCTAACAAAGTCATGGCACCCGTAAAATCTCTGTCCTTGAGACAATCTTCAAGCTTAGGTACTTGTTGAGTGGAAATATGACCACCACTAGCTCCTTGGTTAGCAAATGATGTAAAGCCCTTTCCAGCTGGCTTTGCTCTGGACAAAATCTAGTCAATAGAATAGTATTATACATAAAAGTCTGATCCTGTAACGTAAGTGTAACATGCTTGAAGACAGAAGAGTGACACTATTATACTAAATACCATCTTGACTAGAGATGAAGAATTAGATAAACGTGGCCGTTGGAGAATAAATTAATTTAAACGTATTTCATTTACACATGGAAAACCAGCGTGTCCCGCTTTTGTTATCATTGTTGTGTTTACCCGTTGCTATGACAAGATCCAATGGCCTACAATCAGGGTTGCCAGATTTTTTCGGAGTCAGCAAACCAAAGTAACCTGAAAAACAAACCAAAATAAACCAATTTTTTAAAAAGTGTTTAAAATTCTAATTTCTAAAGCCATTACTTCACTAAATTGTGGAAAACTTCTGCGATACCACTGCGACCTATTTTCCTATTAAATTAATGTCGGAAAAATCTTCAGGATTAAAGATAT
>JAGJRO010000083.1:0-168687 GCA_022832285.1 Lepidurus apus apus
CTTTGGTCCAAAATTCAAATTTCCTTATCCTTATAACACGGGGGGACAGTTGGCCGGAGACCTAGCGCCTTTACCTATTAGCGCATTCAAAATCGTACCTTCTATTCAAAGGGACGGTACTATTATCTTTATTTAGAATGTTTAAACAAGTCTCTAGGTGCTCTGGTTAACTTACAAACTCAATCACAAAAAAATGACTTTTTCTTCGCACCATCGCCTGATCGCCGTAGCTTGCCGTCCGGCCGGGCCGAGACCCGCGCCAAGAGCCTTTGGGCAAGTTTCGGTTCGGCTTTGCAGTCGAGAGCCCATCCCCTGGCAATGGGACCGCACGAGGCGGTTCCCACTATGCGGGTAATGCTCGCTACAAGGCGTTCAGCGGAGCCCGCAAGTCGCGGCGCGAAGATGAAGTCAGTTTTTTGTGATGCAATAACGGTTTTCCTTGCGTTGCTATATTTTACAGTTCAGATTTTGGATTTTTTGTACTTCGCTTTACAACTTGGATCTTTTTAACCGAAATTTAAACTTTTTAACCGAAATTTAAACTTTTTAACCGAAGTTTGAACTTTTTAACAAGAAGTTTAACTTTTTAACAAGAAGTTTTAACTTTTTAACCGAAGTTTTAACTTTTTAACAATAAGTTTAACTTTTTAACAAGAAGTTTTAACTTTTTAACCGAAGGTTTAACTTTTCAACAAGAAGTTTTAACTTTTTAACCAAAGTTTAACTTTTTAACCGAAGTTTAACTTTTTAACGGAAGTTTAACTTTTTAACCGAAGTTTAACTTTTTAACCGAAGTTTAACAGTTTAACCCATTTTTAACTGTTTTAACCGTATGATTACTTTTGGTTAAAAAAAAAGTTTAACCCTCGTACACCTACCAAAGGAGTTACGAACCCCTTGCATTGAACGTTTCTCATACGCTCAGTGTTCCTCGACCCTGTGTTGGCAACTACGCAACAATGAACTCCCATCGGTGTATTGGGATGATCGCATTCAATTTCGTGCTCAATTTGCAACGAAATCGGCCTAGGGACCATTTTAGAATTTTTTACTCTTTTTTAACGACGAAATCGACGTTCAACCATAGCTAGTATCCATTACTTCCTTTTACGGTTTTCGCTTGTAAATGCAAGGCTCATATGCACTACAAATGCTGTAACGTCCGTTGGTAATGAATCCTTGGTAATCTCCCAACATGGTGCAGAAGCTGCTGCAGTACGTTGGAACTTTTTACCAAAAAATTCCTTTGCAATGAGCGTAACCATGATTAATGAAGAGTCACCGAACTAACGCTTGATGCTTCCTGACGATGCTGTGTTGGCAACGACGCAACAATTAATTCCCAGTACCGATTGAACGTTTCTCATACGCTCAGCGTTCCTCGATCTTGCGTTGGCAACGACGCTACAATGAATTCCCATTGGTGTATCGGAGCCGGCCTTTGCAATGAGCACAACAATGAATAATAAACTAACGTAGCCGAACTGATGCTAGATGCTTCCTGACTAGGAACTCATCGCTTATTCTTCCTACGATCAGTGGCTTTCAACTGTACGCGCTAGGTAGTGCGTTTCAGCCAACAAGAAAAAATGTCGACTACCAAGTAGGGCAGGCAGATAAACTCGTTAGACAAGAGGTTGGTTGGTGTTTCGTTTTTCTTGTGAACGTGAGTGGCAGTTCCTAAGTTAATCTCGAAACCGGTTTTATCTTCGCCCGAGTTTTTTCTAGACCCTACGCGAAATACATAAACGCATAACCTTCAAGCCTACGTGTTCCCTTTCGTTCTGGACTTGAAACAGTGAAAAAAAGCCAGGGCTTGGCTTTTTTCCATCCCGGAAACTCGTTTGTTATGCAAACTACCATCTCCCCCTAGTATTGCAACCCCTAAGTCTTGTTCTGTAATGGCACCGAAAACACGAATAGTAGAATACTATTTCCCTCCCCCTTTTTACCAGACTGACTACTCGGAGTACTTGCTACTTCGCGAGCAACATGTTCATCAAATCAAGGGCCTTACATACATCCAACATCTAACGCACTTCCCCTATGCTATCTCTCTCTCCAGGCTTATCGATTTTATAGTTCCAAGGGCCAGACGTTGACGATGTAGCTATATCAACGTCAATCTAATCCTACCGGCAGATCGACCCGTAGCAATACTGTGTCTAACTCTTACGCAATAGGGAATGCGTTCGTTTCGTAATAAACAAGAAAGAAAAAACGCCCAGCTTAATTACAGCAACTTTTAGGCTAATGAAAACCTCGTAAAATTTCTGTCCCATGTTTAGAATTTCGCTAGGAAAGTAAAATGGTGAGTCAGGGCAGTGAGGGTAGTGAAAGGGTAATGTCATCAAGTTTGAGCGATTTTCTCAAGTGTGTTGGAAACCCAGTCTCAACATTCCTACGCCGAACCAAGGGGTAATTTAGAGCAAAGTATTTTGGTCTGAAGGGTTTTTCTCGAAGTAAACTCGTTCCTGCCCAGCAAAAACAAGGCTTGCTTCCCTCGTTTTCGCACCCAAATATGCATATTGCAACGCATGTGTATGTTAGCCTTCAACATTCAACATTCCTGCTGTCGAAGGAAAACCTTAAAAATATAGCCAGGATCTCTGCGGAGAAACATCCTGCGCCACTTCAACCTTTCTAACCTCGTAAATTAACCTCTTTTGGTTTGTTATTCTTGTCATAAAACGCCGAAGAAACTGAACGTGAAGGCCTTGGACTCAATTTTTTCCTCAAACTGTTAACTCTTGTAACCACGGTCTCTTTTACACGCGTCGAGAGCCAAAGGTCAAATTGTCAGAATCTCCAGAGTATGCGGAACAACCCCTAAATCTTTGAGATTCCGAGTGGACTCGAGTAGAAAACCACGAACCTTTGGTAATTTTGGCTGGTGGATGCAAGAAATCCACCAAGGACAAGGAAGACGCGATGATATGCCGTTTTTCCTCGAAATTCAAGTTGAGCGAATCCCAACTCTGGGAATGCGGCGTACCACCGCTATTCCGACCCTGGTGACTCGCGTGATGGTGGCCCATTCCATTCATGGGACTTCGGATCGCCGCCTTCATTTTACCCGGGCCCGGACCGGCCGAGGAGGCCGAAAAGTACACGCCGTTCACTTTCACAGCCATAAGCCGCTCCTGTTCTTCCTCGGACTGCACTGGGGAGGATGTCCTATCCTGATTCTCGGCATCGAGTTGGGCTAAGGCATAGCGCAAGGCTGTTGGCCCTGAATACCACTTCCACTCCACTCTTGAATCGAAAAAACCCTCACCGTCTCGAATCTGATCGGCCACAAAAAATTTAAAACAAGCAATTTCCTTTTCCTTCGCTTGATGGGTAAAAAAATTCCGCGATAGTCGTCGTTCACATGCGTCCCAAAACGAACTTGGCGTTTTTAACAGTACTAGGGACTAATACTAGTAAACTAGCCTTAGCATAGCTGCCCGGCCATGGACCATGTCACCGAGTCACTGAACCTCATCTAATGGAGACAGGAGCACTAAAAACGTAAGACAGAAGAACACTTTCGGACCGTGTATAATAACACTTTGCAGCAGTGTTTTCCGAAACGTGGAAACTCCTTTCAACAAAATTAAGGAACTTTTTGTCCTTTTAACAACTGCTATTATCACGTTGCACGCTCGGAATTCCCCGAAAACACTGAACAGCACAACTCTTTTTCCGATAAAGATATTAAATTCCGTTCACGTTTCCTATTGATCTTTGGAATAACTGGTAACTGCCGAATACGGAAAACGCGTTATCCAAAGCGAAAAAGTAATCCAATTTCGAGACGATCCTAGACGATTCCTAGAAACGATCTTGGCACTCGAATGGTAGAAAAAATTCCCAAGCGCTCAAATGATACTTCCGCCTCTGCTGCATCTCACTGAAGGACTGAAGTGCTTGGAAACCTCTCTCTCGCTCTCACTCACTCTCTTTCGAATGGAAAAAGGTCTCCCGCACGCCCGCGGAAACCTATTCTCCGTAGCGCGTAGTGTGTATCTCCCAAAGCCTTACCGCAACCTCGGCAGCGCAAACGCCCTTAACAACCCGTTCCTAAATTAACCCTCTTTTTCCCTCAATTTAACTACTCTTAACTTGGACTTCCTCTTAGAAAAGAAACGCTGTAATTTCCCTCAAAAATGCAAACTACTTTGTCCTTTTGTTCTTTTTTGCTGGCTCCTTATCCCTCGCCCCGTAAGGCCTGGTTAAGATGGGCACAAGGCCATTTGTAGCCAGGTATCTCGCATTCCTCCTCCCAAGGAGAGGAGCCAGCTTCTTCATCACCATTATCCACGTGCACACGAAACGATATGTTAAAAGGCGGAAATCTCCTTTTCGCCCTGGCTCGGGGCTGTTTCAAACCTTGGCCTTTTCTTCTTCCTTAACTTCCTAACATCTCAAGAGCAGCAGAAGAAAGAAGCGTTTTGAGGGGGTGGGGAAGCAGGCTCAAAGATCAACAACATGTAGTATCCTCTTCTTGGACGCTTACTTCACAGATCTGAAGCTGAAGCATTGATCTTCATAGATCCACCGAACTTTTTTAAGAAAATATAGAAAGGAAAAGAAAAATGGAAGAAAAAGGCCCAAGTTGGAAAATGATCTAATAATCCATCAGTCTTCTCAATTACAGCCTCGACCACAAATCTGCAGACGTCGAGTCTCTCCTCCCATTTGCTTTTCCTGCTTCTTTCTCGACTCTCGCCAATGTCCCAATGCGTTATCTTGGGAAGACTTCCCAGAGACTCACTCCATCAATCAATAAAACGCTATGTCTGATTCCCTGATCCCAGAAACGGTCTCAACAATAGCGACCCGGGCGCTGCTACTTTGGGACCTCTTATAATGTACTCGAAAAAGAACCAGCGGGAAAGCAAAACGCCCAAAAGGATTCTTTAGCGTGCTTTAGCTTTTGGCCCTTTGTCAATCCGGCGTCATGCTCGACCTTGCAACCATGTTTTTGTTGCACTCGCTTTTCGCGCCAAAAACCCAGCAACTGCTAAAAGGCTCTCGAGTAATTAATTTAGACTGACGCAGTTAGCCAAAGTGGCTTCCAACTTTCCACACGTAAAACAACGCGACCAGGACAACTAACGCATTCCGAACTGTCACGAGGATTGCTTTGAAATTTTTTCGAAAACTTGAAAATGTGTTCAATGTTTTTTCAAAAACTTGAAAATTTGTCAATTTTTTAAATTGAACATTTGTTCAATACTTTTAAAAAACTTGGAGAATTTTTTCGTTTTTTTCAAAAATTTTGAAATTATTTCAGGATAACTAGCGCATTCCGAACTGTCACAAGGAACGCTTTGAAAATTTTTCGAAAACTTGAAAATGCGTTGTTTTTTTCACAAACTTCAATTTTTTTTTAATTTTAACATGTGTTCAATATTTTTCAAAAACTTGGAGAATTTTTTTTTAAAAATTCAAAAATGTAATTTTTTTTTCAATTGTTTTCAAAAATTTTAAATACAGTCGGAAAAGGCGTTACCATTAGACGATTGTAACGTGAGATTAGGCCTTTTACCGTAAAAAAAATTGTCATTTTATGAGTGTAGGATGAACGGGATGAACTCTTCAATGCTCTATTAATACGAAAACGACGGAAAAACAATAAATTTCAAATATGTTCAACCCTCCGAGCCTCAAACGCATTACGCATTCAAAGCCAAACGATCCTTGGACGCGTAAACGTCGTTTGATTGTGATCCCTGAGCCGACAATTGGTTCCCCACCGCCTAATCGATGACGTCACCAGAGCCCTTAGCGGCGACACCACCAAACCCCGATGATAAAACTACAATTACGAGAATCGAGGAACAAGCAGGCGAGAAAGCCAAGATAGACGCTTTCCAGCTATTACTTTTATGAGCTAGCCAGCACCAGAGACCACCGGGAAGAGGGGCAAGACCAGTCCAGATCTGTTCGGGCACCACTTCACCGTGAAATGCGAAGGGCAATGAAAAGGAAACTGTAATTTAGCATCCAAACTCCAAAACTTCCAAACCTTGCCAGTTGTAGATGTTTTCCTTCATTGAGGCCGAGAAATTCTAATGATGGTGCTCGAGTCCTGCATGATGGAGAACCCACTGCATTGCAGCTGAGGCCTATAATTGAATCCTCAAATAAACTCTTCCTTTCTTCCTTGCCAGTACCTACAACCCAGAATTTCAAAACTTTCTGACTTGAACATCCTAAATCCCCAAAACAAGGTAGTACCTTTTGTTAATAAACCAGAGCTCCAAACACCCTTTTTTTTTACATTCAAGTCACTTCTGCGTTTGCACGTTTTCCAAGTCTCAAAGTGCGCGACCTATGCGATCAATAATATCTCGGAGATTTTCACAGAGAGCGGTTCGGAGTCTTCCAGCAGTTTCGTTTTCATCCAACATATCGTGCTGGCGAAAAAACTCATCAATCTACTCCGTTTAAACGCAAACTGGTTTCCCCAACAGCTCTTTAGTAAAGAAGGGTTGACTGGGAATTTATGCAAACACTTTAGCGAGTACAATGTCCCAAAAACTGGCTAAATATATGTTTTCCTCAAAACCTGCCTTTTGTTTTCGTTCTTATTAAAAGTATCGCTACCGACGTAGAACCCACGCGTTTTGCAAAGGTTCTTCTGTTCCCACCCACAATTTGTTGTATGGTTCATTAAGACCCTTTGTTCGTATTCTCTGCTACCAAGTTTCGAGTTTGGCCCACCTTGATTAGGCTCGTCTAGATTACACGCCTTGACCTCGGACCTCGGACAGGGTCCATCTTCTCTTTCAGCGTTTCTTCAAAAACGTTCCCTTTCGGATCCAAGAAACGATTTGCCACTCACACCAGAGGAACACGCCATGCAAATGAGCTCATTCGCTCATCATACCACGACTGATTTTCTATGCCTTTTACCTTTACCTCCAAATACTTCAACCAGAATTCCCCTCTCAAAAAAAAATAATAAAAAAATCCTGTTATATAATCACTATAACAAGCAGACCTGACGGATGAGAGATAGAACTGACAACACGTTTGGTTGCTGCCAAAACAACCCAAAACAACCTGCGGACAAACCCACCAAATGGAAAGGAAAAAGACAAGATACAAGTCTATAAAAGAAAACTTCGACGAAGTTGTCAATTTGAACCATCGGATTTCTATGTCAATGTCTCGTAGTATCACACTATCGAAAGTTTACAGGATGACTTGTTACATTGACCTTTAAACTCATACCGTAACGATTGGCAACAATTTACGCGTTAAACCTGTGAACTGAATCGGTCCACTGCGTCTTTTGAGTGCGATTTCTGAATTTTCCGTTTTTACTGTTTTATTATCTAATATTTAAGATTTTTTCTATTTTTCATGCCATTTTTTTGCATTTGTGAACTTGATGTCCGAGGCGAAACTAATCACTTCCATCCCTCCATCCGGGACGCAGACACAAGGACGACTCGACATAAGGGCTACGGTGCAGTATGTCGGGTTTGTAGTCCTTATGTCGAGGTTTTTAGTCTTTATGTCGTGGTTTGTAGCCCTTAAGTCGGGGCCCATAGTCATTTTGTCGAGTCGTCCTTATGTCGCGTTGCCTCCTAACCTAACCTAGTATTTAAGTCGGGGTTTGTAGTCTTTAAGTCGGGTTCACCGTCGTTCTTGTGTCGCGTTGCCCTTCCATCCCACGTCTAGCATTCCTTGAGAAATCCAGGCCTAACTCGCTGGCTAGACTAACGCTCTGCTCTGACGCCATAATTAAGCCTGGCGACCAATAAATGTTCTAATAATAATAAATACCGCCGAGCACCCGTGCGTGTTTAGGATCGTGAAAATCTAACTCACTTAAATCACGACACAAATTCCCGAGCTCCCGAAAACGGTTCTCAAACTAGAAATCCTAGCCTAGTGTACAATTCCCGCGCTTTCCATTTCGCTCCCGAAGCGAGCTGACCTTTCGGCAACCACCAAACACACCGGGGAATTTTATACTTCCAACGCATGAGACAGGCGTGGGAGAGCACCCAATTTCTGATCTCGAGCCATCTAGCCAGTAAACCTATCCGTCAGTATATCGCAAACAAAACCACCTGTGCTCCTAATAACCCACTGAGAGTCGCACCATAATAGGCTACCTAATCCTCCCAAATTACGACTCTTCCCGATACCGCCGACAGGCCAACTTCCCAGGACTGTCCAGGACTGCCCAGTCCATTGAAACCGCACATAAACATTCCCAACATTAGCTTCAAATCTCTTCCCTTCTGGTGCCTTCCCCCCAAAATCCTTCTTTAGGAAATTACAGAAAATTCGAGAATTCTAAAGAACCTCAAGCCAAGAAATGTAAGTCTCCCAAAAGCCTCAAGATTCATTACACGCCAGTCAAACCCTTTCCCTCGCCTTAAATATGCATTTCCCTGTAATTATACACTAACTTTAAAACTTTTTCCGCCTCCCGCTGCTCCTTCAAGACAGCCACCATTTTTACCATCTCAGCAATCTGGCTAATGGTTATTCCCAACCGGGTACCGCACGTCTCCTACCGAACCTTGGAAAATATTTAAGAATTCCTAGCCATCCCCCGAAATAGAAACAGAAGACACAGCAACCCTCAACTAAGGGGGGTACGGGTGTTTCACATCAATAATTCCGACCGAACACCTTGCCACAAAACCTTCTGGGATTCATACATTCATACCATTACTTTCCCCATCCCATCCCCCGAAACCAAACGAAGGAACTACGAAAGTAGCGCCTTTAACGTTCCACGTACTGTACTGTACAGTACGTCGAACAATCTGTCGTGCAATCGGTCTGGTAGGGACTCACCATGGTTCTGGTGGCGAGGCAAAGAAACCTCGTCCCGTTTCCAACAATCCCAGGCCGTCGTCCATTGAGCATACGAGGGACACTGCAAAAGACGCCCCGCATGCGAAATCCTCCTCCACATCACATTAGTCTCGTCATCTGCTTCTGTTCCTCCTTCCTCATCCCGAAAGCGTGACGGTGACGCATCCAACACTCTCGGTGCGGCAGCATCTGTGCGCGATCGCGTGGAAAAGCGACTACTTGACCTACTCTGGTGCTGCACGCCCGCCATCCGCTGTGGTTTAGTGCACATCCTCTCGGGACCATATTCCACTTGTCGTAACGACTCATTGGCGCGGCTCCAGCGTCTTGGTAACCCACAAACCATCCTGTCCTTGCGTAATGCCCGCGATTTGCGGCCCGGAACACCGTTAGCATACATTTTCGTTCCGTAGCTCGACACCAGAATCATCCTTCCAGGGGTCCCAGGTCGCTCCACCGCCCTCGCGAGGTCATGGAGCATGTACTGATAAGCCGGCCCCGCGAACATTAACGAATTCCCATAGCTGGCTCGAGTTCTGGCTACGGATGAGGCCGGGGCACTTTTCGGCTGGCCCGTAATCGTTTTCTTCCTCTCCAAGTTCTCCATGTCAACTACACTATCGACTGACCCGCGTCGGCTGGTCGTGGCACGTGGTAATACCGGTACGTGCGGCGACTTGACGTACTTGGACTTCTTCAACTGACGCTGAGATCTTGTCGATAAAAGCAATAAAGGCGGCATTTTGACCTCGTTCGAGTTCGGTCACTGCACCTTGTGTTCATCTGTCACTGCCGTCAAAAGTTACTCAAAAGTTACTAGGGCTATCACTCGTCCGAACTGGACTGAAGCTCCCCAACGCAACTGACCACCCGAATCCGCCGTTTGGCATATGAGACCAATTGGTTCTTTCAATACGTGGGAAGGTTTTGCATCGAAGCGCGTCCATTAACCGTTAAGTGACCTTCCTACAGGTTTTGTATGCTCGACACGCACTCGAGTTTGCCTCACAGAATCATTAATTCACGCTTTTTCACGATCCTCCCACAAAAAGCCTCTTTTTAGTTCTTTTTAACCGGAACAATTTCTATCCGAGTAACGAAAACTTGGAAACTCCAATAATGAAAACGAGACCCGCGTTTTTAAGTAAAAGGAGGACACTGATGGATGGGAACGAGTACCAGTGGACTGCCGTCAGGCTACCAACTGCTCCAAGAATGAAATTACCCACGGAGTAAAGCCAGTGAGCAACAATGAACTTCCTCGCCTATGCCAAGACTCCACCCTGTGAACAACTTCAACAAGGGAAATTTTCTCCCGTAAGCGTGTGCGATCTAGATGTAATCCTCCAGTTTGTTTTCTTCCCACCGAATTTCCAAAAACTACGTTAAACCTTGTTTTTGTCTCCCTTTCTCGGTAGCGTCATTTCCGGCACGGGAACCAGAATAAGAACAACACCGTAGGCTGTCCCGTTGCTTTTATTTTTACCCGGTTTAATTAGAGATACTCGGATAACAAAAAGGAGCAAAACAGTTGGTACTAATGGATGTTTTACTCTTGCTCTTTTTTTTGGGGGGGGGGAGGTGATGTGACAGCCTACTCTCACACTTATAGAGCCTAAATAACTGTTATTTGGAGCCGGGAGCAACTTCCAACTTCCAAGTCATCGGTAAATCTTGCCATTTTCCCAAGGAAAGCAAAAGTTGCCTACAGGTACGAGGTAAAACTTGCATTTGGGCCATAAGACGGCCAGTGGCTCAACGAAAGTCCACTTAATTCCAAGCCCCCTTCCCAAATGGAAACGGCAGTCGTGATATAGGCCCCTAAAAGATGCACCATAAAAAGGAAACCTCAAAAGCTATTGCTTTCCGAGTTAATAAACGTAGAAAACTTGCTATTGTGCGGGTTTTTGTGTTTAGAGTATGGCTAAAGGGGGTATCAACAGAAAAACGCCTTTTGGATGTGAAGAAAAAATGTCCCGTTTTGACAAAGATAAGCTCTATCTGACTATCTCTATCTCATTCATAACTGGGAGCTTTCTCTGATATGCTAGACATGTAGAGCACGGAATAATCAGTTCTATTTGGCAAATGGAACTCGCTAAAACGTCCCTAGGGATAAATGCCCACGTAACTGCTCAACAATTCTCAACTTTCCAAACTGGAAAGCGAAAAGGGGAGCTTTTAAGGGATCCCCAGATTCCCCACAACTTCCAACTCAATCGATGGGCCAGTACGCAAAATGGACCCACAAGATGGGCTTGCCGAATCTGAGATGACATGCTACAGAACCATTCAGAGCCAAAGTGGGCTCAAGTATGCAAGCCAAGAGAGGACTCTGGTAACGAAGCTATGGAACTTACAAAAGTGTACGACACTTTCTGAAATTGCCCAGGGTTTATCTTCCAGGTAAGGAGATAAGACAGGCAACGGGACTCGCTTAACTAAACGGTCTGGAAATGGGATGCGAAGGCCGAACTTCTGCCAACTTCAACCCCAAGTCTAAAAGGTAGCTACGTCTAGGTTTTGTCTACGCTTAAAAGATAAGAGAATTTTTAAGTATTGTTTTAACTTTTAGGACACTTAATGCGACTCTCGTCATAAAACGTGGTAAACAGTTACCAAGAGCTAGTTAAAATAACCTTGACTGGGAAAATGAGATAAATAACAACTTTTAGAACTTACCCGATTTCCGGGAATGTTTTTTATACGAAATCTCTTCTGATGAAGGCACTTCTTCCTCTTCTTCATTAATGGATTCCATGTTGCCCACAGGATAGTCTAAATCACCACCTAATGTAAGAACAACAAAGACGTTAGTTTCTGGCGCTTTTTTTGAGCCGTTGTTATTATGATTATAACAATACACAATAGGGAATAAGAAGTTATGATTTGATTGGAAGATGCTAGCCAATGCTAACCTGGGTCGAATAATACAGTTCGCAGTGAATTCCTAGCTCTTTTTCGAGCTTAGGCAAGCCAATCAAATGCCAAGGCATGTCCGTTTTGTTATTTTGGCCGTCACCCAAGTTGCCAACTGACCCAGCATTCCAAACATTGTGAATCATCGTAAAACAGAGAGCCATTTGTCCTAGACGCACAACGTGTCAGTTAAATAATGGCAACTTACTTTTTACACTCTGAACGGTTGAAGGTGCTGTTGTCGTCCCACAATTCCCTACATCAGCACCCATTTTTGGTTCTTGGTCACACATATCTACAGAAGGTACGGCCCTCTCGGCCATTTTGAACAAGGACGCCACCAGGATCAAGTTCGAGGGTTGCCGCTCAAATAATGGCGCTGCTATACGGCACCGTTTATTCAAGCGCGTCTTTCAAACACTTCACAAAAGTCCCCAACAGGAAAATATGTCAAACAAAAGCTACTTTAAATACTTCATTGTAACTCCACCGGAAAAGGCTTGGATACAGTTATTTTTCAGCGCTTAACGTGTTTATAAGTTTATAGTAAAAGGCTTGAAAGCTATTTTCCCTTTCACATTGTTCCGCACGAAGGAACGTTTTGCAGAGTAATACCAAAACCTCTTAGATTTTTTTTCCGCCGCGATTTTGTAGGTCGACCCCAGATGAATCAAAGTAACAAAAACCACTCCGGTAATTAACGCAGCAGTGGGATGGAGGTCGCAGGTGAAAAACGCTTACTCCGGGTCTTTGGTTGTCGATAGTAGAGAACCGAGACACGCCCAAGCAACGGTGATAGTAAACTCGCAAGTCGCGAGCGCAGATAGGTTACTATTTGTCACTGTGATCCGGACTTAGGCCTTCGATGTTACCGCATAGCACGAGTGAATAAACCAGGGTGTGGAAGGGTATTTACCTTGTTAACAAAAGCGTCATGCACAATGGGTAATAAAGTAGCCACGTTCAGTGAGCAACAACTAGAGGACTACCAGGTAAGTCCTACAATGTTTTCGTTCGCTATCTACTATAGAACCAACGCACTAAATTCGGCTCAAACTCGGCAAGTGAAAAACTAGTGCCTCTACAATAACTAGAGACCTGCAGTCAACTTTGCACCGACTTGTTGCAGTACAAAATAACGCCCTATAGCTACAGCACCATTGAGATCAAGAGGAGTCATCTTTCTTATCGCCCAGCTATATAAGATTATATAAAAACTAGTCCTACCAAAATTGCGCTATCAAAAAGTGGACTTTGTCGGACTTGATTGCACGTCTCATACTTTTTTAAGTTCCCCGCAGCTATTTCGCTTCTAAAAAGCCACGTTTTTCTTTTATCACAGGACGCCACCTTTTTCACCCGCAAAGATATTTTACGGTAAGTTATATTGCTGTATATTTGATATAGTTCCTAAATAAGGAAACCTCAAAACTACTTTATATGTCTTATGCGGTATAGAGTTCACCGGAAATTCCGAGAATTAGCACCGGATGAGGTCCCTAAAACGTTATCAGTCGAACAGAGTCGAGAAATCCGCCTCCCTTGCAGTACGATTACCTCGCTAACAGAATTTAAGGTAGAACAAAGCGAGTTTTTTAATTAGGATATACTGCTTGTCTTTGATTTCCTCAAAATTCTGAATACTATCGATCCAAAGCAAACTTGAATGTTCCATCATTTCATTATATGCATGCTTTTGGGGAAGTTTAGGGCGCGGTCCTCTTGCTTCTCCTTGTAACGATAACAAAGCTTTTGTTATCTTTCCATTTATACGGCCACGTCCTCAATATAAGACCTTTTTTCTATTTTTTTTTTTGCTTTGGGAATAACTAATGCTTCCAAACTCAAATAGGAAAATCCGTTAAGGGAACGAATATGTGCCGTTTTCTCGGATAACGGAACGGGAGATTTATCTTTTGAAGAGTTCTTGGATCTCCTGTCCAGCTTTAGCGAGCAAGTCCCTCGCGATCTCAAGCTTCACTACGCATTCCGGATTTACGGTACGTTTGCCGCCAACATTTATCTCCATAAGCCTCCTTTTGTACGCTTTTGTCTAACCTTTTTATCCCTCTCTTTGCTCGTGTAGACTTCGATAATGACGGGTATATCGGACCCAGCGATCTGGAAGAGACTATCCGTAAAGTTACCGAAAAGACGCTAGCGCCAGATGAAATTACTCAGATCCAGGAAAAAGTGCTGGAAGAAGCTGACGCAGATTGCGATGGCAAGCTCTCGTACATGGAATTTAGTCACGTGGTAGCTCGAGCCCCTGATTTCTTGTCCACATTCCACATCAGGATGTAAACAGAGTTGCAGGCATTGGTTTCCAAATTTGCGAACTATCCAATACTAAGAATTGTTAGAATAAAAAGGGATTTTAGTCAAAGAAAAACCATGCACGAAAAACACAAAATAGTTGGATAACATATTTGAATTTGTATTTGTAAAAAAAGCAAACTAAATAAGATTAGATTTATCAATTGGTTACATGAAGTGTCAATATATTGCACTGGATTGTACTGAAAGAAACGATTCATTTGAATCACCGAATAGAGCAGTAGTTTTTTTTGGGGGGGGTTTTGAGTCGTTAATCGTCAGCAGTTTCATCTAAACTTGGCAACTGAGGGTTATTGACGCACAAGAGTGCCTTGGCAATTAAGGGAACGCCCAACTCTATGCAAAGGGGATCAACGGAGCATGTTCCTCTACGGTCTACCAAGTACAGCAACAAGGCGGCACAACTCTGTCACAAGATATTGCAAATGAGCTTAGAATGTAAGAGTTAATGTTTAGGAATAGCTAATTAGCCTTACCGTTAGTCGTTGCAGACCGTAAATGCAGACCACATTCTTGTAGTTATCACAATATTCCGGTTCAGGTTGTAACATCTAATTATAATTAAGTTTTTAGGGCTATTAACCAAAGACTTGCTGATGAGCCAAGGTCTTACTTTCGGATGACATTCTAACTTGAGAAAGTTCTGAGGCGGTAAATTGCGGACCATGATGGTAATGACGAGATTATTGACGAAGCAGTTCATCAAAGGTGCAAAAGTTATCTCGCAGGACACGCTGTCACCCAGATAGAACACGCGCTGCGAAAGTTGGGGTAGTTCTAAGACGGCAAGCCAGGCTTGATCATAATTGGTCCAGTCCTCATCATCTAAATGACGTCCTCATTAAAAAGCTACGAGCAATTATGCAAATGATGACTTATACCTCGATGGATTTTGTCCGCCAGGGATAAAACGTTCGCTAAATTGTCTGACGACATGGGTTTTTGCAAATATACAGCTTCACTTCGCTCTTGAGACAGATCTACGAACCATGAATTAAATTAGTTGAGAGTTCTCAATTGTTCTGGAAGTTTCTTTTTACCTTTCTGTACCCACGCCAATAGGTCACGGACAGGTACGCATTTTTTAATGTGGGGGATAAGGTACTTCATATAGATTCCATTCACTTCATCTGACAGCTCGTACGAGTCCAGATGCTCGGAGGTGGCGTAGCCAAATGCGGTGTTTCCTCGTTGGATATAATTAAACATCCTAGGCTTTTCCTCGTAAATATTCGGATTTTTGGCCCTAAATTACATAAGATTATCTGCACTTAGCATTACTTGAATTTTTTGCTTTTACTTTTTATTTCTTTTAGTCGCTTTTGCATTTTTTTTAAATATACGTATTTTTTTAGTTTCTTTTGCTTTTTAATTTTTTTTGTTTTACTAAATTTAGTTGAGTTTAATTTTGCATTTTGAACTACTTGGATTTACTGACTTGGAAGGCTGTTTTCTGCACATATCCAGTAAAACGAGGATTAACGCAGGGTTCTTTTGTTGCAAACGAGCCACAATCTCTTCCTTGTCGATGCTATCCGTACGCATAAAGTGGGTAGTGGGCGGTGCATCAATAGGCAGCAAATAATCTTTGCCGTATATCCCATATCCATGTCCCACGTAATATATCACAGCTGGCAAACAAAGAAAAGGCGAAAATTGAGTAAACAGTCCTTTTATCGAGCCGTTTTTGTGTCTACTTCCCAGCTTACCGTAAGATCCTTTTAGAATCAAGCGAGAAAAGTAGTAAATGGCGTTTCTCATCTCTGTCAAGTTGAGGTTGGTCAAAGCCAATACTTTAAAGTCCAATTCTTGCAAGGATTCCGTCAGGCAACGCGCGTCTTCCAAAGGACACTTCAAAGGTTGCAGGTACTCGTAATCGTAATTGGCTATGACCAATGCGAACTTCCCAGTGGCTGCCAATCGCAAAAATAACGTAAAATAAAATAAAAAAAGCGCGTAAATAAAGAAAATTTTTAAGGGTTTTCGAATACCGTAGTGAAGGCCCGAACGGAGAGGAGCAGTCAATACTACACGAACAGTTTGGGATTCCACGCTTCCTAAGCTGTTTGAAACTACGCAACGGAATTCGACCACGTTGTTGTTCCGGCCTGGTTCCAAAACGGCTATGAACTCGGAATTTTCAGCACCTAAGGGTTCCCAAGGGTTAATCATGGAGCCAACTTTGCTTGACAACACTTTCTTGGGAAACTTACAAGCGACAGATTTCCCGTCTTTATACCACTGGTAGCTTAACGGCAGTTTTCCCTTGGCTTTGCACTCTAGAAAGACTTTGGCTCCCCAAACCATGCATTCGTCACCACGGACGGGCAAAGCAGGCTCTTCAATGATGCACGGTGGACCATTATTGTTGTAAAACGTGGCAGTGATCTAGTCAAAGCTTAAAAGTACTCTGTTTATGGCGAAAAGAATCAACACCTACGCTCAGGACGGCGGTATCAGATATAACGGTAGCAAGAGCATTCCACACGCAGCACCGATACTCTCCTGAATCCTTAAAACATACCTCTGTAACCTGCAATTGAATAGTTTATCGATTTAAGAGTTGATTTTAATAGAAAACGTCAGAAATTAGAATTACTTTGTATGTTGCGTCAATAGCGTCTGGAACTATAGCGTTATCTCTGTACCATTGGTATTGCAATGTTGGGTATCCGATCGCTTTACATTCCATGACCAATGACTCGCCTTGGTACAGATCTTGGTGCTTGGGATGCTGCAAGATGCAGGGGACTTCATCTTGAAGTCTTACATAAATTGGTTTGGTGTGATAGACAGAGGGATCTATGTCCGTATCCAGTACTTGCTTGATCTGGCAAACATAGGTTCCAACATTGGTATCTCTAGCAAAAAGGGCCATGATTAGGAGCGATAGTTTGGGAATTATTGTGTGGTTTACTGAAAGTTTAGGATTGTTAGCTCAGAATCTTCGGTGTCTAATAACTGGCCATCTTTCATCCACTGGAATGTAGGAGGTGGAACCCCACTTGCTGCACAGCAAACCTGAAAGGCATCGTTTCTAATGACCACCCAGTTTTTATCCTCAGAAAAGGGCTCCTGTGTAATTTGCATCGGCTCTGAAACGATAAAAAGCAGTATAAAGTACATAATCAGCTTGCAATAGGAGTAGTAAACCGGCTGGAATAAGAGTTAAAAGCGCTTCATAGAGACCCAATTCTTGTAACATCACAACCAGGACCTCCACAGTACAACCTCGATCTCCCAAATCGCAGATTAAGTGCTTTGTGGGTTGAGCATATGACTCATACTTTCGGCAAGGGAATAAACCATCACTTGGAAAAAGGACCAATAGATTATTTGCTACCAGAAAGGTCGAAAGGTTCTTGACTTACAACCAGTCAGGGTCACTTGCTAATGTAGCTAGGTTTTCCCAACGTTTTCCTTCATCAAGGAACTTGGCAATTTTAGTAAAAATTGGGCCGGATAAGGAGCAGACATTGTCTTCTAAGTCTGGGTAACTCTTGAGAAACATAAACATAACATCGTTACTACTGCGAATGGAAATAATCAAAAGAAAAGGACTTACGTTTGTTTTTGACATTGAAATTCAGGATTAATCATCATTCAAAGGCCAACGCAAGCGGGGAATCCCCGGTCAAGAAGCGAACAGCGAGCTCTTTCTAGAAAACTGCGAACAAAAAATTATATAAAATTTATTAGTAAGCCATGCAATGCATTTTTAACGAAAATTACAAAAACTAGTAAAAATAGAAATATAATTTTTCCATAATATCGTTAAATTTCTTTTAAAAATTATATTTCAAGTTTTATTTCAGGTGGCGGAAATTCGTGACATAGGGGGTATGACATCAGTGCCATCTTTTGCCAAGAAAGATCAACTACTTGAAGTACACCGTTCGTGGTTCAAACATTAGAGGTGTTTTGGAATGTCGGGTCACTCGTTTGCTTTCATTCTCGGCACTTTCATTTCTGTGCTGTAATTAATTTCACCCATTCTTTGGTTAGTTTTTCCGCGTATTATTAGCTGTAGTTATGGCAGTACCAACTGGAATTGTAGGGAAATATTCGTACCGTTGCTCCGTACACAAATGTATCAACACGTCAGCGAATAAATCCCTTCGTTTTTTCAAATTTCCTATGGATGACAGGTAAATAACAACTTTGCAAGGCAACCTGCAATAGTGGAAGTTAAGTACATTGCCCTTAATTGCAGGTCAGAGGAGTGGGCTAGATGCATCGACCGATTAGATCTGCTCAATAAAACAAAGCAGCAGCGTCATAACTCGTACAGGGTGTGCTCTATGCACTTTAACCCTGCAGACTTGCTCAAAAGAAGAATATCGGGCAATGCACTCCCATTCGTTACGCCTTTCCAATTGAAGAATGGTATCACATCCAATAAACCTCTTGAATATACCAACTAATACAATATGGTCGTTAGGTTTCAATTATGATGATTACAGCAACATTTCCACTATTGTGAATTTGAAAGAAGATCTCACGCTAGCCGCGGATTACGAAGTTGAAGCTGTAATACGTGCTAGGTCCGCAACTATTCCTGCGTTGCTAGATCACGTTTCTACTTTCAACGAGGAAGCTTACAACTTGGGGTCAGAATCGGACATTTATGTGATACCTCAGGATTCGACTGACCACTCGTATGCTTTGCCCCCAATCACCGAGAATAGTTTGATCGGCGAGCAGACTTTGCCAAAGAAAAAAATAGGAGATGGAAGTCCTAAAGACACTTCGCGATGTACAAAAAAATGCGTTCAAACGGTCAAGAAATTGAGACTGGCGCGTCGAAAAGCCAAATGTCTGCAACGCCAACTTGGCACCTGTAGAGCCAAAGTTGCTAGGCTCAAGGCAGCTAGCAAGATTCCACCCCCTATCACTAAAGAATATGCCTTGGAAGTATTGGCTGATTATCTACCAGCCGAAACCGTGAGCCTTCTCAAATGCGCGGTCAACAACGCAAATATTCACCCCACGCGTCGAAGGTATTCCCCCACCGATCGAGACACGGCAGTGGCCTTATATCTGACCGGCAAGAAATCCTACTTGGACTGGCAGAAGCGTTTCTTGTTGCCCCACCCTGGCAATCTTCGCAAATGGCTGGCCAAAGAACCGTGTACCTTGGTTTCCACGCAATCAAAAGCAAATGAGATCGAAATTACTTGATATTTATGTTCGGGGACAAAGTTTCGAAATTGCTGTGTAATAAAGTTTACGTTTCAACCAATAAGATTCTTACCTTCTTCAATTTACATGATTTTTTTACATATTAAACCCATTTGTCTTTCAAATAAGAAGGAACCTCAGCATCACTAGCGTCTTATGCAAATTCGAGCCAAAAGAATGCCAGTCATGGGGTCTAAGTACCGTTTCGCAACACCATTTGGCTAATACGCCAAAACGATAAGGATTGCCCGAAAGAATAGGGGAAAAAAAGGTCGTAAAAGACGGTTTTCTTCAAATACTCGGGCCAGCGTGTTGTGCTCAAGTCCTTTGAGCATCTGAAAGGAGGAAAACCGGTAGCTTTCTTTCATAACCCAGGAGGGACTAGTGTTGCCTAGTTAACGAAGATTACCTCGGAATCCCAAGGGGGTCGCCTCCTTTAATTCAACTTCCAAATGTTGCCCCAGCCACTTTACGTCTGTTGTTAGGAAGCGCTGGAAAGCAAGGCTAAAGTTTCTGCAGATAGACTTGGACTTTGACGCTTTCCATGCATCCCCAATGAGGTTTCAACCCAGAAAAACAGCTTTTCGCAGTGCTTCGTGCCTCGCCATCCCCGTCTGACAAGCTTTAACTGACTCTTCGCCACAATTTGCAGTCTCCTGCAAAACTTACTGTCCATCTCATCGCACGGAGATAAATTCCCTACCCGAGCTTAGATAAACAGGCTCTGTGCTAATCCATCCTGACTTCTTTGGGTCTCTATGTGCGGCCATTTGGTAACGCTTTCCTGGGCGTCCATCATTTTCTCAAATTGATTACGAGTAAAAAAAGAGCTGTACACCTTCTATTCTTTTTGGTGCCCCAGTCACGTGTCCGCGGCAAAATGTTTCATGGCTTTTAAAGCATAATGACAGCCATCCATTGAGGAAACATGATTAACTCGCCTTTTGTGGGAGCATTTCGGCGACCCTCCCCATGCAGCACTTTACCTCAATTTCCTTCGCTATGCTGGACCCAAAATCGACAATACCCAATGGCTTCCAAGAATAGCAGGGCAATTTGAAAGACTCAAAGCGTATAAAACCTTTTTTTTAAGTAATTTATGAATTCTGAAACTATTTGCGGCTAAGTTGCTTTTATAGATTTAGACTAACCGACCAAAATGTTCCTTTTGTACCTCCTATCATGACCCATGACTCACCCAGTAAAAAGCGAAGTATGTAACTGTCCTAATGCGGGGTAAATGGTATAATAGTACTTTCTTGTTACACGGGGGTAATTAAGCTACATGACCAAGCTTAACTATGATGTACTGTACTGTACACTACACCTCTTGTTATGAGCCAGGCGACTAGTATAAAATACTACAGTAAGTGGCAATGCTGAGGGACCCAATGACTGCCGTTGTTCTTACGTTGAAAGCTCCTCACATTTCTAGCAGTTAAAGGAATCCAGCCGCAATACGTAAACCCAATATATTGCCATTGCACATGGATTACCGTGTATGACGGCGGGGCCCACAGAGGGCGCTGCGCTACCCAAATCAACAATGAATATGCTATGTGTCGTACGTATAGCCCATTGACAGCCATTTTAGCCCCTGACCTTGTTGTTTTGGTCAATAATCAGTACTACAGCGGTCTAGTTCCCTCGTCCGAACAAAACACCTGGTGGCAGCAATACAATTCACAAGCGTTCCACCATTCATTTGATTCACCAATGTGACCATGTAATCGCCATGCTCGACATCATGGATTGCCTTATAGTGTCTTTTTCTTTTCTCGAATTCTTTTTTAATTTGCAGTAAAACACATGTTCTGCCAGGATTCGCTGGGTTAGGAGAGCAGCGAAGGCTGGTACATAGAAGGAGGATTTGCGTAACAGCTTGCATTTGCCATAAATAAGTTAGTTTGGTTGGTAGAAACTTGCCAGGGCAGCGACGAGGCCATCCATTACTTCCAGAAACTTCTTTTGTTTTTGCCCGGGACCCAAGACGTTCTATTTAGCTTGCTTTGGGGGAAAAGGCTATTTGATTAACTTATGTTTTTCCGTGGGGTCAGTTTGCGCCCCCAGAGAGCCAGCGGAGGGGATAGCTCACATATATCAAGCGTTGCAAAGGACCGGGGCTGCGGGCGTGGCATATCAATCTAAGAAGCCCATCAAATAAGCCAAAGTCCGGCAAGCTTAATACGCACGGAAGGAATGCGATCAAAAACGTGGCCAGTGTGTACTTGCTCTTGTTATTAATTCAATAAACAAGGTTTCCCTTTTCATGTGCAAGGATGATTGCTACTTACTAGGGGCAAGGAGCGGCGAGGATGAAGAAAGCTGGCGGGAATTTATAAAGGAGGACCCCACAGAAGCCGAATTGAAGACTGCGGACGCGTAATTGCCCTAGTTTCTATGGCAAAAGCGTTTCGAAAATCGCCCATAGCAAGGTGCGTGTGTATTAAAGGCCAGGCTATTAACGGAACTTGGGTTGGGGCATTAGCTAATGCAGGTCTTGGAACACTGACTTTAATTATCCCTACTTGACTTACGATTCACGTAAACGAGTAGAAGCGACGGAGCTATTGTAACTCCCTCTTCCTCACGGTTCTTTTTAACCTGGAGAATTTGCATGCCGAATAGCATTTACGTGGAGGGACGTTCTTAAACTAAAACTTCGTTATCCATCAAGATGAATGGCTAGTACCCGTCCAAACTGGCGGGGGTACTGGCGCGCTAACTGACATCGCAGCAGAGGCAGAATTGACGTTGGTTCGTACATCAGCTTCAGCGTCCTTCCGGCCCACACTTTCCCTTCATTTGCATAGCGAAACAAAAGCAATAGAACTTGACATTTCCCTCCAGGTTACGCAAAAAAATATAAAAAGGAATTTTTTTCTTGTTACTTCCTTTTCCTTTTTTCTTATTCTAGCGCTCTGTTTCCTTGATCTCGCAATTTACAATGCACATGAGATATGCGGCTCTCTACCCAACTATTGACGTCAGTTGTTTGAAAATTTTTATGTATATTTGGAAATAAAAAGGAGCGAAAGATTTCGTTTTTTAAGGGGCGCGGAGGTGGGGTTATTTCTCCTAGCCCGAAGAAATAAACTCGTTATTCCGGAGATGAAGCAGAATTTCGTAGCAATGCCGCCGGAGGCTAAGGTGGGAGGAGGAAAATAGTGCCTAGAACCCTAACGCTTTTATCGTCACGTTTCAAGCTACCTTTAAGTTGTCGCTGTCTTCAAGATACATGTCAAGCATGTAAACTTTGAACATTTTTCCCAATTCGCCTATGGAAACAGCATCAGGGAGTCAACACGAACGTACATAAAGCGGCACGTCTTTGCCAACATTCCGTCGATTGGGGGGACGAACGTGACGGGAATAACTGAAAGGTCAGCCGAAGCAATGTTTTCCCAGGCAGAACTTCCGCTATCTTTTATCGAGGCGTTTGAAGTACTTTACCTAATGGTATAAATTTTGGGGGGTTTTTCAAGTAAAAATTGGCAAACTTTTAAACTTTTGGCCTTGCTTTTTTGCCTTCCCAGAAACCAAGCATTGAAGGTTAAACCATAAATAATGCTGGTAGCGTCCCACCGGGAGAAGCTCCATATAACTGAATAAAGCAATACGCTTCGAGAACGTATAAATCTTGCAATCTTGCCAACAGAATCGGCGAAATATTAGGGAAAATGCCAAACCTCCAAGTCAAAGATTTTTTAAAAACCTGCCTGGCATTTGACTAAAGTAGTACCTTTGCTTTGAGCATCCGGCGGATGCTGAGAGATTGAGAGATGGGATGTTGAGAGATGTTGCAATCTTGGCAATAGAATCGGCGAAATATTAGGGAAACTGCCAAATCTCCAAGTCAAAGATTTTTTAACAAACGGCTGCCTGGCATTTGACTGAAGTAGTACCTTTGCTTTGAGCACCCGGCGGCCATCTTGAGATGTTGAGAGATGTTGAGAGATGTTGCAATCTTGCCAATAGAATCGGCGAAATATTAGCAAAGATGCTAAACGTCCCAGTCAAAGATTTTTTAAAAACGGCTGCCTGCATTCGACTGAAGTAGTACCTTTGCTTTGAACATCCGGCGGCCATCTTGAGATTTGAGAGATTGAAAGGTTGGTTAGAGGTTTGCGCTTTGATGCGGATTATCCCCAACTGGTAGCATTGTTGAATCTGCATATGCCGTATTCAATAAACCCCTTGACTCGCCCAAGAGTCAAGTAGTTCGCGTTCTACTAGATTTCTTTTTCAGATCGCAAACTCAAGTTTTTGGAGGGAAAGGGCTCTTTGTTCCTTACGGGAAATAACTGCACGGTCTCTCTCTCTCTCCTTCCACAGGAAAAAGGGAGAAAAAACTCAGGAAAGTATCGCAGGCAATCTCGAGCAAATCAGGAGAAGCTATAAGATAAGTTTGTCTCGGGGATGGCGTCTTTTTCTTTGTTTTCCTCCCGCGCGCGGCATCCTTCCTCACTAGGACCGCACCTTTCGCTTTGGACCGCCCCCAAACTTCTCGTACAGGAACGTGGGGAATCATTGCTCCGTCCCCGAATACACAAGAAAAGAGACAAGTTTTCTTCGCAAGCCGCCATCACATGCTTTTTCGGTTACAACACTTGCTTTTTTTCCTCTCTTTCTCTGACTCCTTTAGCTTGGCCTTCGAGGGTTCTGGGTTCCTTTAGGCTCTCATGCTTGGTAAAGTTTGTTAACGTGCCGTGACTCGGAGCATCTGGGAGTCGATCTATTTGTGAGGGGAAAGAATATGGCGGTCTTTTAACCCCTCATAAACGAGAGAGCAATTTGAGACATTGCTGTTATGATAGTAGTCATAACGCAGAGTTAAGAAATGGCATCACGTGCTTCCTATACACAACTATCCTGCAGCCCAAGTCTGTCATCATGAGACCGGAGAGAGAATGGAAATAAAGCGATAAAAGTCCTCGCTAAAAATAAAAAAAATAAAAAAAATGTTGTTGGCCTCGACTGTTTGATTGGATGTGTGAATGAGTATGGTTGGTAAACATTATTGACAAATGAGGGAAATAAAGCGTCTCCAATTGTATCGTGGCAAAATTGGAGCTATATCTGGGGGGGGGATTGTTAGGAGCGTAATGATGCAATTTGGTGGCTAAATTTGCCGACCTACACAAGTCAGCACACTCACAACAAAGTCACGAAGGATGGCAGGGACTCGGCGAAAAAAATTCGCTGAATAGACCCAGACGTGCAAAAAAATCCTAGGATGAGCAGATTGCATGTGATTAACAGTGGTCAGAGCAGGATGAAAAGCTTTGGATCCAAAAAACAGACCAGTCTACTTCCCCCAAAAAACTAAACTGATTGTCCTAGATTTTTTGGGTTGGTGTGGGGGAGGAGGTTGGCTAAGGGGGTAGAAGAAGCTTGTGCTGTCTAAACGAGATCAAAGGCCAATCCTATTCTTCTTTGTTTATGCCTTTCGTCTCTGGCTTTTGGCTTGTATTTATCCTCCAGGACTTCGTCAGAACGAGCTCCAAGTTGCAAAATTATTAAAGGGCACTAGCCGTAAATTTCTTGAAAAAGTTGTCTTCTGGAAAGGTTTCTAGGGATATTTTTCTTTCCAGCACGCGCAAAGTAGTAATTAAGCTGATAAACAAAGAAGTTTTGTAAATAAAGGACAACGCGGGCTTTCCCAAGTCGCAAACGTATCCGTATGCACGGTACGCGAGAGCTTTGCTATTGGTTAAGCACGGGAGTAAGCACCAATGCTAACCAGCGGCCTAGGCCATGCCACGAGTCTTACGTGACGTCACGACCCAAAGTTTGCGTGCTAACTCATGAACGGCTATTCATAAAAAATCGAAAAAAATTCAGCCTTCTTAAAATAATGTAAACTTAGTAGCATCTTCAAAAATACCAACATGTGATGTTGGTAGTTATTGTCCTATAATGACGAAATATTCTCACGGTGAACTTGGAACTTGGAAGGGTTGTTTTGCTCGAAGGAATTGGGTTGCTGCCTTTACACAACCCAATCCACACAATACACAAACAAATCCTACACTAATTCCCCGCTTGATCAAAGCTCAAAAGAGCAAAGAAAGAAGAGTTTTATTCGAAATTACATTATTCATGGCCGGAAAGTTCAACGCCAGTAAACAAGAAAGGGAAATCCTCGTTTCTCGACGCTTTATTTTTAATTCTTCATAAAAAAATCCACGATCTAAAGTTGGAAGCCACTGAAAGTACCAGTCAGGTACTGGACCCTGACGTCCAGCCAAAACTTGAAAATGCCCGCTTGGAGAAAAAGTTAGACAAAAAGCTCAAGGAATGGGCAATCTGGCTTTCTTATAAATGTAGATCCAACTAACTTGAGCCAAGTTATCAGCAAGAGCCATACTCAAATTGACATTAAGTATGGCGCTGAATCTCCTTGCCGCCACGTTCTCCTTTCCCCAACCTTCCGGTGACGTGATAAAGCAAAATGGCGAGCCCCAAATAACGGCACCTCCCTTCTTCCAAAAAGACAGTGCATACAAGATACAATTCCCATTTTAGCTCTTAATCCTATTAAGAAAAGGGACGTTCTGTTAGCACTTAACCAAGAACATAAGCAATACTTGCACTCACCTTCATCCTTTCGGGTTCGCTGGGTCTGCTCCATGCATCTTGGCGTGTTGACTACTTTTAGACAAGAAAATCCGTGGCACGGCTCACCGTCAATCATTAATTTTGCGTGTTTTCATGTCTCCGGGTCCTGCGTGACGACTCTGGGGACACTGCATGCCCAGAATCTACGCAAGGAAACCTAAAAGTGTCCCGAAACTACAACAAACAGATCGTTCCAACGTTAGCCATCCACTACTGTCCACTTTAAATAAATGAGTCTTACACAACCAAGTCCCCAGTCTCTTCTTTCTTTAATTTGTTCTGCTTCTGGAACTCCGCGGACTGCAAAGTGGTTTCCTTCCTCTCTCCTGCTCTTTTTTCTATATTTTTTTTGTGGTGGATTAACTCACCCCACACTAGACTGCGTTTGTGGAGATTCTTCTCGCATTACTTCAGCTCTAGCTTTCCCATTATTTACACGTGCGATCTTCCCACACATACAGTATACAGGAGGCACTATCCGTATAGACGTGTTGACGAGGAGTAGTGCCCCGGGCGGAGGCTCCTTTGGGGTAACGACGCGTTCCGTGCGGGTTGTGCTGAAACCCATGGGGAGCGCCGGCATAAGGGACAGGTGTTTAACGGCACATTTAAGCGGGTTGCCCTGAGATGCAACAATACCCTCTACCGACAATGGCTGGCTCTGGCGAACAATACGCGCACTCAACGTTCGCTTTGCCCCTCTCACACCCTCAATGGGCAGGGTTACGAAATATAGAGTTCCCTCGCTTTAACACAAGTATCGTATCGGCAAGAAAGTGGGCTCCACACACGAGAACCCCAAAGCAAACCCCTTTGTGTCCTTGCTCCACTTCAATGTGGGGAAGAATTGGAATTGCTGACTGGCCCCATTATTTTTTACCTCAAAGTCCGGTCGCTCTTCTTAATCTCGCAACTCGTGTTTAACTGCGTACACCCTGACACAGTTAAATAGTACACAGTTAATTTTTTTTTAATTTTTAGGGCACGTAACTTGTTTTTTTAGCTTTTTAACTGAACAGTTTAACTAAGTTTAGCCTTATAACTGTGTTTTAACCCTAAGTTTAACCGTTTTTAACCCTTATAACTGTGTTTAACCCGAAGTTTAACAGTTTTAACCCAAAGTTTAACACTTTAACCCGAAGATTTATTTTGGGTAAAAAAAAATTTAACCCTCGTGCACCTACCAACGGAGTTACGAACCCCTTGTCTTAAACTCTGGATAGAAGTAAGAAAATGGTTGGGAAATAAAAATTAGAATTAATAGAAAAATTCGAAGATTAGAAGAAAATGCAACTCAGTGTTTTTGTTAAGAATTCAGACATTTAGTAACATTCGAAAATTAGTCAAAACTTTTTTCTCTCCGGACACACATAAGACAGAAGGATTTTTTTGGAAGGAATAGGACCGAGAAACCGTTGGGTGAAGGGACACAACAAGTTTTTTAATTGAAAGGGGGAATGAGAACCATCACAATTTGCTCTTCGTTCGTTTTGGTTGGAAAACGTTACTTTTGACCCCCGGCTTGTAATTTTCTACAAAGAATGACGTTAATAGAGAGTAAATTAGACAGTGATAACCTCTCGACATGAAGCTGGGGAAGAAAAGGAAATCGAGACCGCAATTAAAGAGGAAACTTTTTCCACCGAATAATAGAAAAATGAAATTTAAAAAAAAAATCCATTTCATCGCCGTACCAGCCAGACACGTACTATCCCTTTCCCCGTCTTTCATACACCCCAAAGGCCCATGAGTGATAACATTGTACAATGAAGGATGTTTTTTGGTTAAAATCTTTGGACAAAATTAACACAATGCAAACGATTAAAGAGATCACAGAGAAAGCTTGGCTCGTTGGATTTTTGCAGGTTGTTCTTTGCTGTCACGTCATTTTCTTTTTCTTTGTGGTTTAGTTTTAGTTTTGCAATGATTCAGTTGCATAGCCATCCGTCGCACGATGCTCTCAAGGCCCCCGTATAGTTTAGCTTGTGACACTCTAGGTTCCCCGCAGGAGGCGCACGTGTTTTGTATGGGTTTACACGAACGCGCATTGCTTCTGCGCATACATGGCGGGCACGGTAAGTGTATAACCATGTACCCAATTTGCGTGAAGTTCTTCTTTAAATAAAGTACTGTCTAGACTCTAGGGTCTAGGGAGTGACAGTTTCCAAATCTGCTGCTTTATTTTTTCGCAGAGGTAGGAAATTAATTTGCATTTTACCAATTAGTTAAGGCGAAAATAAGGAAATTTAAACTATCACGATGTCCCTATTTGTATGAGCTAGAATGCTGTCAAAAGATTTTAAAAAGAAAATCTGATGCGCTCTATTACGCAAGAGTACTTTAACATGCCGTAGAGGTGCTAAGTGTATACGGGAGCCTTAAAAGTTACATAGTGAATCAAATGATTTTCAGTTTGTTAGTAAGGTTAGGTTTCTGGCCAGCCCAGGTTCTGACCCACCATCGCATAAAACTTTCGATTATGGGAGGCAAAGAACTGCCTGAGTTGAGAAATCACCTTCGTTTCCACGACCGGATGGCGTCTCCCTTTGGAATCGGCCAAGCACTTATGTTGGGTAGCGCCGGTCCGCAGACAATAAAAGCCTTTGGTATCATTAAAATAAAATTGGTCTTGTGTGATCAGTGGTTCGAGACCGAGGAATTTCTCCACGCTTTGCACTTGACTCCAAGGGTCTCGAATGAGTAGGTCGCCGTCTACGACGTGCAATTGTCTTCGCGGGAACACGTTCAGCCATCGATTCAGGAATTTGGCGTACAGGGACACATGCAGAGCGCGATACTGTGTATTCACTTGGCCGTCTTTGGTCAGGGCCACTTGCTCAAAGCGGCGCCGTGGGCGACCACGACTAGTTCGCGTTTCTTCAATCTGCGTGAAATCCGACAAGAGCCGCGTCACCGGGTCACGGACGATGAGGACTAGTTTGATGCTGTTATTCATAAACCAGATCCTTTCAGGCGCCTCGGGCGTGATGAAATAACTCGGACTTTTTTCCACCGTTAAGGAACCCGGCGGAGTCCAGGGCATTTGTTGTCGGTACCACTCCAATCCCATGTGGTAGTGTTCGTCACGATCAAAGAAATGAACTTCTGTGGAGGCTTTCCGTACGTGCGGATGGAGGTCTAGCATTTCGAGTAACGCTCTCGTGCCTCCTTTTCTCACTCCAATAATGAGCACTTGCGGCAATTGTTGAGAAAGCGTCTTGTTAGCAGACAACATGTTTCTGCTGCCGTTGCTATTGCTGTTAGGGGGACTGCTGACGACGGGACCAGCGGGCCAAAGATTGGACGCATTCCATTCACCAAAGTAATCCACGTCAGCCGCGGCCATTAGGTTGCGTCGGTAGCCGCGCCGCATGGCACTCATCATGCACAAAGTCGTATTGGGCGAGGACTGACACGTTGAAAGCCACCACTGAAGATCCGTGAGGAAGTGCATGTACGAGATGGACACACAAAAAGCGACCATCAAGAGCACCGTGGCCGCTTGACGACGGCGGGACCGTCCCAACACCATTTCGACGGTAACTGGCGTCCTCCCTCCTCTTCCCGCACCTCTCGTTACGGCGTGGCCACAGTGGCGACCAAAGGGGGCCGAACCTACCCTAATGGTCGCGGCGAAGGAAGATAAGCCAGGGAAACCATGCTCCACGTCTCTTTGTTCTCTCTTTTTCGCTCCGCAAGTCGCTTGTTCTAGTGGTCACATATCGTGTCAAACGACCGTCTGCGCGGATGGACCCCAAATCCTCGTCCCAAATTCCTACAAATGAAACAAAACAAGAATATCAAGACCACGAGACCTCTAACAATCTGTCTTATAACTTTCTTTTAAGGTGCAAAAAACGACCCCAACACACTAAAACCAAACGTTAACGACCCAGTTTTGGACGTTTTGGTCTTTACTGGACGACAATCACTTTTCAACACGAAATAACTGATTGGATATGGGTATACATCCATACAGCTTTTACCACACACGCCTCTTGTTCCAACAAACGCTTTTTTTAAGCCCTCCTTAGAAAATACAGTTAGAGAGATAGCTGAAGTTTTATTGAGTCTTCGACTGTTGGGGGGATCGCGACCCCGGACAAAAAAGGCTTCGCGCTCGTGATCTCGTGGTGCGCTACATTTCTCCGTCGCTTGCCAGGTTCCCATGTGTGCAGTTCAAGGTTCATCGCAGTGCAGGTATGGAGTTAACCTGGTGGCACGCATTATCGACCCATTTCAAATCCATATGTGGAGAGAGACGCGAAGGGCGCCCTCCTCCACATAAGGGCCAACCAGAGCAGGGACCTTTATTTTGCTTATTTTGCCCGTACTACAATGCTTTCTGTACGACAGCTACAACAATTGAATAGCATAGTACCCATAACCTTGAAGCTCACACACCCTTCCCGCTCCCTTCTACCCTTGTGCGTTACGTCCGAAGAAAAATAATTTACTCCATAACGAGGTCGAGCGATTGATTACCGACCCAGTCTTCATTAGCCATGTTCAAGTCTCGTTCGTCTTCATTGACACTCGACGCCTTTGGCATCTACAAGGTTACACACACAGTGTAACTGTTCCCGTTTCCAAGGCTTTTCATGTTGGGGTGGATCTTTTGTGGGATAGTTGGGGACCGAGCGGGTCATCGAGCTGTACATATCGAGCACACAGTAATAGAGCTGCAGATAGCGTGTCCTTGCTATTCAAAGAGTACTTACGATCCTCGTTACGAGAGGCTAAAACCCTTAGTGGTAGAGGAACTCAACAATGCGAATTGCGATGCAAGGTCAGAGTTTTATTGAATTTTATTTTTTTGGATTTTTTATTTGGGGGTGGAGAGGGATGTTCATTTCTATCGAAGTTTAAAAGTCCTTTCGAGTTCTCGATCAAGTTGGGCGTGGGTCGTAAAAAGCGCATAATTGTGAACGCTACGACCATATAAGTTATCCATAGAGATTACGCGAAGCGGAAACGCAAAGCAAAAGGGGCGTTTTTATATGTGGCAATGAGGCGCTGAAGCAAAACGGTTAGCAAAACGCCACGGACCCTGCATACGATCTTTATCGCTATCCCCTTTGCTGATCCCCACCAAAACCAATGTTTTTTTTATGACTTGCTTGCGGAATTCACGCCATTAAGCCCAATTGCAATGGCAGCGCACGCCTTTCCCTCCCGGTATTACCTCACTGAGTAAACACATAAATTCCGGGATTCGGGTTCGTAGACAAGCTTGAGCCTGTCATCGTTTCACTTCCAACTCCCCCCAGGTAAAGGTAGCTTGAGCTCGGAATTTCTGCAAGCAACAAGACGGAACTTTGTGCAAACACGAGGGGTTGACAGAATGACGCGGAGAAAAAATTGGTGGGGAAAGATTTTGCAAATGAAAGCTGACAGCTTAATACCTGTCGGTTTTGTGTTGAGAATTGACCGAAAAAATTCCAACGGTTATCACACTATGAACCCACCACGGATCGTTGACTGGAATAGTGATAGCACAGCGCAGGAAAATTTGTCGAATGTCCAGCCCAAAGCTTACGCAGACAGGTGTACTGGAGCCGGACTCCGCTAGTCAACTGAAACGGGGCGAGACTACGAATGAAGAACGTTTGGGGCTGGCTGGAGCGCAGTCCTTGCGGAGCGTGCGGGGGATGGTAAAGTGGAATCTTCCGTGGCAGGGGTGACGGAATATTTGACATTCTCGCCCAACAGCGCCCGGTACAACTCCGGAGAAGCGGTTTGTTCGCCGTCTCTTTAAAGGAGGTAAGCTAACAGCAGGCGGGATGAAAGAGGTAAAAAGAGAAGCGGGGGCAGCAAAGAAGAAAGTAAAAAGGACCGAAATTCCGCGTGTGTTGCACGTAAAGCGGCCAAGGCGCCAACCAGGGCGCAGGGGCGGTGGCCCTAACCGTGTGCGGAGGTTCCCAGGTTGGAAAACGGGTGGGATATGTGTGTGTGTAATATTGTGGGGGTTGGTCCAGCCTTCCGGAACCTGAGGCGACCACCAGACAGGATTTCCTATGCACTCCGCCAGCTGTTGACGTCATCGTATCATGGTTGACTCGGCTTGCGCTTTCTACGTATTTTTGTCTCGAAGCAGAAGAAAAAAAAAGAATTCGAGGACTGGAACTAGTAATGACGACATATAGGCTTGTACTACGGGTTAGAGTGGGCGGGCTCGATGGGAATCCCGCTAGATGTTTCTGGTAGTTTTTGCGTATAACGTTAGTACTTTATGGATGCTGGCATGCAATAAGAGAAAAAACTCCGAATTTTTCTACAATTTTTTTTGTTTTCCTTTTTCTTACCTTTCACTCGACGTATAAATCTCTCGCCAGGAACGAATTTACATCAACAACCTCGAATGCGACGACACGACACTACACAACGGCACGAATTTATACGTTTGAAAATGTACTGCTGCTGCTGTTCCTTTCCACGTTACCAGCATTCTAACCCAGTTTACATCCTCGCATTTTGAAAACCATACAAAAGGAATCAGACATCCTATTCACCATTCCTTCCCAAATAGAAGCTACCGACGTTTTCCAAAAGGTCAGGCCGGGACTCGTAGCGTTAGTTCGGCCTGCTTGCTAATGGAGCAAAGAAAGCAACAACGAATAGTTAACAGTTGACCGAACAAATTTTTGCTTCAAACCGCGACTCATCGTCGTACTCCGGCTTAGTGTTACTTTACTCTCTATCCTTTTAGGATAGAATACAGAATCGTCATGGAGCGAACAAAAGGAATCATAGATCATATTCACCATTCCCTCGTTAACAGAAGCTACCGACGTTTTCCATAAGGTCAGTCCGGGACTCGTAGCGTTAGTTCGGCCTGTTTGCTCATGGAGCAAGACAAGAAAGAGTTAACAGTTGACCGAAAATTTGTTTGCTTCAAACCGCGACTCGTCGTGGTACTCCGGCTTGGTGATACTTTGATCGTTAGTCTCCTTTTAGTATAGAATATATAATCGTCCAGGAGCGAACGAAAGGAATAAGAGATCCTATTCACCATTCCCTCTCAAACAGAAGCTACCGACGTTTTGAAAAAGGTCAGGCCGGGACTCGTAACGTTAGTTCGGCCTGCTTGCTAACGGAACAAAAAAAGGTAATAACGAATAGTGAACAGGTACCGAACAATTTTTTTCTTCAAACCGCGACTCGTCGTGGTACTCCGCTTTGGTGTTACTTTGCTCTAGTCTCCTTTTCGGATGGAATATAGAATCGTCCTGAAAAGAAGTTACCGATTAAGGCAACATCAAGCCGGAGTAGTTGGATGGGTCCCGGTTAGGAGCAACATCTTTTAACCGTTACATTTTCATTATTGCGTCGCTGTGCTATTGGTCAGGGCAAGCCGTAGTAACGCTTCTAGTGCCCGCTTGACCATATGGAAAATGGCCGGTAGCCTCTATTTGAGATGGGATCGTACTATACTGTACTTGTACTCTATTTTTATGTACGTAAGTTTGCTAGCTCACCAGTGAAGCCGCGTGACAGAGCAAAATAAAGTCTCATAGAAACTGTACAGCATTCCTGGCAAACTGTTCATGTTGCCAGTGATGGGTCATGTCATCTTGAAGGGAAAATGAAAGAAACGCAATGGGCGGTCGTACCTCATAGTTTTCACAAATAACAGGGGCCCACAGATGGAGTGTTGTTGACGAGGGCATATTGAATGGACAGAAACCATAATCATCTTTCATGGCAACGACACGTTGTTGTATACCGTATTCCCGCTTTTTTCCCCTTCTGCCCCCCTTTTGGCTGTCCCCGGAGGCGTCCCATCATCGAGTAACTCTTCCGGTTTTACTTTCCTTACGTTTGCCTCACCCGATTCATCGATCCAGTGTGGAAAGGTGCTACGTGTAAAACATATACACTACACAACAAGAGTCGCGGACAGAATCCAAGGTTGAGCTTCCGATTGTAGTACAGTACCAACATACCCTTGTGGATCTACATGCTACACCTGAGGGCAAAGGCAACCCCGGTGCTCCGGGCACCCCAACAAGGTTTGGTCACTCAAGGTAACGACGACAATCATAGTACGCTACATTGGCCTTGGCAACGAGGACCGTAAACATGTACACACAAATATACATACACAAACGAGGATGAACTCCGCCCCGATACACTCACCCCAGAGGGTTTATAGACTAAATACTACGTAATAACAGTTTATGCATATGCAACCTCTCCCACCCTCGTTAGGAAAAGGAACGCCAAGGCAAAGTAAATGGAAAGTTATCATTAATCATCCGCTGAGCTTCACCAAACCCCCTTTAAGTTTTAGCCTTGAGGGGACCCCAAAAAATAGCTAGACCGAACGGAAAGGAAGGAAAAACTCCGTGTGCTTGAAGTACATTTCTTCCGGATTAAGGGGAGCCAGGGGAGAAACAACGCTTGTTGGGGAAGTTCTGGTGAAGGAGCAAGAGACGAAGCGCGCTCAAATTGCCAGGAAGGGCCAAAGTTGCTTGTAGCCTGTAGCGGCTCACCGAGGCTGAAGTGAAGGTTTTAACGTGGAATATGCGGGGGGACCATACGCACTATAACTACACGATAGGAGCTCATTAAGCGAATTACTCTATATTTCCACATGACGAGACTACGCTCTCTACTACCCGAAAGGAGTTGCTTTGGGGGTCGAGGGCTGCGGTCGTGGTGGGTTGGAGGGTTGCGAGGGTACAGAATAATACCACAACTATTCACAGGAGCCAAGTAAACAAGGAGGGACGGCCATAGAGAAGAGGGGAGGCAAAGAAACCTGGGGTAATTTGGTAAGATCCGTAGCAAATTTGGTAGAGGCGGGTCGATGAAGATCCGGGAATTATTTGTCTTCTCGGCTGGCTGTCCATTACGCTGCAATACGCACTTGTGTTGCTTTTCATGTCGCATTACAAATGAAGGTTACCTTTTTCGTCGAGGGCAAGGGTCCCTACGGACCCCACGAAGCGGCGAGTGGACGGGAGGGCGAAAGTCAAGTCGGGGAAGACCACGCCGCGTTTGCCAGTTTGTTCTCGGGAGTTCCTGACCATGACCCATGCTACCGGTACTTCCTTCCTTGGCTTCTCCGCCCTCCTCCGGAAGAAGGAAGGTTGCTATGCCAACACGGAAAGATATGACCAGTCTTGGGGAGTAATACTGGGTTGAAGAGGGGGTACGTCCCAAGGTACCCATCATGCAAGAACATAGACAAATGCAACTTCGGACTTTGGAGAAGCATGTACTGTGCACATGACGGCTTTCTTCTTTTGCTTGTTGGAGTTCATCCTCATTTTCCAACTCCTATTCTTTCCACTTTGTTTAGTCTGAACGCGGAAGATGAAGCATCCTTTCTCGCTGCAACTTTACATGAACGCAGAAAGAATGGGGTAGAACTTTTCATTGCTTTCCTTCAGTTATAAAAACTAAAATGAACAAAAAAGAATAATAAAAATAAAATAGGAAAAAGGTTACTGGATAACAAATGCCCTTTTCCCACACATGTAAGTGGGAGTTTCAAAACTATGAGCTGTTCAGGCCAATAAATTGATAAACTCTTGAAATATTACACCGCTTCATAGATAGAAACGTATATGAGTGTCGGCGGGCAAAAAGTGAGACAAATTCCCGAAATTGTGAGACAAATTCCCATCTAAGGGACTTGTAAACTCCATCGATATGGCGAACGTAAACGGCGCTGTAAATTCCCGAAATGAGAAAGAAATTGGATGGCTGAACGACGTCCGAGTTTAGCTAGTGACAGGTGACAGGCTATGGGCTTTTACCGGCAAGCCCGGGAATAGACGCGTTCCCCAAAGGCCAACGATATTCTCCTACGGTCAAAAATGTCGTTTAGTTTCAAATTTCAGTCCAACGTACAGTAAGTTGCCATGGTCGTCGTTACACAACTTGAAGCCTGCTTTAGGTCGAGATTGATCGATTACAAGCGGAATGCCCCAGCAAATGACCCGTAACCAAACGCCCGACGAAACTGCTCAACCTGATTTCCCTCTTGTGAAATAAGCTCGGAAGATTCGAGAAACACCTCCACCTTCCTACTTTAACGTTTTGGATTTCAACCTTTCCCCGTAAATACGCCCCCACTCCCACTTTTATTACCCAGGAACAAATTAGCCGACAGCTTCAGCGTTACCGCCTCTTGTAAATTTGATGGTTTTTTAAAATTGCTAATTAAAAAGCAAATTAAAAAGCTAATTAAAATTGCAAACAAAAATACTTTGTGATACAAAAATAGAGCATTAAATTTAGTTTCAGGTGATATTTTCCTTTTTATCCTGCGAGGAATATTAACTAAGCTAGTAGCGATAGAAATCTTAACAGAGTAACGAAAAGGTCCCCGCACGACACGTCCGTGACGTCAGGACCAAGTTTGCATGCGAATAACTCGTGAACGGCTGCTCACAAAAAATTGAAACTGAGCTCGTCGTTCTTAGAATAACCTAGCCTACACGCATCCATCAAAAGCTCAACGTGTGATTTTGGTACCAAAATAAATTTAATTCGTCTGAATTCAAATGTGATCGTTTCCAGCTTGGAATCCTTACAAAGCGCATTAGCGAGGTGCCTTTGCTTACAGCGAACGTCCAAATCCTTCCATTATGCTCAACAATGACAAGAAAGCTCTCCTTTTTCTATTCGATTTTCATTGTAGGGCAACAATGAATCCCCCAACAGGTCTCGAAAGGTCGATGGTAATTTCCGCCCCAGGATTTTATCGCCGGACTTTTTTTTTGCCAAGGTTTTTACTACGCCAAAATAGCATGTCCTGACCAAGCAGTGGCTACTTTCGTGACGTCACATTTTCTTGTAGGCTTCACTTGAACTGAAGTAAAAGTGCTCCAGTAAACGCGAAAAAGAACAAGTCCAAGCTAAAAACACTGGTCACGAGGATCGAGACCCGAAGACACGGCCAGTTTCTCATTAATTACCCAAGTTTTACGTCACGAGATATCCTAATATAGTCCTGTTTTTGTTGCGGGTGGAGTTGGAGGAGGGGTACGTCCTGGCGGACAATGATGAGATTCCACAGCTTGATGTCAGGAAGTGTGACACAAAAGGCAACATGGCACGGTGATGGCATGTGCAAGGATTCCTATTATTTTCCGAAACAGATTGGAAAACTTGGCTCCATGCAAACTGTGACCTTTCGTAACCAAGTGCAGTACAACAAGAAGAAAAAGAACATCCGTACAAGCATATCACACACATACTGGCGACACGGTCAAAAAGTCCCACGCGACCTGGAAAGCGTATTTTCCAGTCGCCAAGTTCACTTATCCACACAGCAGTCTCTCTGGCTTTTTAATCAATAGACTAAACTCCACCCTAAATACCTTTTTACGCATTGTTGCTTCATGCATTCCGAGGAGAATGAATGCAGTCATAGAGGAAAACGATGAGCTTTGCCAATGTGTCAAAACATGGGGCTCTCATGTCATCAGCTCTTTCATGTCGCAACATAAAGGCGCCAACATTAATGGACATCGTTACTTAAGACCTCCTCAACAATGCCTAAACTGCTATCTCTTCAAGCTAAAATGCAGCTACAGAATGACACACTAGCCAGTGGGAGTTGATAGAACATAAAACAACAGCTCCGCAAGGCGCTTTTGTCTTTCGCCTCCTAAAAATTCCGGTAACAACAAGTGGCATCACTCGGCGTCGTTCCGAACCCACAGCTGCTCTGTATTCCATGCAATTCCTACAAAAATTCCGATCCTTCATACTCTTCTAATAATATTAACAAAAATAATAATAAACATATTCTTACAATAATTCGACAACAATAATAATAATAATACAAGAACGGCATTAATATTATAAAATTAAATGAATAAACAGATAAACTAATAAAATAATAAGTAAAATTAAAAAACCTTTATGTTCATTGTAGGCATTTTTGCCAATTTTTTAGTACGTAAAAGTACATAAGGTCAGGCCGGGACTTGTAGCGTTAGTTCGGCCTGCTTGCAACTGGAGCAAGAGAGAGCAATAACGAATAGTTAACAGTTACCGATTTTTTTTTTGCTTCGAACCGCGCACTCATCGTGGTATTCCGGCTTGGTTGTTATTTTGCTCTTTATAGCCTCCTTTCCGGATAGAAAATAGAATCGTCTTGAAGCGCACAAAAGGAATCAGAGATCCTATTCACCATTCCCTCCCTAAATAGAAGCAACCGACGTTTTGCAAAAGGTCAGGCCGGGACTCGCAGCGTTAGTTCGGCCTGTTTGCTAAAGGAACAAAAAAGGTAATAACGCATAGTGAACAATTGACCGAGCAAATTTTTTGCTTCAAACCGCGACTCGTCGTGGTACTCCGGCTTGGTGTTACTTTGTTCTCTAGCACCCAGGCTTAACCGTTACATTTCAGTATTCATTATTGCATTGCTGTGTTATTGGTCAGGGCAAGCCGTAGTAACGCTACGAGTTCCCGCCTGACCTTCTGGAAAATTGCCGGTGGCCTCTATTTGGGATGGAATTTTGTATTTTATTTTCTTAGTTAATAATTAACAAGATCGGCTACGCTGGGCCGGTAGAAAATCGAAGCGCCCGTAGAACACTCTATTTCGCTTTTTTCTTTAATTCCGCCCAACTGGACGTTGTCATAAGTAAGTGGTTCAACGTGTACCGGAGTACCGGATGAAGGCGACAGGAATAATAGATATGTGTTTAGCTCTTACGACACTGTATACATACTCAGCACGGCTGCCTGAATGATGGCACACAAAAAAAAACGGGAAAAAGATGTCGTATGGAACGCTATTGTAAATGTGTGTCTTTCCTGGGGAGCAGCCCGAGCCATTGTTGTTGTTTTATAACGGAGGTCGGTCGATGGGATGCTCCAAACCGACGTGCCGAGCAAGCCAAGCACACTTACTTGCCACTTATGCAAACACCCCTTTGGCCCCGACTGCCGACGTTTCTATATACCCCATCTTTTATTTTTCTTTCATGGGAAGAAGAAGATTTGGATGCAAGAGGACGAAAACAGAGCAGAGTGGGACAGCAGTGGCAGTCAAGCGCCGCGAAACCGTGAAAGCTGCTTTACTCCTTGACAGAACCGTTGCGGAGAGACCATGTACTGTCCAGGACGTGTAACTACATGTTTACTCGGTAGGGATAACAACAACATGCAACAATGATCATGCATAACCGATCCTTTTGCCGTGACCAAAGGAGATCGCTTTAATAAAGTTTCAACAAATCCTTTGCGGACTATTATTCCTTTATTTCCATATAAATGATTTATATTTTATTCATTTATTTTAAATCTAAATGTACTTATTTATAAAATCATTGACTTCCAGGAGTTGACGAACGAATCATAGAACTAAATAAAATAATTAAAATATATATATATATATATATATATAATCATTGACATCTGATTATTTATTATTTTACCAAATGTCTTCTTATTTATTTATTTACTTTCATTATTTACTATTATTATTTATTATTATTTTATTTTTAAATATATAACCGGAGTGGGCAATAAACATTTGCCAGTCTACTTGTTGGTCATTGATTTTACATTATTATTATTTATATTTATTATAGATTATTTTCTTACAATAATACATCACAAGATATATTATAACAAATCATTATATTTCCAAAGCATGAAATCGGTCAATTTATTTAATATTTTAAATTGTTTTATATTTTACAGTGTATATTTTGTAGGTTCTCTGCTCCTCTCAAATTAATTTTACTGCAGAAATGCAAAGCTGGTGAAGTGGAGCCTTGCTTTCCATTAGCGGTTCGTGGAACGGTTGCACAAGCGTCGGTAACACGCTTTATATGCTCGTATAGATGACATATGGAGTGACATGCTGGTTGTCAAATTGTCACATGGGCATTTTGCGACCTTTCTGGCGGTCTGCCCAAAATATTACTTGTCGTAAAGTATCCGCTGGATTCTCTAGGTTGATGTCAACATCGAACTTGGATCCCTGGAACGCGAAACGGGAAAACAATAAACTCCAAGAAGCGTATGATTCTACTCCGCTATGCTTTTCCTTTGGAAGCGTATAGCGCACCGTATCTATCATTCATCATGAGCGGGTGTTTCTTTAGGGAGTTGTTTTTACCCAGAAAAAAAAGTACGAATTCCTTTCCAATTTTTCCGGGGAATACACAATTGCTTTGTGTGTCGTAGTTTGGGAAAAGGAAAAGAAGAACGAAAAATGCAAAAGCCCATGCATGGTTTCCACATCCATGTTGCGAGACAGCACACAAAAAATGTTGAAAGAAATTGGAAATGGGGGGAGAGAGAGAGAGAAAATAAGTCTGTAAAAAGAAAAGAAAGAAAAATAGGATTGGAAGATGCAAAGCTTGTTTGCAGTCTCCAAGAGCGCGAAGGAGCTAAAGGAAAAGAATAGTCGAAGCCTTCGCTTTCGCTCCTTGGGTTTTTGTCACGGGTTGTCGGGGCATACATTATGTCTTTTACGCTGGGGGATTCTAACCCCCGCAAAGCAATTAAAGCGAGGCGGAAGCTCAATTGGAGGTGAAACGTGCACTCGGCTTCTCTTATGTAATTCTCTATGAATCTGTCTCCCGACTCTCCTCTCCTGCACGTGCTGGAACTCTCGTTAGCCAGTAGGTGGCAAATGAGAATCTGCAACCCGTTTTACGCTTTACATTAATCTGCCCAGCAGGTTAATGAGACCTCAAAAGCTTAACGATTTTGTGGAAAAAAAGTCCAGGTTTCGCTTTAAATGAGACCGTAATAAGACATTTTCTTTTCTTTTAATTTTTTGGGGAAGAGGGGGGTCTTCTCATTATTATCCTTTAATTTTTTTTTTTATTTTATAAGCGTCTGTTTTATTTTGATTCCTTTTTTGGGCTTTCGTTGTTCTTCGCTTTTGTGTTTCGGCTGTCTTTAAACCTATCCTTTTACCTTTTGCTTCTAATTAATGAGACGCTCGTTAAACTCCCGCTGCAGACAAGCGTGGTCTTAAGCCCGGAATCTCGGCTTTCCCCCTCCTTTTCTGCTAATGATTACCGGTTGCCAAAGTATGACGTCAATTCAGCAGGAGCACAGGGGAAGTTGTAAGCCAAATGAGCCACGACTGCTGTCATCTTCTTATAACTCATCCACCTTCGCTCGAGCTCAAAACCTTACCCCAACAATGCCAAAAACTTGCGTTGGATATTCCATAAGGGCCTACAACTTCGCACTTTACTTAAACGAAGCGCAGATCTAGCACTAATACAAGACAAACATGACAAGCTCACGACTACTGGTACATTAGCTAACACGGGATTTAGCACGAAAACTTCCTGACGACTTTTCGGATTGTCCGGAAATATTTAACATTAAACAATTGGAATTGTCTGGAAATATTTAACGTTAAAGGATGCAAAATTAAGACTCAATACGTGATGATTTACCCGAGATCCGAGAGTTGTGTTTACTGTTTTTAGCCTGGCGTAATCAAAAACCATGGTAGCAAGCACTGCAAGCCACGCCACCACCCGTGCGTGACGTCACGGAGAGTTTGAATGTAGATAACTCGTGAACGGCGAGCGATAGAAACTTTAAACAAAGTGTATCATTCTTAAAACAATAGAAGGTAATCCACAAAGTAAACCTCCGTCAAATCCTCGACATTTATTTTAATTGTATTGGCTGATTCCCTTAAACGTAAACCTAAAGGGCAATAGCCACCAAGCCACCAATGTCACGTTTTGATATATTGATTAATTCTTACATTATAGATTTTTCTAAGGATTCTGATGTTTGTTAGGAATACTTTTGAAGAGCGATTCATCAGTTATCATTACAAAATTTGTGACATTTCCCCTGATGGAAACGGACGGACAAGCGTTTGGCCAATCAGCGCGCTGCCTGACTTGGTTGTTGCCGTTTCTGTCCAATAGCTTACGTCACAGAACGCCCGGTCAAATTCAAATTTATCTTAATCGCTTTGTTCTAATAACTCAAGTACTATTCTGCGCACAGAGGAATGCCTTGTATCACTGAAAACTAGATTTTTCCCTCGATTTTTTAAGATACAGCTTAGGTTTTTGGTCCCTACTGTTCTTCAAGATAAAAATGTATTGTTTTAGAAAGGACGCAATATATCTGGTAAAACTAAGTTATTGTTGCAATTTCGCTGTCACTACACCAATTAGCAAAGACACTTTGAGCTTAAGCATGATCAACAAGCGAGGTTTATAAGCCATCTTCCGCGAACGATAAGATCGGACCCGGGACTTGCCCGATCCATCTCTCCGGCTCTCTCTCGTTCTCCCCCCTAGGGATCGACACCCACCAATTGGTTTAACCTTTTGGCCGGAGATAGACGACACAGCCGGCCACTTAACCTGGGCCCCGAGCGAGAGTTGACTTCACTGTAATCCCTAGGATACTTCCCAACACCCCTCAAGGCTTGGCATGTTGTCATGCGAACACTTGTCGCGCGGACCCATTCTAATTCATTGTTGCCATCTTGCAGCCGCCCTATTTGCCAGCATGAATCTTCCAATAACCAATCATATCCCTTTCCGTGTGAAACTTTTAAGAAACTACCAGAATAAATGACCGGGGAAAATTTTGCAAACTTCCAAATTGCCATTTTTTTAAATTTTTTTTTACTAAGGCGAACTTGGCAAGTTTTCAGCACGAATTGGTCACGCCCAAAAGACCAAACTAAAGGACAAAGGAGCTTTCCCTTCTCTTTTTCCGTGGTCTCGTAAGTGATGTATGCCGGGTGAAGAGCATGTACGAGTGCATTAGTAAAATTAATGAGTACGGCAAAAGCAACAAGCATGATTGCTGCAGCACTACCGAGGACACCATTGTTAGTTTTTTTTATTTCCCTCCCTTTCCTCCTCTTATTACGTGACGATTGCAAAACGCGACAGGGAGCCCGAGACCCATCAAGGGAACACGACACCAAGCAGAAAGTCACAAGAGAGAGAAGAGATGTTAAAATAAAAAATAAAACATGGGAGGAATCGAGTTGACTTTTCCCCTTGTCCGCTTGAGTGCTTTTGGAAAATCAAGCCATCAATGCATGACATGACGACATATCTCGTCAACAAGACAAGCTGATGGGAGGAAAGGTACCGTACCGACCAAGGAACTCGTTATTGAATGGGTCCCTACCTTGTGATCTCGTGAAGATCAAACGCAAAAGTGGTCGATACGTCCGGGTGCGAGAGTGTCACGGGTCGCGCTACATACAGAGTATACAGGGCGACGCGAACCAAGAATTTTAAGGGGCGAAAACCATACAACTACATGTTGAGATTTCGATAGAATCGTATAGTTCACGTTGTTCTAAAACCGATAATTTTTTTTCGCATTTTTCTGATGACCCGTTCGTGACTTATTGGCATTCAAACTTCTGCGTGTGACGTCACGCCCGGGTGGTGGCGTGGCCACAGCACGCCAGTGGCGCTTATTGGCAGGTTACTGTTTACGCCCACACTTGACATGGTAAACAAAGATCCAAGAAGTTTAATTGTTTATGGTTTAATTATTATTCCGTTGTATATCGAAAGAAAAATATCGATAGAAAATAGAAACTTTGATCTACTTTTTTAAGGCAGAGTTCCTTTGGCTATTGCCCCTTTAAGGCGTGGGAGCGAACAAAATTGAGGCAGCCTCCTTCAAACATCTTGAACAAATTCACTCTCCACTTTAATAATTCTTTATTATTTCTTCGCTTTCTGCGGTTCGATAAAGAAAGGTAGACAACCGCTACTTGGAAAAAAAGAAAGGTATACAACCTTTCTTGCGTTCGCGGTTTTCTTTGCGAAAAGAGCAGCGCTCATGCACCCCCGCAAACCATTTTGTGTGTGTTTGTCTTTGCTTGAACGACATCGGCAAATCAAAAAAGGGAAATTTAATTTCTTCGAAAGGAAAAGGAAAGGAAGAGGTATGAATTTGGTGACGGTTGGGGCATACGGGACTTGACTCAGGGACTGCAGGCTTTGCTCGTACTTCATCCCCAGTACTCCCGTAAACTCCGCCGAGAGCCATTTCTCCCCCACCCACACAAAATATATTGGAAACGTGCAAGACGTAGCTAACTACATTTCAGCTGCTTACAGGGAAGAAGGGAGGGGAAGAAGAGCTTTAACTCACTGTGACCTTTCGCCAAATTGCTGGGGTTCGGGAGAGCTAACGACAACAAGTATATTTCCTGGCAATTTTGTTGATCGGGGGTCCGTGATTCACTGTGCGGCAGGGAGGCTCATCGGCAACGCGACATAAGGACGACTTGACAAAAGAACTACGGTGCACCCGACTTAAGGACTGCGAACCCCTAACCTAACCCAGTCCTAACCTAACCGGCAACGCGACAAAAGGACAACTCGACAAAAGGACTACGGTTCCCCCGACTTCAGGACTAAAAACCCCTAACCTAATCAAGTCCTAACCTAACCGGTAACGCGTCACAAGGGCGACTCGACAAAAGGACTACAAACCCCCGACTTACGGGCTACGAACCCAAACCTAACCTAGTCCTAACCTAACCGGAATCGCGACACAAGGACGACTCGATAAAAGGACTACGGTGCACCCGACTTAAGGACTACAAACCCCGACTTAAGAACTGCGAACCTCGACTCAAGGACTAGGTTAGGTTAGGAGTTTGTAGCCCTTAAGTCGGGTGCACCGTGGTCCTTCTGTCGAGTCGTCCTTGTGTCGACGTCGCGGCGAATCCACTCGATTCAAATCTCATTAAAGCCCTCCAATTACTTATTTTTCTTCGTAGAATTACAAGCAAGTACAGTAATTTCTGCAACCGAAGGACGAATGAACCTTTCGTAAAATACAAGAAATAAAATAAATTGAGGACAGGAAAGAGAAAGGAGATAAAAATTGGGACAATGGAGTCTCTGACAGCCATAATTCTTGCTTGAATGAATAAAATTTCACGGCTGTGAGAACCGTGTTTGAATTATAAGCAAAAATTAACTCGTGTACACAATTCCAGGCGCGAGAGAATGTTCTCGAAACCCGGGAACTTTGATGTGCAAGTGGAAGGCAGACAGAAGTGGAATTTTTATAGGAGGTATATAAACCTTGCAATGGGGTTGAAGGCGTATAAAACATAGACGAGCTTCGACCCGAGACAAGAGGGCTTTTCCTTGTAAAACTTCCTCTTTTTTCTTAGATTTTTTTATTTTTATTTTCCGCTTTTTCCCCCGTCAACTGCTGTGGCAACTAATGCCCTATGTCTCTGTCGTTTCCGTAGGTGGCGACATGAGCACACCTTGTGGCAGGGAGTAAAGTGAGACGGAATTACTGGCTCATTTTTTAGGACGGTTTTTGGCAAAGTTCAAAGGCACATTTTCCCTCGTAAAATTAACGACCCAGAGCCTTAAAAAATACAGCATATTGGGTCGTAGATCCCCAAGACGTGAGATTCTAATGGAGAGAAAAGGTATACGGAGGTCCAGCGGAGAAAAAAAAATAAAAAAAATTATATTGCGTATGCATGACAATATGCATGACATGGCATAAAAATCCTAAAGCCAGACGAAAGCTTTTCCACGACTTTTTTGGGGTGGCAACAAATGCCTCGTAAGCCTTTGTTTGATAGCCCTCGTCTTTTTTGGCGCTGTCACCTCCCCCGCAATCCAGATCTTTTCCCCAGCACCTCTTACGAGCAAATGGCCACAAATCTGCTCCCGGGCCCTGAACTCTTAAGCCCCTTTCTTTAGCCGTTCACGCAAATCGTTTAAACGCTTTGCCACTTCCCAGACTTTCGCTCCCTCTCTCCGTCACCGTCACATATCAGGCGACCACATCAACACCACCACGATTTCTGGCAAACTGGTCCTTTCTCCCACGCCGACCTTTCTGGCTCGTTGAACAACCATTGTGACCACGGTTACATTTATTTCTTAAAAAAAGAGCATTATTTCTTGGAAATTTCAAAATTGTTTTGATACATTTTGCAACGCTCTGTTGTATAAATGGATTTTCCAACGGATTTTCCCCGACTGAACAGTAGACACGCAATACTGGCAAAGAAAGAAAGTAATACTTTTTCAGTGTTCTAGAAGGTATGATAGACACTAATGAACAGTGAAGAGCGTTTTTCTCGAGAAATAGAGCAAAAAATCTACTTCTTAGTAGTACTCTACTTTCCGTCATGTGCGAAGTACTAATTATAGAGCCATTAAGGCTCCCGTATACTTAAGCTTATTGCTGCGAAACAATCACAGATGGCGCTGATGTTTGTTATTTTTTTGCGAAAGCCTTGCGTAGGAAAGTAAAAAAGGAAACATATAGCTAATTGTCGGCTGGTTTTGCTTCGGAAAAGTACAAACTGTCACTACAGTTTGCTGTAATAGCACAATGTGCCAAATGAAGGCGTCGAACTTGCGGGACAAGATTTCTTGAAAACGGCTTTTCAGATTTGAAAGCCGTTTCTAAAATCGTTTCTTAAGCCGTTTCTGATCTAAAGGAAAAATTTGCTTTTTTAGCCGCTAGTGCTAAACCAAATGACATTTTTAGACAGCGTGTTTCACATTGTTGCAAACTTCATTTACATTTATTAACTTAATACTCAGTGGAGAAAAAGGTGGATTGGTTGTGCACTAGCTCTTAGTATGCTCAAGCCTACTGTAAAAGAATGTTTTAAGGAAATGTACTGATTTTAACTAAATGTTGTTCCGAAATTCACCGTGCTTACCGCCTCTACCAAGCTAAGGTATACGGGAGCCTTCCCATGCTAACCGGCTCAACCAAGCTAAGCGATACGGGAGCCTGCTCATGCTAACCGCCTATACTGAGCTAAGGGATACGGGAGCCTTAACGAAAGAAAGTAATACAATAAAACCATGTGTTTTTTGACGTCACAGACGTAGCAGCATGATAATAATCGGGAGCCTTTTTTACAGTTTTAAGAAGGGAAAATATACTGTGCCTTTACGTACGCCCCGACACGTCTATGACGTCACTCGTGACTCGTGAATGGCTACAAAAAAAACGTTCGAAACGAAGTTCATAGTTCGTAAGATAATACCGACTACAAGAATACAATCTCGGCGTTTTAAATTGGTCTTTAAAATTTTAAAGAAAAAAAAATTGTACTGGCTTATAATCACGTTATAAAATTCTTTAATATCTGAATAATACTCCGAGATGCATCTGAAAGAATATCAACTAACACATCTCTAAGCACTGTAATTATGCTCAAGGCAATTAAAACTTCATTCACTTTATCCGCTTTATCCACTTGTATAATCATAATTCATTCCGGTCATAAAATAGAATAACAATAATTAGTTGATAATTAGAAAGCCACCCTTTTCTCTCTAAATTAAACGACGAGAAACGACAGCAGGAACTACGCGTTCATTTAGAGCATTAGAGGATTTGAATACCCACCATGCCAATCGAATTCCTTTTCTATCCAACTCGTACAGTGTTATATGCCCAACGAACGCGTATACGTATACCAAACGTATACTTACAAAGGACAGTGTGTATACCTTATTCCTACAACGGACAAAAGGTCCTACTAATACACTTGGTTTATACAAATGCCTATGACTCAGGCGACAGCAACAATGAATTATTCAAGTGCGGTGGGGCCTTAATGCCCTAATAGGTTACCGCCTTCTTCCTACTCGACACACTGATGAAATCGATGCATTTAAGTCATCTAAGCCGCTCCTTCTGTGTTGCCTTGTGTGGTAAAAGGTATTATTCACGAAATATGAGCGGCTAAATGAATTGAGTGTCACCCGAGCTAACCTCGTCGTTGCTTATATACGCTTTCAACACCCGCCTACCCTGGTTCATTCTCTTTTTTACCAATTTGCCGTGGCTTAAAAGATAACTGGATTCGTTTTTCGGGGAAGAGCGAAGCAGGGAAAGGTGTGGTAGTGTTGTTGTAATAGAAGAGAGGATGCCGGTTACCAGATATTACTTCCCCGATAATCAAACTTTTTCCGGCTCATTGGTTTCCACGCACTTGTTCCATCAAGGGGCAAAAAGAAAAGGGAATAAAATATAAAAAAATAAAATAAGGGAAATAAAAAATAAATAAATAAAAATAAAATAAGGGAAATAAAAAATAGATAAAAATAAAATAATAGGGAAATAAAATAAGGGAACTAAAATACAAAAGTCCCAGCTTAACCTGGGAAGGAGAGGAGCTGCGTTTGTGTCAATATCGTGGGAAGCAAACTAAAAGAGAGTTTTTGGGGGAAAACGTGATGTCTTGTTTTACTCTTGGGCGGTTGGTGATTCAGTTTTGTCCATCCATTGGGGTCGGATTTGGCCGAACGCCGCTTGGGAAATCTTTCACCTGCTTGCTCTTCGGGATTTTTCTTCTTCTCCTCCGTCTTCAAGGAAACTAGATATACCCAGCCGACCAACTCTCGAGACCTCACGAGCCAAAGCATATATGCCATAGATATGTGACGGAAAAGCAAGGCTCGAGACAGTTTTCCATCCTTTTGAGAGATTCTATTACTTTCCATGATGCACCAGGCCGTGACATCCTAGTTCATATTGACTCGGCGGAGGAAACGAAAGTTTCTTGGCAATTAATGCTTATTTCCTTGCTCCTAGGCTCAGCTTCTTTTGGGAGGGCATGGAGTTCACTTTATTAGCTTGGTAGACTCTCAAGGGAGATTTTTCTGACCCGATGCATCTTAGTCTTGTCTTTAGTCAAATGTGTTTGTTTTGTCCTCGGGAAATACAACCTACGCTTTCGCATTCCAAGCCAAACATGTGTGTTTTTCTACCTTGCCAATTTCTTGTCTTGCCAGGGCTTCCGAATAATCGCAGTGCATGTAATTCGAGAAAGTTGACAAAGTTGGCACCTTCAACCAACCTTTCAACCCAGTCTACTAAAAAATAAATAGAGAGCAAAAGTTGTGCGTCAACTGAATTGGATCCGCTCTCGCTTATGAAAAAGTTTCGGTACACGACAGCCACTTTTCCATTTCGCTAATGAAATAGTCCAAAGTGTTGCCAGAAGGAAGCTGTAGTTCGAAAAAAATCGGGTTTCAAATTCAGATACTACAAAAGTTCGCCTGTAACACACGGGAATGATACATAAGACTCGTATGAATGGTACACGAGTCTGTGATAACTTCGAGTCTCAATATAGTTCCTGAATAGTCGTTTGGACAAACAATATGAATAACATATAGTCATGGAGTTTGCCCAAGGTGGAATGGAAGTAAAATTTATAAGCAGGTTTGCTATAAAACTCCGCGAATACTTACAAATGCCAAAGAGTCCAGACTTAAAAGCCAAATTATAGCTTTCCAGGTCCATTTTAGTGCTCGGACCTTATAATAACTTGCTTTAAAGAGAAGGTAAATTGCTACCTTCACGAGCACAGGCTTCAACATTTCTTCTTCAGGGCTGTCTAAATATTTCTAGCTAGAGTAGACAAGCTAATATAGTCTAGCTTGCTAATTGTACTCCCTGATTGTGAATAATTGATGCTCCTTCAATGTAACAAAGCCCAACTCTCCCAAACAAGGACCACGTGTTTATTTCGCGCCATGGAAAACGGAACAAGTCCCGTTTTGCTCGTTTTTAAAGTACAAACGCCATCTAGGTATTAGAAAACTTACTAGAAAATCGTTTCATTTTAAGATTTTTAAAAATCTGCCACGCCATCTAGGTACCGAAAGCTTACTAGAAAGTATTTTTTGTTGACAAACTGGTGTCGACCAAGTTTTCCAACCAAGTGCAAGTTTGAACGACGAGCTTTAACGATTTTAGAATCGTTAACCTAACCTAACCGAACCTCAATTACCAATTTTCAGCTCAAATACTCAAGTAAAGTTATCTGGTAAAGACCAGAGTGACACCTGTTTGTCATTTTTTTCCAGAAAACGTAAATTATCCCTATGACATACTAGTGTCATTGTTAAAGTTTCGAAAAATCTGCAACGCCATCTAGGCATGGAAAAAACGTCTACAAAATCGTTGCTCATTAAGACCAACTACGTCAGAATGATCCCGTGACGACGGAAACACAACAAAGCCATGCCAAAGGGCTGATGTTGTGACTGCGCAGCTACATTTGCTTTCAGACAAAGGAGAGCCTTTCCTTCGAGCAGTCATGGAAGGTAAACTTCGCTTGGGATTTACCACCTAGAACAAAGAAAGAGCGGCCTATTTCTTGCTGTAGTTTCGTGTGTAACTGCGAGTCTAAGTGCGTGAATTTAATTTTTTAAAAATGCCGTTCTACTCAAAAGATTGGCGATCACCGGGTGAAGAGTGGGTCAAGACAGACGAAGGCTGGGAAATGAAAAAAATCCTCGAATGTCGCAGACGATGGTCGGACTGCGCCTCGCGGTACAAATCCTGCCCGTAAGTAGCCTTATTATTTTGTAATTAGTTTGTTTTGTAATCGGTTAGTACTCTAGCGTTGTTTGCGGACGAGGTCTTACATAACACAAACAAATAAACCTGTTCAAAAGAACGCCTTCGCTTTTTTCGTACTCCCGTTGTTTTCCTTGGAAGCCAACGTCGCTCGTACGTCGTTGATTCGCAGTGTTGCGTTATTCAACTTTTTAACTTGCATAAAAATAAACGCTGGGGTTGTGCCAACAGCGTGGTTATTGCGACGTGCTCTTACACGAGGAGTTGCGCCATATGTTCCAATTTGGGATGACAATTGACTTGGATGAGCCGTATTCAAAACGTATTGCGTATCATAGCTTCGTATGTGTTATCTAGCCGTTACAGTTCAAATGGCTTCAAGTCATTTGCATGAACAACCGTCGAACAAGGCAAAGGTAGCCAGGTGTTAGTCATTTGTAATTTAAAAAAGAAAAAAGATAACGAGGACCCTTTTTCCCGGTAACCGAGATAATACTGATTGGGCCAGTTAATTTTTAAATAAGATAAGAAGAAGAAAGTGGCATGTAATTTCCTTAATTAAGGGAGTAATTAAGAAAGGCGCACCGTACTGTCCTGGACATTTTTTTTTCTTTTTAAAAACCCGGTTCTGTGCAGTTTATTTAGTGCAAGTTTATTTCATGTATTATTTTGTTTTATATATTATTATTATTAATTTATAAATAATTTATGTATAAAGTATTATAATTTTATTTATTATTTTTTATTATAATTATGATTTATTTTTATTTATTTATAAGTTTATTTTAGTAACAAGTTTACTGGGCAAGTGAACCCGGGGTACTGCGGAGTTTATTTAGTCACCTACCCTATCTGTTTAAGTTATTCTAACTATACCCAATTTGATAATCGTATTAAGCTTAAAAAAAATGAAAAAAATGAAAAAGTCGCGCAGCTTGCACGTGAACAGGAGTTGATTTTCAAGTTAGCGTCCTAGTCGAAGGGTCAATTAGTACGTGCCCTTGGAAGGCCAATCCAGGAACTGCTTTTTGCGAGGCAGAAGCGGGAGTCAACTTAAAAAATAAAAAATGAACGAAAGTAGCGTACAGAAAAACATCGTACCACAAAAAAATAAAAGAATTACGCAACTTTCTGGCCTAAAATTGGCGCTTGCCTAATTACGAAGGGGCTTTTTGGAAAGTTTCCCAAAACCACAAAACAAGGGAAAGTGTAGGAAAGATTCACTGTTGTACCAGCTGCCACTGTGCCCGAATTGATAGAAATCTTTCAATTTACTTGCTGACCGCAATGTAACATAAATTATAGTTTATAGCAAGCCTATCCACGTGGGAAAATTAGAGCGGAAACGTAACTATAAAAGTGCATTTAATGTCAAACCTGGCATCCAATTTAAATGAGTTTATTATGGGTCTGGAACGTTCCAGACGATTCAATTGAATCCTGTTTCTTTTTTTATTATTTAGGCAAAACGTGCCAGTACAACACGAGAAACGACCTTGCGGCTACGATGAGTCAGCTAATAAAATGGAATCCGGGTCGTTGACAAAAGGAACGTCGAGCGTTGACAAAGGTAAGCGACTTTCCCCCCCATGTGTATATTATAATAAAAATAAATTAAATAATAAATTTTAAAAAAGTTAAATGTTTTAACAAATTTCTTTTTGTACTTTTGTTATTCAGAAAATGAATCACCAGTTCCACCGTACTGTCATATAACGCTCAAGTGCACTCGCGAGGTAATCAAGCCACCGCGTAATTTCGTCGGTTTTTAGAATGCTTTATATAATATAAAACCTTAATATAGATTGCTGGCTTTAACGGATTCAGCGATGCTTTACAGCGTTTGGATTTCCGGAACGCGGTACGCGACACGCGCCGCTTCCAGTACATCGCCAAATTGCTGGATTTGTTGTTATCCCAACAGCGGATCGTAACTCTTTCCGGAAATGCCCAAAAGCGTCTTTTAGCTGTGCTTGAAGAAGTTGCTTTGCAAGGTTGGTTCCCCTTGACAAAATATTGTTCTTACAAAACATTCCTACATCTATTTTGGGGCCTTTTTTTATCGTCTTTTTTAGTGCAAAGCAACCAGCAAAACACCCAAATATTAAATACGCTCCTAGCGGAGCTCCACCAGACTTTGCGAGATGAAGCGTGGTGGGGACAAATCCTCGGTTCATCCCAATTATGGAGTCAGCATGTCCAGACTATTGACCGTATCAGCGCAATTGCCTCGAATATCAACATAGATGTAAGTTAGTGCCAGCAAAAGAGAAGCCGGGACACAAGTTCGGGCAGGCCGGACTTGTAGCGTTACTCCGGCTTGCCTAGCTAATCCTTTACGGAGGGCAAAATCGGTAACACGGGAAGTTTGTAATACGGCCTGCATTTTTACATTACCCGTGCGTTACCAATGCTATACTTTAAGGACTCTAAAAACGTTCGATTTTGACTGGGTACTGTAGCTGCTGTCTGCAAGCCCATTGGTTCTCATTGGTGGGCTTGCACAGGACGCTTTAGCTGCAGAGACTCATATTTCGAACGTTTTTCGCTTTCATAGCAGCATAGATGTAAGTTAGAGCCAGCAAGAGAGAAGCCGGAACACGAGTTCGGGCAGGCCGGACTTGTAGCGTTACTCCGGTTTGCCTAGCTAGTCCTATACGGCGGGCAAAATCGGTAACACGGGAAGTTTGTAATACGACCTACATTTTTATATTACCAGTGCGTTACCAATGCTATATTTTAAGGACTCTAAAAACGTTCGATTTTGACTGGGTACTGTAGCTGCTGTCTACAAGCCCATTGGTGGTCAAAATCACGGAAGAGCAATGTTATTGGTCAATTTGCAAAGTCCATCTAGCGATCAATATTGTACTCTTTATTAGGGTCCTACGTCAGGAATGGGCTTAAAAGATCTGCCGCCCGAGTGCATACGAGAACTCTTGCGTCGTTTGGCCGACGATAAAGACTTAGCCAACATGTCTGAAGCGTCTCCGCTATTCCAAAAACTGGTCAATGAACAGAGTCTCTGGCGTCGCCTCTCGAATTTCCATTTTACGCCCTTGCAGATCGATTTTATGCTAAACCATATCCAAAAGGAAAACGAGCGTAGGCGAGCCAGGGAAAAAAATGCGGCCGAAGCATTACTGGAAAACCCAAACACACATCATTTGAATACCGCTGAGCGGAACCGACCAGGCCATCCATATAGGTACGGACACAACGGACGCCGCAACTCGGAGCATGTGAGTTATCACGCACCGCCTGAAGACGAATGCTTGCGGCGTCGGAATCGCACAGTTTCCGAAAACAGTAGTAGCAGCCATCCTTTCCAAAATGTGATTAATCGGCAGCGCGAGATCTTTAGCAAGAGTTACGTCAACCAGATTGATGAGTTGAATAGTCTCAGTGATCCCGAACCGGAGCCGGAGAGCAACGTAGACAAACCCGTCAGTTTCCAAGACGTGCGAAATCACTTTGCAAGACGTGTTAATCAATACTCGGGTTCAGGAACTAGCTCACTCCAAAGGGAAACTACGCGTCCAACTTTGCAGGGGAAAAATCTTCCGAATAACGTAGAAGGCGACCTGGATTGGCAATACGTCTTCCAGAAGCTTAGAAAGTAAGCTTTGTAATCAAAATCCTGTTCACGTACTACTTCCTATTTTTCCCCTCTTTGTAGGCGGTTTGGGCTGAGGGAAGAGTACGCTGAAGTCCTACATTTGTGTCGTTCCTGCTGCTGCTTATTTTGGAAGTCATATGGTCATCCGTGCATCGCTGATCATCCTGAATACTCAAGGAAGTTGGACAAAAAAGAAGCCCTGTACGTTCCCATCCCACCACAAGCATTTTTACAGTTCTTTTCCCTGTGATTGGCTCCTGTCCAACGCATTGTGGTTCTTCGTGTCCTAGCAGGCCTATTTAGTCTTCTCACAGGACATAATAGTCGTCGTTCCTTTTTATGCTTGTGTGAAAAACGTATAGATACTCTTAATATTCCCTTTCTCTCGTAAGCATTTCGTAATTGTGAGGGGGAAAAAGAAAAGGAAATGACAAGCAACTCAAAAGTTTTAAAACTAAGCCTTCCAGCCTAGGCTGTGATACACATCAACTAGAGCTTGTCAGCCAATCGATGATGCGACTTACTCTTCTCTGGTTATGGTTTCAGGTTTGTCTAGGCTAGAAACCTGTGTCCCTTTTTGTAATGTGCAATACACCAATTCTATATATTTTTGGCGAGAATACACGAAAGAATCCTTGAAATAGCGTGTGAAACGCCTTTTAATCTCATTCTTTCAGAAAACAAACGGAGGTAAAGAGAAAACCTTTACGTTAATGCTCTTTAGAGTAATTCAGACTTCTCCGCACTGATTAAGAGGTTAATTAAGGCTCTCTGACCAGTAAGAGTGTTTCAGAAAGATTTATCAAGCATCTGGGATGAGCAAACTGCGTTTTTTGGCTTGTGTAAGCTTCTGATGCCTTCTGCTTTTCAAATGTTCCTGCCACTGACGCGATCCTCCAACAGATTTTTGGCATAATGGGCATTCGACCGTTATCTGGTCGCCTCCTTGCCCTTCTTCCATAGGTAAGGCAGGGATAGGTGGTGGTTCATGTTGCAAAAGAGCATCCACAATGCTACAAGCAACTTTTTCCACTTTCTCTTCCCATTGAGACGGATCTGTGGCATCCAAACCAAACACAGGTGGAACCTAAACGAATCCATAATGTCAACAACGAGCGTTCTTTCATTTTATTTATACTTGAGGACTGGATTTTATCTAAGATTATACTATGCTACGGACACGGTGAACTGCAAGTAGTTGAACTTCTTCTGTCAAAAGATGGCGCTGATGTCATACCATGAGAATGCAGCAACTTAAAATAAAACAAAACTTTAAACAAAATGTTAAAAAAACTTAACGATACAATTGAAAGATATTTGTTTTTGAATATATCCTAACGAAAATATATCGGTAGACTGGGTCAAACGATTCAGATACACGATTTATTAAAAATTTTCCAACACGTTCTTCGGATTTAGTGACATACGTCAAGGGGTTCGCAACTCCGTTGATAGGTGTACGAGGGTTAAACTTTTTTTTAACCCAAAGGAAATCTTAGGGTTAAACTGTTAAATGTAGGGTTAAACACAGTTGTAAGGGTTAAAATGTTAAACTTAGTTAAACTGTTCAGTTAAAAAGCTTAAAAAAAAGTTATACGCGCTAAAAAGTTTTAATTTTTTTTAACTGAGTGGTCAGTGTACGAAGTTAAACACGAGTTGCGAACCCCTTGACATACGTATCCCGGAGTAAAAAGTGACACTAGTGTGTCACTATCTAATAATGAATTTTCCTTTTTTCAGCTAGTGGAGGGAAAGAAAGCGCAAGTGTTACCGATTCTTATCAACGAAAGTTGATAAGAATCGTTAACCTAACATAACCTAATTAACCTAACCTAATCTAACCTAACCTGATTAACCTAACCTAATACATTTCCAATCCAACTAGCAATTTTGAACTCGAGTGACACCCGTTTGTCATTCGTTTTCCAGAGAACGTTTTGCCACAATAATACACATTCGTGTCACTTTTATCTCCGAGTTCCGAAATTGGAAACCTATTAGGCCATCTCTTGACAAAAATGATCAATTACTTGCAGTTCAGACTATAAAATTATAAAACTGTAAGATTAGGACGGTAAGATTATACCTGTCGATCTGGTTGTCGCAGGAATCTGTTCCGTATCCATTTGAGCTGCTTTCGAGCGTAGCGTCTGGTTACCAGTTTCAAATTCTCCACTCCTTCGCGGAAGTATTTTTGTCCTTGGTCACTACTCCTCTCGCTAGGTGGCGTTAACAGGTACTTGTGGAACTCCTTGAAACCAATAGATTGGAAAATGCCTTTGGAATAATCCGGCTCTCTGAAGAGTTATATAAATAAAAAACGAAAGAAAAAGAACATAAAGCATAAAAATAACACGCATATAAAATATCCGGTTTGGGATTAATCATGTGTACAATCAGTCTACGCAGAGCAATTAACTATGAGCCATACGGCGCGACACGGAACTGTGGTTATCAAAGACTGCATAAAACCCTACAATGCAGAAAATCTTTGTAACAAACGAAACACAGGTGGCCTGTGTCATTCTCGAATTATCTTCCTTTTAATCACTGTCACAAGCGGGAGAGGGCGATGATTCATTTAATGCAGAAGGGATTCATGGCCAGGGTTTTCCCCCCTGCATTACCCAAGCCTCTCTCCATTTATTTCCCGCCATGATTCACCTCACGCGAAAAGAAGCCACGCTTCGTTTACAAAAACAAAATTACTTTGCAAACCGCATGAACCGCAACAGATTTTTTTTTATTTTTTTAAAGCCACAAGGCCATTTATGCCTTCCTTTTGTGAGCTCTATGCAGCTTTTTAAACTATACTTATTCAAAGTGGCAAACTAAGTTTGACGGGAGGGGTAAGCACGAAAAACGCAGACAAAACTTCCAACTATTCCTACCCGCCAAAATTGGATTCCGTACATCACTCGCTGTCGCTTTTCATCTCGGGGCCCTTTTGAATGCCTCTTTGAGCATCATTCATCACGTGCCAAACCACTGAATTCAACTCATTCTCACTTCTCCAATCCTGAATCCTACCATGGGGTAGGATCTCAAATTCCCTTTCCAGCCCCAAAATTGACAACAATAATAATAATATAATAACAAAACACCTCTTCACCGTCTACTACCTTAAATAACCTTCCAACGCGTCCTTTCTGATACATAAACACACTTTTGCCTTCCGAAACCTAACAAATTTCTACTCTTCCTTCTCAAGCCCCCCTATCGACGTTTCTTTTCTGCCTGGGCGGAGGAATTACCACATCTGACCTTAAAATCTTCAATTCTTATCGCCTAACATCCACGCAGGATAGGGCTAATTGCCTACGCCGAAGACATGCAACTAGCCCGGGACCTCCATTTAGCTTTTTAGGGATTCTGCCGTGATGTTCGATCGCTTCTTACCCTCATTTGACCGCTCCCAACTCGTACCGCCTAAACTGTTCCAATATAGTACACGCTGCCTGCCTAGCCTCTTGTTTTGCTTTTCCTTCGCTCTTACTACCCCTCGTACCACTAGTCCTCTACTTGAGCTTACTACTATGTTGGTCTTCCTTTCAGGAACCCAATCGATGAGGATTCTTCAAAGCTCGGGCTGTCTTGAAGAATTTGCTCTTTATGGAGAGGTAAGCTTGGACGTCCCAAATTCCCCAGACATGCGGGACATTTTTTTAAATTTTTTTTTTACGATGGAAACGTGATCGGGATTTCCTTCTCATGCTTCCTACTCCTCTCCGGCCCTGAACCAAGTCCATAAACCCGCAATAGTGCCACGACGCAGCGTATCGACCCGTTTCTGTCGGCGTCGCAGACGTCTGAACGACTAGGTCGGGCGGTCGGGCCCAACCCATGCAGCCCAACCCTACAACTCTGCATCACTTTATAACACTGCAGACATCTTTCTTTTTCTTCCTTTCCCTTTTCCGCATACGAGACTGTAGCAGGCAAAAACTGTGGACAAAAACGGTGGGGGAAAAAACAAAAATAAATAAAAATAGAAAAAAAGGGGCCTAGTGGTCTGAACCGTCGGGGGTCGATTTGTCAGCCCCATTCGGCCGTGGCAATGGCCGTGGCATTGGCCCTGGCCCTGGAAGGCGCCAGGAATGGAGGGTGCGAGGGATGACACTATTTCCCGCGCTTTTTCTGGCTTTTCCCGCGCTTTTTCCATGCACGTTGTTAATACTCGAAGTACTAAATGGATCAAGTACCCGAGAAGGCTAAAAACAGTTATACTAATAAAAATAGCAAAAAAATGTCAACGACGCCTTAAAAGAAGGCACAGGGGACACAGACATACCGACACGCCCCTTTCGGCTGTACTTTTCATTAATACAGTGTTTTCATTCGACCTTACTCTAAGTGAATGGTCTTAGGGCTTTAATTGAAGCTGAAATGATCGTAAAATATTACTCTCAGGTTGTTTCCCGTTTCTTTGTATTTTCCCCCTTTTTCTCCATTTTATCCTGCACCCTCCCTCGCCCTCTCGTCACTTCTATTGTAACTGAACCTGCGGCTTAACTGAAAGGGCGGCAATTACTTTACTACAACTCACTACTACAGCAACCATAACATAAGGCGGGCGCTTTTCACGCCACAGCTGTGCAATTCGAACATTAACTAAAAAAAGAATAAATAATCGATCCAACGGGTAAATCACGTGACCCCTAAAACGCTCTTCCTAGTGGCGATTGTCAGTCGCAATATCGATTCAGTGACCCTGGAATCGATTCTAATGTTAATAGAACCAAAACAAACAGATATTTTATTTTTTAAATTTTTAGTTATGGGAACATGCGATTCTTAGCGAATAACATGATTCATTCCCCTGGCTTACGCAAAACTCGGCTTCTAAGCTTTAGGGACGGCAAATGCTAGGGAAATATCTCATAAACAACGTATTATAAGGACCCTCCCGCCTTTTTTTTCTTTTTTACGACCTGAGCGAAAGTATAACGGCTAAGCTCCAGTGCATCCATCAAAAGGGGGGCGGTAAGCGAAAAACGGATACAGCGGAAAAAAGAATATCCGTTTAATGGCGCGCAATAGCCATGGCGCTTAAATTTGCATGCGTTGATGAGGAATCGATAGTTAATGTTTGATGTGCTAGGAAGTATCCGGGCGGCGAAGAATACGCGAACCCTGAATCCTTACGAAAATCGACCCCATTATCGGATGAGAAAATGGCTTTAATAATTACAAAAACAATAAATAATAAATTGATAATATTAATAATAAATAATTTAAAAAATAATATAATAAAAACTTGCTAAAAATTGTAAAAGACGAGTGGACGAGTGGCTCACGCCGAAAAAAGATCCCCAGAAAAAAAAAGAAAAAAAAATTGCTCATTTGGTTGCAAATTGGAAATTGTTGGAAATACCTGATGCAAAAAAAAGAGGAATAAATGATAATAGCAAATTTAGTGTTGCTCCCACCCTGTCGGCTGGACTGACGTCTCTATGGTTGTCAGGACAACTCGGACACGGCCAGCCTCACTAATTACTACACATATATGGACTCTACGACGCATAAAACGAAAAAAGTACACAAAAGGATACCCACGCAAGATCGCATCAGCAGGACGTGTCGTGGTTGTTGATACCATCAGGATTTCCCAGATAGTAATGTAATGATGTAGTACTGGGACTCGGTGATCTTAAACCCCGCCCCTTTGCGCATTAACCAGTAAAAAGGGCTGGAGAAGTAAACAGCTTATTTAAGAGGTAATGAAAACCCGAACCCGGTTCCTTTTTGGATTTTCAACGCCAAAGTACTTGCATAACGATATAATTGGCGGGCATACACGTCTATGGCTCATTCTATGTCGCCAGAGCCTTCTGTTTTTAGCCCACCCTCTTATTACTGCTCGAATGTGCAAGAACTTGTGTTGGGGAAAATCAATAGCTCTGCTTTCACGTCGGACGCATTGCACTAGAGTACGGCAATCCTACTATCCCTGCCCTTCAAACTTGAATCAAAAATACTATCTGGCGAAAAAAAATAAAAATAAAAAAAGTCGAATAAAATCCCGTAAAAGAATTAATAGAGCAACAGAAGCTGCTTAGTCCTTTCCACTTGTCAAAATACTTTTCTTAAGTTTCATTGCAACCATTTTTTTTTAAAAGTACAAATATTAAAATTTCGAAAAACTTTATAATTTCGAAAAAAATCGAAAAGTTTTGAAATTTCGGGGATTTTTTTTATTTTGAAATTTCTGAAGACTCCTGCCCATCAAACCTTGCCTCGTAACAATACTAGCTGGCGAATTAAAAGAAAAAAAAAGTCAACTAAAATCCTGTAAAGAATAAAATGAAGAACAGAAGAGGGGACTCCTCTTATCCACTTGTCAAAATATTTTTCTTAAGTTTCATTGCCACCAAATTTTTCAGAAAAGTAAAACTTTTGAAATTTCGAAAAACTTTATAATTTCGAAAAAAATCGAAAAACTTTGTGATTTAAAAAAATTCGAAAAATCTTGAAATTTCGGGGAAATCTTAATTTTTTTTAATTTAAAAAAATTGACATTTCGGAAGACTCCTGCCCATCAAACCTTGCCTCGTAACAATACAATCTGGCGAAAAAAAAAATCCTGTAGAGAATAAAAAGAAGAACAGAAGAGGGGACTCTTCTTATCCACTTGCCAAAAGATTTTTTTTGTAAGTTACATTGCAACCCGGGAGAGAAACGCGAGCCAAGAAGGTTACATAACGTTATTATTACCATCTATAGCGCTGCAGGAGATCTTCCATAAATTACCCCCCATATCGCATTTTGCAGCCGACTTAAAATTAGAAAGAGTTAAAAGGTCGTAAGCTCGTAACTACACGGCAACAACTGTGTGTACAATATACCCGAGCTGTCTTTGCCCCATCTCTTCTATCTTAAAACGGCGAAACGGAAAAAAAAAATATAAAGAGACGCAGCAGACTGGGTTATCGATCTGCACTGCACGAGTCATTTTAGCAAGCTTCTTTAGTTTCCACTACACTAGCTATATACATGCTTAACTTTTGACTGGGTACCCCCCTTGAAGTAGAATGTATGGGCATTGTCCATAGAGCTCATTGGTGCCTGCTCCACTGCTTTGTGCCAAAAAAATCGACAAGAACAATGGACATTGTTAAACAAAAAGGTCATTTTGGCAAAGTATTTATAGAGGCGGAAAGGGCAGTCAGGATTAGATGAGCACCAGCAGCCACTCTACTTGTAAATGCTCTCAGGACTAAAGCTTCCAAGAGAGGGAGGGGGGCAAGGGCGGAAGGAAAAACGAGTTAAGAATTAGTCGAATTGAAGATTGACAGGACAGCAGGAAGGAGACTAAGAAGCCAACTTCTTCCTTTCACAAACTTAGCTTTGAAACCCAGCTAATTTCATTGTCCCAGCCTTCCCCCTCTCCATTTTGCGCTAAATCGTAAAATGCATGGGGCGTGGCAGCTACTTTCTGGATTAGCGAGGCTCTTTCAAGCCACGTAACAATGAAACTTTCCCTACTGGTAAACTTGACTCCCATAGTTAGCCTGTGAAGCTTCTACGCAATAGAGAAACGTTCGAAAAGCAAATTGGCCGGTTGAGGCTTGTTTACCGTACCGTACCGTAGCGGCTTCATGCTTCGCAAAGGGACTGAAAACGTTCGAAAAGTCCACTCGAGCCGTAAACGGTTCGAGTTCGAGTTCTACAACCCCTACTGTGTGCCTTTAACCCCTACTTGACAACCTAACAAGGATTTGGCCAACCGCCGCCAGCTAGTTTTTGGCATTAAATTCGTGGGAGGCAAGTTACTACTTACGAAGAAGCGTGTATGATGCACATGCCATCTTTCAGCATACAGGAAGCCAGAGTTACGTTCTCGAGGGGGCTAGGAGAGTTGAAATTTACGACTGGTGGCGATAAAGTTACCAAACTCTGTGCAAAGAGGGGGACCTAGACCTTCACTTCAAGCTTCCTAATACAACGAATACCTTAAAAGCGTCTATTTTAGTATTTTTTTCCTTCTCGCTGTTTCCCCACTTGGAAAGCCCTGTTTCCCTTATTGCTGCACAGGAAAATTCCGACGTGCAAAAAGGGCGCGAAAGGAAAAGACGGGGGATGGAGTGAATGACCTTAGCTTCAATCTTGGTAAAAAAGGAAAACGGATTGGGTCAAGTGGGGTGTTTTCTATCTTGTCTTTGACACTTTAGAAGGGGCGTTGAAACCTCAGCTTGAACTTTGGGGTAGGGTTAGGTCAGTCAAGGGTTGAGGTCAATCAAGGTTACTACTAATGAGCACCCCTCCAGCGTTCTTTTGATCCGTCGACCTGAAACATCCGAGGTCAAGGGCAGGAAAATTCCCAAGTCCCTGTGAAATCGGGACATGGATGCGGGGTTCGGGGGGAACGGCACGAAACCAACCTCCCGCACTTCGAAATCCGAGTCGAAAATGACAGTTGCCCCTTTTAAGTTCCAAATTTAGTTTCCGCAATTCTAGACGCACGTAAACACACACAAGCATGGAAAAGTTCCTTTCGTTAGCTTTTAGCTTGTGCAAACCTAATTAATAAAATTCTATATATTTAAAAAAATATTAAAATCGAGACTTTTAAGTTCCAAATCTAGTTGATCCAATTCTAGACGTTCCTATCCCTGAATAAAAACCGTGTCACCAGGCCATTCGCCAGCTTTAGCTTTGCAAACCTAATTAATAAAATTCTATATATTTGTAACAGAATATTAGAATCGAGACTATTAAATTCCAATACTTTCCGCAAGGAAGATCCAATTCTAGACGCACGTAAACGTACAAACAAGCATAGAAAAGTTCCTATCCCTGAATAATAACGCTGTGCAACCAGGCCATTCTCTAGCGTTAATAAAACACAAATAAAATTATAATTTAATTCTGTAATTAATACAAATCTCTATATTTCTACACTGACAATTCACTACACATATAATTCACTATAAACGCCATGCAATCTAGGGCTAGACAAGGTTAAGTTACGTTAGAAATCACGTGATATTGTCTAGCTCTAGATGGTGCATGCCATAGTAATGAATTGTCATTGTAGTGACTTGTCAAGGCTTAGTGGAAGGGTGCTGACAGTGACAGTTCGGCAGTGAATTGACAATGTAGTGAATCTTCTTTTACCCCCCCCCCCCGTGCCACTAGGCCGTTCTTTAGCTTTAGCTTCTATAGTGAACAAAATTCTATATATTTTCTGTATATATAGTAATAATAATAATAAATAATAATAATAATAATAGAATTATATAGAAAATATACATTTTCTATATAATTCTATTATTATTATTATTATTTACTATTATGTACTATATAATTCTATATATAAATTAACAAAATTCTATACATTTTTAGCATAATATTAAAATCGAGACATGGAAGCGACTGTCTTGATTTTAATTTTAGTCTATTGTATGCGTGTCTAAAAGTTCCAGTCATGTCTTCCACAAACTTTCTGGGTCTTTGATACTGATACTGCAACTTCCCGCCTTTTCCCACCGGAGAAGCCCTTCTTGGACCACTTACAAGTTGGGGCGAAAACTAGCAAGTTTTGCTTTTCTTTTCTTTGCTGTCTAGTCTGGTCCTGCATGCTCCTGGTCAAATAAAAGACAACAATATACTTATTGTAAGACTGACCTGTTTCATTAAAAATCGATTTCCGTTCAGGTTTCCCCCTCCAGCGCCGATTGTGAAACCTGGCGGAGCTGCAATTAAGTGCCGCAGCTCTTAAAGGCCCAACAATAGACTTTTGTTTTTCGCTGTATTTCGCACACATCTATATCAACACGCATTTAGATCGGTCGAAAAAAAACCCACAAAAAATCCAGCTTTTTCCTGCGTTTAAACTCCTCATTTGGAAACGGACAAAATAACTTGGGGGAGGGACGAGGAGGCTTTCAAGGATGCATAGGATGAATAATCCTTTTCCACCGTACACAGTTCCAGTTACAAGAATCTATATTAAATTCGTCGCATGGAGCTCAGCGTCTTTTCCACGTCTTGCTATTCCGCATAGCAACTAGGCCATTCGTTAGCGCGCACACACCTCCTCATTCTTCGAGAAAAAAAAAAAAAAAAAAAAAAAAAAACACCCCACGAAATACTTCCTTGTAGCCCAATGAAACGAAAATAGCCACCCAAAAAGTGGCACGAGAATCGCCAAAAACAACAGCTCTTGGAATGCCAGGCATTCTTCCCCATCTCAGACGAACGTTTCTCTTGGTCAACCCAAATGTCCCAAAAGTGACAACTCCAACGTCCCTCGGCATTTTGCAAATCCTTCTCTTCCCTGTCATTCACCTTACGGCGGCCTATTATCATATCCCCTTCTGCCCTGATCTTGAAAGACTAGTTTGACACTGTCACCAAGCTATTTGTTAGGTGCAGCTGGTTATGGAAATGAGAAGCCCTCGTTGCTTTTCCTTTCTCTTAGCTCCATTAGTTCGCTTATGGCAAACTAAATAACAATGTTCCCTTCAGGACGGTGAAATGACAGCTTCTCAACGTACCAGGCACTGGTACAGTTACCTTCGCTTCCTTTTGTTTTTTTTGTGTTTTTTTTTATCCTTTCGGGAATTTCGGGATACAGTCGTAATCCTCTTTTATGATCTCATTACGGATCCGCAAGGCTTCTCGATACTATTTTCCACCTGAAAATGAGCTAATACTTTATGAAAATAGCTCGGCTGACCCCTTTTGGGACCCTTCAGCTTTGCATTTTTGAACGCACTTGAATACGCGTGGGCTCTTAACTCTTTAAGCCAGATCAACACTTACTGTTGCAGCCTAAGACGATCCGCGTTATACAATCGGTGAAACTCCTCCAATTCCTCCAGTAATCCACGGGCCATCATATCCTCCACTCGAGCGTCCAATCGTGCATCCAAAACATCCTACAGCGCCCCCAAAATACAATAAATACATTTTAAAAAATGCATATAAAATATTTAAAATATGAAAATCTAAAAAATAAAATAAGTGCAACTACCCTAAAGCACACTGTTTTGACACGCATTCCATTTTAATACGTACTACACCCAAACTAGAGTAAGTAACCAAATAAGACAAACTGCAAAAAGGAAAAAAACGTAATTTTTACAACAAAAATCCGCCAATATGTGGTAATAAGTTTCTAACCAGTAGCTTACAGGATGTCAACAGTGAAATTCCGTCAACTTCCGTGTTTGTATCGTAACGTCACAACTGTATATTAGCTTAAAGAATTCTTTGTTGGAACGAAAAGGACTCTACCAGGCACCCAAAATGTTCGCAGCTGTACACATTTAATATACTAAATAATACAACAAAATAAGATAAACTGCAAAAATATCCGCAATTTTACAGAAAAAACTCGCCAATATGGGGTAACAATTTTCTAGCCAGCTACAGGATGTCAACAATGAAATACCGTCAACATCCGTGTTTATATCGTAACGTCACAACTGTATATTAGTTTAAAAAATTCATTATTGGAATAAAAAGGACTGTATACCGGGCATGAGAAATGTTCGCAGTTGTACCAATTTCCTAAACTAAATAATACATATACAACAAAATAAACCAAATACCGTAATCAATATAAGAAATATCTAGTAAATATAGTAAATAAATGTAACTATAGGTGCCATAAAATAATACATAATTGCATAAAATAATAACAATACATCTAAAACAAAAGACAAATATAGTAAATTAATATAAATAAATAAAAGTAGAAATGCTAATAAAAACGAAAGAAGCCATCTTCTAAATGGCATTTTTTTTTTTTAATAACGGAGAAAAAAAGTCAGTTGCCCCACAATCCAGATTCTAATGGAAATCTCAATGGGGGATTCGCAAGTGCCGATGATCTAGTTTCTTGTGATATTTTTCTTTCCATCCTACGCCCAATAGTTACCGAGCTATTCAAGGTAGAAGTTTCAGGCACCGTACGCACGACGCGACGCGACACGTCCGTGACGTCCTAACCCCAAAGTTTGCCTGCCAATAACTCGCGAACGGCATTTCGGAAAAATTTGGAACGAGATTCGTCGTTCGTAGAATAATGTAGCCTACAAACAGTTCATCAAAAACTCAATCCACGATTTTCCTTTTCACGCCTTCGCGTTTTAATTTCTGTTCCGGAAGAAGTGCAGAGGAGATGCTGTAATCCGAAGTCAGAAAATGCGCTATAAATCTAGTTATTTCTGACAAATCCCTTCCTATAAATAACCTTCATAATCCACCGAAATTAATTTTAAAAATGAAAGAAGCCCTCTTCTAAATCGCATTTTTTATTTTTATTTTTTTAATAACGGGGAAAGGAAGTCAGTATTTATCGCCGACAATCCAGACTCTAATGGAAATCTCAATGGGGATTCGCCAGTAGCATGTGCCGATGACATGACAACAAATGATCTCGTAAGCGTCTCGGGAAGCGACCCGTACTGTATCCTAGTACCACCGCTGGGAGCTTGTCACCTTGTCACTATACAGACAACTGTCACCGTAAACCCGACCCAGATTTGCATACCCCTAAAACCCGTTTTGGCTTATCTATATCGGCATAGAAATCCGGGTTGGAAAATTAGAAAAGGCCTCCGACAACCGCTTGTCAGCTGCTTTCCTCTCTCGGTGTGCGTGGTAAGGGGGGAGTCTTGTTTAAATCCAGTCATTTTCCACGATTCGCGATTTCGCATGTTGCCAAACCCCTTTTAGTTCAGTGCAGGTTATGTGTGCTGTCCCAGGTTTTGCTATCTATCTTTAGCTTCTTTTGTTGGCCCCCAACACGGGTCGTATCTATATTTAAAAGGGTGTTGGAACCGGACTCTGACGCGATTTTTTTTAAGGTGGCGAATAAAAATAAAAAAGCGCCACACAGTGTGAAAGAGGAGCAAAAAAGAAAGGGGGGCAACCGGGCAAACCCTTATAAGAAGAAAGTGGTTATAGTAGACGCAGGCGACGCCGACGACGTCTAGACGCCTCGACTGAGACAGCCTTTGAGACAGCCTTGGAACTTTAAGCACTGCGCTGGATCCTTCACAGCTAATCGTCTTGTGCGAGGGCCAAAAAAAAAAGTATGGAAAACGCGCCAAAAAACGAACTCCTAAAATCCCAAATATCTTGGTTTCCATCCAAGCAAACAAATTAGACTAAGTAGGGTATCTTCTTCCCTTACGTCTTCGTTATATTACTTCGTTATTCCTTCGCGCCTTGACGAGAAAAAAGTTTGGAAAGGTGGGAAATCAATTCCAAATGTTGGAAATGAACGGATTCTCGTTTGTCACCGAAGCGACAGGCTCCGAAAATAAATAAAATGGGTTTTCCTTTCAAAACACTTAAAAAGAAGGAAAAGAAAAAAAAAGGGGAAGGGAGCAGCAGCTTCCGCATTGGGACGGAACACAGTCCCCGAAGATTGTACGCGTGCCAAAGTGGAAACGAGGGATTCTGTGGTGGGCTCCTGGGTTTCAACAGATTTACCCCTCTTCACTAGATGGGCTGGAAAAATGGTGTTGCCGTACAGATGTTTTTATTTTAAAAACGGTCTTGGAACAAAAACGCTAGCTTCCAACTTTGTATGGTTACTTCTTGAAAAATAACTGCCATCAAGAGACGATGTCTGCGTGAGAAAATGGAGCGATAAATCTAGTTTCTTTTGATATGTTTCTTTGCATGCTAGGCCGAATAGTTCCTGAGCTATTCCATGTAGAAGCTTCAGGCACCGTACGCACGACGCGACACGTCCGTGACGACACGGCCTAACCCCGAATTTTGCATGCCAAGAACTCGCGAACGGCTTTTCAGAAAAATTCGTCATTCTTAGAAAAATTTAGACTTGTAGTCCACCTTATTCTAAGAATATGACAAATAATCATCAAAAACTCCATCACGATTTTCGTGGCGTTGCTTTTTTAATTTCGTTCTATGGGAAGAGGAGGAGTTGTTGCTGGGGGAGGCTTTTAGGCTGAAGCGGTTATGAAGAAACGAAGTAAGATTTTATGATACCACGTAGCATAATATAATATTAAGCAAGGTCGGAAATACCAAGGAATTTTGACAATTAATACCAATATTTCCGTTCGAAACCCTTCCCCCTACCAAAAAAAGAGAAAACGGCGTTGAGTTCCCATTTATTGCACGGTATAACAGACCAAGTCACGGTTTTCTCAAACGTTGAAACTCCTGCTCGCTCTTTTTGGCAAAAATAAAATAAAATGACAACGAAAGGGGACCTTTGTAGCTGACGCAGAACTACACCATTTAGGTACGCTTCTCAGTTTCAAGGTAAAAAAGCTCTTAAAACGACATCAGAAAGATAAAATCCGCGTCAGCTTAAAAACTGAAAAACTGAAAAACCAGAAAATGGTTTCACCGCTTGAAAAAAAAAGGCAAAAATAAAAACTCATTTGGTCAGGAAAGCACACACTTTACTGCAGTTGTCCTTAGGGCAATTCGATTGCATGTAATGGGAGGCGTGATTACACGGAATGCATGGTCCCCCTTTACTATACATTTACAACCTCGACAACAAAAAAAAAAAAAAAAAAAAAAAAGCTTGTTATGCGTGTTGACGGTTTCTAGCTTTGACTGCACGACATCTATTATATACACGTTTGTTTCCTATAACCCCTCGCCCTATAAAACCCCCTATTGAACCGCCTTTTAGAACTTTAGAGACTTGCAGTCGGGAATGCTGCTCAAGCCAATTGGCAATGATTGTCGCATTCTGCCGCATTACGCATTGCTAAAAGCACACACAAAAGTAATGCTACTACCACTAATAATAATAATAGTAATAATAATAAATACAACAAAATAATGAAAAATAAAATACACTCAATTCAAAGATTTTGGAAAAAATGATAACAAAATTTTAAAATTGTACATTAATGTACAATTTGCGAGAGGAAATAAAAATGAAATAATAATAATAAATACAGCAAAATAACGCAAAATAAAATACACTAAATTCGAAGATGCTGGGAAAATGATGACAAATTTTTTTATCTTGCTCCTCTGATAATATCTGATAACATATCGCAAGGAAAGCGTCAACAGCGCCAACATAAACACAAAAATCTAGAAATTTCCAAAAATTGTAGAAAGATTAATTCTACCGATGTTAAGTATTTTTTAAAGCTATTAGTTAAGTTTTAAGTTTAAAATATTAATTAAACCGAGAATGTATAATTCAAATAACCGAAAGGAAATCAAAGGGAAGGGACGAATACGCTAAAATATTCAAACAAAACATTCTAATAATTGAAAACAACTAAATCCAAAACCTCAACGTCAAATCGTCTTTAAACCTTGTTAACCTCAATTAAAAGAGAAAGTTTGGCCACTTAGTGAGGATTTCGGCATTGACGGTGGTCGCATTTCGCTTTTAGAAATGTGTAGTCATTAGAAGCCAGCGTTTGTAAAGATGAAAAGAGTACGCGATTTCCCCAAAGCGTTTTCTTTCAAAACCTTCCAAGTATTCAACAACACCTATTACATTTACATTTGGGGTCAAACTTATTAAAATTTAACCCCTTTCCCTTATAGAAGATCCATTTTGCCCCCTCTCCCCTCAATTTGGCCAACTTGGGGCTAAAAACAAGTCTTAACGTTAGAACCCCTCGAAAGGGGGCGTAGACAAAAAGACGACTCGACAAAAAGACTACAAACCCCTAACCTAACCTAGTCCTTAAGTCGGTATTCGCAGTCCATAAGTCGAGGTTTGTCGCCCTTATGTCGGGTCGTCCTTATGTCGAGTCGTCCTTATGTCGCGCTGACATCGAAAGCCTAAACGTCTTTTGCTAACCTAACCTAGTCCTTAAGTCGGGGTTTGGCGTCTTTAAGTCGAGATCCGTCGTCCTTATGTCGAGTCGTCTTTGTGTCACGCTGACATCGAAAGCTCCAAACGTCTTTTGCTAACCTAACCTAACCTAGTCTTTAAGTCGGGGTCCGTCGTCCTTATGTCGCGTTGCCTTCGAAGCGGCAAACGTGTTTTGCAAGAAGGTCAGTCACGAAAATCACGAAACAAGCCAAATCAAGTAGTTACGGGAGTAAATGGGAGTGGACTCTTAACATACCTGCTGGCATTGAACCCAAAAGATGACCGAATGGGGGTATCGCAAAGGTCCTCCTAATTGGGAGCCTCCGTCTTGTTGTCTCTGCTGTATCAGAAGCTGACTATGGGTTTGTCCGTGTTGCTGCCACACCTGTAAGGACCTGCGTGTTGGAAACAATAAAAACCAACAACAGTTATACTCTCTTTATGTAAAAAAAGGCGACATTTTTTTAATTTATTTTTTTTACTCGGCACTCTCATTATCCAATAAATAAAACATCCTTGTCTTTATCATCATTTGTTCCTCGTAGGTTTTCAAACGTCCCTTGAAGGCTCTATTCCAGAACCTTTTATAGTTTCAACATTTTTTACTCTTTTTTATTTCTTTTTTTTTATTTTACTTGACATCCATTTCATCTTATTCATCTATTCGCCTTACCAGACTACTTAAGGAGCTTTTCCTAACCTCTTTCTTTCCCTTTTTTCTAAAGCAAAATCAAAAGGAGTGGCGGTCTTAGAAACTTTTTTGTTTTTTTTTCGCTTTTCGTGAAGGTTGAAATTCCGCGCTTTTTCTTGCTTAATTACCCCCCTTAAAGGAAATAGAACATTTCGACACCAAATACACTCCTTTTTCCCTTTTAAGTTTTCCACACAAAAAGCCCCCCTTTTTCGGTTGTCTTTCATTGTTGGAAATCGTGGTCTTATTTTGAAATCCCAAAATCTCAGGACCACCAAACTCGCGCCAAAAGACCACCAAAAAAAATCCGCCATTTTGGGAGCCAAAAGCGCGAGTGAATGGCCAACAATTTACATTTCCAGACAGTAATTTTTCACCAACAACTGCAAGCTGTCGCCCCAGCATTTCAAGCGGGGCAAGGACATATACATTCGCTTTATCGGAGGCTTATATCGGAGGCAAACTGGGCTTCGTTTCCAGGAATGCCCAGCTAATACTTTTTCCATTTCCACTTTTTTTTACGTATTCTATTTATTATTTTTTTTCCTACCAAATTCTTTTTTTTTTTTTTTTTTATTAAAAAAGTACTTGGCCATGCTCGCAATTCACGCAAGGTGACGCTGCAGAAAACTAAGCCCCGCAGAGCCAGACTTTCCAGCAACTCCAACTCTGCCACACACAAAACGAAAAAATGAAATAAAACAAAATAAATAAAAAAATGGCCTGGGTCTTGAAACATTCCAAAGTTGAAGTTTAGATGTTGGGACCCTCCTTCCCCGTCACTAAATCATGAGATCCGACACCTCTTTACAAAATAAAATGAAATTTCTGTCGACTCCCAACGAACGGCTTAATTAGATGCTGGGCCGTGAAAATTTCAATTTCGCAGCAGGTTAATTTTGAAAATAGCTAAATAGGATTCGGATAACCAGCGGGGGAAGACGAAATTACGAGACAAAGACCCCCCCCCCCCTTGTCTGGTTTCTTCCCCAAAACCGAAAACCGCAACTTCCCGTTCTCTAAGACGCTTATAGAATTTTCGCCAATTGAACACTCGTATTTAGAACTGTTCCTCATCGAGCTGACTAAAAACACACACAACCACCTGGCCACCGTTTTACCACCCCCCTCTGACTTCCTGTGATCCATTTCACGAGAACAGGTTGCCAATACAGGTACTGCCTCCTAGAAACACACAAATGGCTTTGCTTTCCACGTATGATTTAACTTCGTACTCTTTAATTGCACAGGAAGTAAAAAAAAAGTTTTTAACTGTTGGGGTATGGGGATGTTTTAACTAGGACGTTATTCTAAAAAGGGGGGATTTGGTCCCGATTTTTTCTGAAAAGCCGTTCGCGAGTTATTGGCACGCAAGCTTTGGGGCCGTGACGTCACGGACGTGTCGCGGCGCGTCGTGCGTACGGTGCCGTGAACTTCTACATTGGATAGTTCAGGAACTGTTGGGCGTAGAAAGCAAAGAAAGATATGAGGAGAAACTAGATTTTTTGCTCCATTTTATAATTTCGGCAGTTGGGAAAAATAAAAGTAAAGAAATTAAATTTTTCGCTCCATTTTCTAACTTTGGCAGTTGGGAAAAATAAAGTAAAGGAAAAGGAATAAAAAAGGGAAAAATGAAAGTTATAGCGACCAGACGTTATAGCTATGATGTGGGGGGTAAGTGCAAGTATTGGCAGGGCAGTCGAAAAAAAGGAAATCAAAAATTGGCGGCGAAAAAAGTGGAAAGGAAAAATGAAAGACATACATGGCGACCAGGAGACGTTATTGCTTCCCTGCTGCTCAATAAGTGGCCCTTGTTCTTTTCATTAGGTATTCCGTATAAGTCTCCTCTCGGGGGATGGAAAGCCCCCCAAAAAAGCCTGTTAAGCTAGGTTTTAGTCCCCCCTGTTTTTTGTTTAAAAAAACGTGCCTGAAAACGGAATAATAATGAAGACTAAAAAGAGAGGCGTTTTCTGCCAGTCTGGGACGTCTGGGACTTGGAATGACGTGGCGTTCTTAGAGACAAGACAAGCTAACCTATAGAATATGCGAAGCAAACTCAAGCTGAGCTGAGCCTTCAAAAGGGAATAAAAGAAAAAAAGAGCAGGCAGCCTTCAACAGACACCGGTCGGCGGAAGCTGCGGTGCGTGAAAACTAATAACGAAGCGAAGGTATATTTTATTTATTTTGTTTTTTTCTTGGCTTTGGGAAGGACATGGAGGAAAAAAATAAAAGAAAGGTTGAATGTCTGGACAACACAAACGCGTGATCAAAGGGCGGGAATTCCTTGTACGGCCCACGTAACAAAATGGAAACGCTTGTATGGGAGGTCCATATCAATTTTTGCAGTGCTTCTCCTGTTCCTTCCCTTGTCTAACGAGAGAAAAACTTACTAGGAATATTCAAGGATTTTTTTGTGTGCCAGATTCGGATAGGCAACAGGTTATCCATATCAATTGCTCTTCAGACGAAAAAAATGTCAAGTTTGGGTGACATTCTCTTCTGCGCGTCTTGAAAATACAACAAAAAATGCAACTAAATTAACAAACAAAAAACTAAAAAAAATAAAATAACATAAACTAGAAATAAAATAACGAGCAAAAAAATACACAAAATAAAATATACAAAATTAATATAAGATTAAGTTAAAAGTATTGAGAACATAACGAGTAAAATAAAAAACAAAGTAATATAGTAATAAAATAATACAAATAAAATATAAAAATAAACAAAATAAAATAAAATATAAAAAATTAATATAAGATTACATTAAAAGTATTGAGAACATAACAAGTAAAATTATAAGTAAAATTAAAGTAAACAAAAAGGAAAGTAATGGAACCACAAAAATTGAAATATTTATTTTAAAAAAAAAGTAGACTATTGAAATTTCCACAGCCAAAATGTCAACGCGACATAAGGGCGACTCGACATAAGGACGACTCGACATAAGGACGACTCGACACAAAGAATACGGATCCCGACTGAAGGACTCGACACAAGGACGACTCGACATAAGGACGACGGTATATCCGACAAAAGGAATACGGATTCCGACTTAAGGACTAGGTTAGGTTTGGGCGATTTGTAGTCCTTAAGTCGGTTGCACTGTAGTTCTTTTGTCGAGTCGTCCTTGTGTCTACGCCCCTTCAAAATCAGGAATTGCCAGACACGACCTTGGCGGATAAAAAACTCTTGAACTCCGGGAGAAGCTTTCGCATTCCTTATTACACGTCTATATATACACGTATCCTACCTAAAAAATGAAAAAACCGTCAAGGAGAACGCGAAGCCCGTGAAATGCAAATGTTGCACTAGCCCGAATAAAAAAATAAATTCAAAAAACCTCGCTATGCATTCCTCGAAACGCAAGCAAACCAAAACCACAAGACGCTGTTATTTCCAATTACGGAACCGAACATTGGACTCAACGAACCTCCAACTCCAAGGAATGAGTTATCGTACGCTATTTCATAGTCTACTGCGCTCTAATTCCCTTCATTAGTTTCCATTTACACCAATAACATGCTTGACTAGCAAGAGGTTTTAAAAATTCTTGTCATCTTTTGGAAACTTTCAAAATGCTCAATTCCTTATGTGTGTTTCTGTCTATTTGTTCCCCAAAAGGGTTTTAAACCGTAGAATCCCAAGCATTCCACTGGACCCATGTTATTCGTTTGACCATAAGTTGTCGCGTCAACATCAAAGCCAGAGCCCCCAAAACGTTTTGCCTATACCTGGAGTGGGGGCTCGAGTATGTGCATACAAGTATCAGCTGTCTCACCTTTGGCCCTTTTTACGCTATTAAGCACAGGTTTGCACCTCGGACCCGACCTCGGCATAACTGCAGCCTCCTTGAATACTTTTGTTCACTTTCATTCCCTTCTGTCGTTCCACAAACGGCTTCTCAACTTTGGACAGCTTTCTCTTAACGCTGAAGAGATCCTTCGCTACAAGTATCGGCATCCCGTACGTTCCGTACCGCAGAAGCCCGTTAAGGAGACAGTTTGGGGCCGTTTGGCTGCTCCATGGGATAACAACAAAAAAGCCTAGTACAAAATTCCCTGACAGACTACAGACTCCCTTGCCTCCTTTGGTCAATACCAACAAGGTCCTTCGAATGCCTGCAATGGCCTCTGCAAGAATCCTACGAGCTTAACTACTTCAGGCCGTCGACTTCCAAAGCCCCTTCTAAACGGACACCAATGTCACAAACGACACCGTCCATCTGTCAATTTGTTCGACAGATTGACTTTTTGGCGCCCAAACTGTTTTTATTTGATTAAATTCGATTAAACGCCGAAAGTCAATTCGAATTAAAATTAACGCGATCAAGGTCCTTCCTATCGTATCCGAAAATGATTAGTGGGTCCCTGGCAAGTTTCCCACACAATCAAGTCAATTGTGTTAATCGAGCGGAGCCGATGTGTGTACACCATAAGGCGTCCAAATTATCCCAGTGTGACAAATGATGCGACCGAACACTCGATACAGAGTTGGACACCTCCGAACGGCCAACATACCTCTACCAATCCTATCAAGTCGAGGCGGGTACTTCTGATGATGAGAATTCCCAAATTTCTCCCTGACCAAAGGTTCGAAAGGGGTGATTCTCCCCTTGCAAGCTCTCCGCATGAAAAGGGAATAGCGTTTTCTCATGCATGCATACATACATGCCGTATAGAAATCATAAATCACACCCCGTACACCCCACCAGGCTTTGAATGAGGCGGAAAATGCACAACGCTATTATATACAGACACAAAAGTATACGTTCCTATATGCTATGGTACAGGCACTAAGCTCCCTTTCACAAAGTATAAGACTCGCACCGAACCAATCCTCCAAATCAAAAATTATTTTTTAAATCCCCCAAAGAAAAAGTAAAATTACTGAGATTTTGATGGGTTCTTGTATTTTATTTCATTTTTTTGCGTATAGCCCTTCCCGAGTTACGCGCTTTAAGGGGTTTTCGTTACTCTTTTTCGCGACGAGCACCTCTGTGACGTCACAACGAGACGCGATACGATTTTTCGGAATTTCTTACAATAGTAGGGTAAAGACTATTATGCCCATGGTATTCCCCAAATAAAAAGAAAAATTACCTGCCCAAAATCATTGAGATTTTGATGGGTTATATTTGCTTGTATTTTATTTCATTTTTTGGGGAATAACCGTTCCCGAGTTACGGGCTTTGGTTACTTTTTTTCGCGATGAGCACCTCTGTGACGTCACGAGACGCGATCCTATTTTTCGGAATTTCTTACTTTAATAGCGTAAATACTAAAATGATATCCCCCAAAGAAAAGGGAAAATTACCTGCCCAAAATCATTGAGATTTTGAAGGGTTATATTTTCTTGTATTTTCCAGTATGTCATTTCATTTTTTGGGGAATAGCCCTTCGCGAGTTACGGGCATGCGAACTTTTCGGTTCTGACGTCACAGAGGTGCTACAAGGCATGGCGCACTTCCATGTTAAAACAGTAAACAAGCCCCCCGAGAATCATAGAATGGAACACCTCTGTGACGTCAGAACGGTGGTCCTATTTTCCGGAATTTCTTACGTTAATAGCGTCAATACTACTTCGCGCATGATGGAAAAGAAACTTTTAGGCTTTCAAAGAGCGATTAGCTCAGTTTCAAGCCGTCTGGCAGATTCAAAGCCAATAAGTTTCTGGCCAGTTGTACCCCAAAAATAAACAAAAAACCCAAACAATTGCCTTTATGAATGGTTTTCCCAAGCTTGAACATTCCTGGATTTTATCGCAACAATGAAAGATTCAGACAGCAATTAAGCTTTGGTTTCCCTTGGAGCTCCCAAGCATTCATTGTTCCCAGCTAACGGTCTAGGATTCATTGTTGGGTGCTGCGCAGCCAATGCCCCAACCCACTAATTTCCCTCAAAATTGAACATAATTTTTTTACCTCATACTCGACTTTTAACGACCCTTTTTTAAGGTAGCAGGCTCGTTTCGGCGCCAAGCAAAAGGTGTTGTTTTTTTTAATTTTTTTTTTATTTTTATGGATCACTTGTATACACACTGTGCGGTGTTTACTCGTTTGCCTTTTGCCCCCCACTAAACTTGCGTTCTAGCTTCCATTAACGCTGAGAGGGCTTTTTAGTTAAGAAAATTAGAGACATCATTAATCTCTCCCACCCCTCCTTTCAAGAACACCTATAGCTGCCCCATATCTCACTTACAACGCTACCCCCCCCCCTTCTTCGAAAAGCCCGCATTTCCTTTTCCGCACTGAAAAGCGAAATCAAAACCATGAATGAACTATACAGTATAAATAATATAAATATTATAAATAGTATAAACGACCTCGTGTGTCGTGTCTAAACAAAAACGACGCAGAGCCAATGAAGGTAAATCGGGGGAAATCAGGCCTCGCTTTCCACTTATTACAATAGGAGAATTGGGGGCGGAAATGGACATATTTTGCCATTGAGGAGGAGGGAGGGAAAGGCGCTGACTATACAATGCCCATTACCGTATTCATAAATTCGGAAGCATTCACACCTACTCGCTTTGGTGGACCAAACCGACCAAACTGGAGCCGAAAACTGTCGAACCTCAAAAAGTCAAAAACTATAGAGAATAGAGAATCCCCCAAAGCCAACCACCACATCCTACAAGTGTTACCGGAAAAAGAATTGATTAAAACCAAGCGTCCGGTACACGAACCACTGGCAAACTGTAGAGTACAGTACACCCAAACTCCAGGTGACACCTTTTTTTCTTTCCTCTCCCTTTTTCGCACACTTGACACCGGGAAATCACACTCGAATTACCACAGGATCCACGATTCACTGAAAACCATCGCTCACACACAGAAAAAAAAAGGCAAAACTAGGTTGAACATTTCACACGACCCACGTGACTTCCTAAACGCTCTTACAGGTGCACCAGAACTCGACAAACTTCCAAGCACAAAATAAATAAAAATAAAATAAATAATATAATTTAAATAAAGCAATATCTTAAAATAAATAACATAAGGATTTCATAAAATAATAAAATAAATACACTAGCTTCGTTATTTTTTAAAACAAAATAATTAATTATGCTAGCAAATTAATCAATTAATTAAATACCACATAGCATCAGAACTTGACAAACTTCCAAGCACAAAATAAATCAAAATAAAATAATTTAAACAAATTAAATCTTAAATAAATATAATAACGAGTCCATAAAATAATAAAATAAATACACTAGCTTCGTTATTGTTTAAACAAAATAATTAATTAATTAATTACGCTAACAAATTAATCAACTAATTAAATACCACAAGACGATTAAAATAAATAAAATACCAAGTCCTTAACCTAACCCTTTTCGGAAGGTAGCTTAAGCCGTAAAAAAAATTTAAAAAAATCACATTCGGCAACGCGACATATGGACGACTTGACACAAGGGCGACTCGACAAAAGGACTACGGACCCCGATTTAAGAAAAATCCCGGTTCGCATTCGGCAACGCGACACAAGGACGACTCGACATATGGACGACTCGACACAAGGACGACTCGACACAAAGGCGATTCGACAAAAGCACTATGAACCCTGACTTCAGAAAAATCCCGGTTCGCATTCGGCAACGCAACACAAGGACGACTCGACATAAGGACTACGAACCCCGACTTACGGGCTAGGTTAGGTTAGGTTACGACTAGGTTATACGGGTCCAGGTTCGAAGTGCTTTTGTGGAGCCGTCCTTGAGTCTAGGTCCCTGGCATTCAGGAGGAATGGGCGCAAAATTTACAACCTGACCTTGGCGAATTTCAGGGAGGGCTTTTCCAGTCAACGTGTTGCCCAAAGAGTCAAAAATTGTGTTTTCAAAGAAAATTTGCGAAATTCGTTGGGAGGCGGAACAAGTGACAGGTGAACTTTGGGAGGGTTTGAGGAAGGGCTGGTTTGTATCGTTTTATGACTCTTCTATGAAGCGCCTAATAATGCTTGGGCAAATTCATATGGCAGCAATTTTGATGGAACGCATCGTCACCCTTTCCATACACTTTCTCGTTACTATACAGTACAGAGCCCATCGAGTCAAAAAGGAATCCACGAAGAATAACAGAATGGCATTTTCCAGTCGATTTCACATCAAATTTCTCGAACAAACTCCCTGCTGCGTTGGCTCAAATGATCCCATCCGCACCTGATTTGTCACCTGCGGATTTTCCCTTCAAAAACTCTTTCTGGGAATTTCTGCAGTAAAATTCCCCGTTGCATTGCTTACTTCTCTCTCTCCTCCCTTGATCATCCCTCTCTCTCTCTCTCTCGAGCATCTCTTTCCTCTTAGAAAACGGTAAAAAAAGATTGAATTGCATTTTGTAAAAACTTGGCAATTATTCTCTGCATGAAAAACCCCTGTCTTGCAACTTTTCAAGTGGTTTATCGTTCCGTTGAACTCCTTTTAGGCATGACGGCGTGCATAGAATGAGTAGAATCATGTCCGTGTAAAACTTGTTTGGCACAAAAAGCGAAAGGTTTTTCTGTAGCGAATACTTTCAGCTTGCAATAACCAGAAATGCGTTGCGTAATGCCAAAAAAGGTCGCGCGTGACGTCACATACGTCCTCCCATCACGTGTGCGAAACATAAAAACTGGATGGGAGCAAAACTCCCCTGTTGGCATTCACATGCACCGACAAAAGTTTTCACGATTTTGGCATGCGTTCCATAAAAAGACATGTTTTTAAAATTTTTTTTAAAATAATAAAGAGATAAAAATAAAACGGTGGAGATTTTGGCGCTCCTGTCAACGACCTATTGCAACAGCTCCTTTCCCCGCCCTTCACTATTTTGGACTTGCGAAAATTTACATTCGCGGAAAAATACCCGCCAAAACGACCTTCAGGATTCTTCAAAATTAAAAAATTAAAAAAATTAAAAGTTCCGAACGTATTCCAAGCTTTTTCTGAACGAGTCATTCATGGTTGATTAATCTCCGAAGACGTTGGTGATAGTTACACTTTCCTCGAGTCTCTTATCAAATAATCGAAAACACGTGAGTATAAAAGTGTAGTCGAACTTAAAAAAAAAAAAAAAATCACCGCACCTACTTTGGATTTCTGAAGCATTTACAAGAAAATTCGTTGGGAAACCGAATTAAAAGGAGTGTTTAATAACGTAAAACTATCTCTAAAATTTGCTTCAGGAAATTCAACGAGTTTTTTTTCCACTCAAAATGAACCTTCTGAAGACGCATGGGAGTCATGTTGTAAAATGAGGAACAAATGGAAACGAGAGAAGAATTAGGGCAAATTATAGGTAATGTTTGCTACAAGGAAACTGCCCCAAACAATTCGTTCTACAATAAACATAATATACAGTATTATAAATATTAAAGAAGTAAAGAAAATGATACGTACTCGTAGTATAAGGACACGCAGATTAATACGGTAATTAGCTACAAGGAGTTATAATAAATCTAATTAGAGAAACAAGATTATAAAAAATAATTCCATAAAAATTCCATCAAACTAATTTTACAAAATTATGACAAATGAACAAAAATACAAATTAATATAAATAAATACAAAATAAATGGAAATAAAAAAATGGAAATAAATAAAACTCCCATCCATTTCTGGCTATAGGGACTATTGTCGTCACCTCCACGGGACACTTGGGATCCTCTCGGGCTTCTTATGGTGGAAAGATGCCCATTGCCATGATCCGAAAGGACAGTCCCCGAAGACTTCTCACTTTCCCCGAAAAACTTCTCTTTTTCCCACCATCTCAAGATGTGGACAAACAAACGAGGCTCGCCCTCCCCCTTTTTAACCTTCCTCGGTTAACAATATCCCCAGTTTTTAACCCTTTTTCCTATATATGGCCGCTATAAAACTGGGGCTTGCTTGGGCCAACACAAAAATTTGGATATAGAGACCATAAAAGAGTCTTGGACCCCCCTTCCTCTTCAAGGACCGCAATTTTCACGCTTATCGGACCCAAAACGCCGAAACTTGGGAATATCTCACTGTTTTTTCCCCCGAAAATATAAGTTTACCCTGGCTAGTTATAAAGGGAGGCTAAAAATAGGTTTCCTTATTTGCCCCCTATAAGAAACAGGAAATCCCCCTAATTCGAGCGAAATTCTAGGGGGAGGAGTTAATTAACTGCATTATTTGAGACTTAATTTCCATTTCATCTCCGTTTAAGAAAATAAAGACTGGGCAGCGGGATTTTTATTACGGCTTTACGGACGCAATGCATATCGGCAACAAATAAGCAAATAAGAAGGACAGACGCGGCAATAAAAAAGCGTCTGGAGGACTTCCATCAATGGCTAAGCTAATCTAAAGGCGGTTATCATGCACCAAGTGGCGCCCAGACTGCTCCCATTTTTGAATTTATTAGTTCATTTGTTTTGTTCTTCGGAGTAGCTCGGCTTTACTTTTAGCTTCCCCTTATCGACGTCTAATCAAATAGACCTGTGTCAATTATAATGCTCAGCATGATAATCACAACCCCGAATGTTCTTAAAGAACACTTATGTAGTGCATTCCTTCGCTATCAGTTTTTTTAATATTCATTTTTTTTTTTGCGTTCACAACTCGAGTTCACTCAAGCTCTCCTAATGCTTGAAACACCTGTTTTTTTACCTGCAACCTGCAAGTACAAAACGCTCACTTTGTGATAAAAAAAGCTGGTGGTTCACGACTGTCAAAACACTTGCCCTTAACCCAAAGAATCCATTGGGCTTGGTTGACGATAAGAAAGGCACCGCACCCTTTAAATCTTACAATTCCTAAACTCTCACGAAATCTTATAATTCGTTCATTAAGCTTCCATGATTCTGTCAATTCATACATTCATATCTTTCTAGAATGAAACTTTGTAAACTTTGTAACTTTACAGATTTGGCAAGGAATACTATACAGTAGATGCCGCTTATTGTGATCACGTTTGTCAAGCGAATATTGATTCTAATAAGCGGAGATACTAATAACCAAAAATCGGAAATATGCAATAGAGTGCTACGATTAATTGGCGCGTGAAACGAACTAGCTTGTTTAAACCAAAGAAACAAAGCACCGTCTGCTTTTTGACACTTTCCCACACGTTTCCTTTTTCTAGATTCACTACACCACAATTGTCTATTTCGTAACGCTTTTTCAACAATTTTGGTAGAGATGATTGAGGAATTCCTAACTTAACGACCGCTTCCCCTTTGGGGCAAATCTTTTAAATTTAACTTGTCACACGTTTCAATGAGCCGCAACTTCTCTTTTACATTTAAGTCAACACTTCTTGTTCGTCGCCATTTTTAAATAACCACACGTTTGAAACACAACTAACACTGCACCTTAGAAGCCCACTGCTACGCTTTGGTATTGTTCTCAACACGATATCCCTTGTAAATTCCCCTGTCAATTAAAGGAGCAGGTCATTCAATTAAACAACATGCTCTTTTAATTGGCGTTACTCAGGCTTGCCTTGCTAGTCCTACAAGGAAAGACTCTCAAATTATTCTAAGGATAAATTCTAAGGACTCTAAAAACGTTCGATTTTGTCTGGGCAAGCTCCTGCCTGCAAGCCCGTCGAGTTAAGGCGGGCTTACACAGGACGCTTTAGCTGCTGAGCCTCCTATTTCGAACGTTTTTCACTACCTACGCAACAATGAATTATTTCGCGTAACATTACATAGAATTTAGAACGTATTCTTACAGTATGTATAACGTACTGTTAAACACAAAGTTAACGAAATTCACCCGCACCCTCTTAAAAAAAACTTAATAACGCTTTTTCAATCTCGAAATTGTTTCGCCTTTTTCTCTGGGAAAACTGCATTTGCAGAGTTGTTATGTTACTGCTATTTAACAGTCCATTTCCGATTGACATATAGCTAAGAATCCAGCCGAGTCCTTGGAGCCCCCAAACCCTTGTTTTATTACTACTCAAACTTAACTCTTTGTCTGGAAACTTCCAACTTTTGCTCCTTATGCTTATCACGTTGGATATCGGTCCATTTACGAGCCATGTTCCTATTTCTGCCCTTCCCCATCGCAACTTGTTCCGAGAAGCAACCGAATGCTATTCTGAAGTCGTAGACCCGTTTTGTGGGTCATTTCTGCGTTTCTCTGCGTATGTGTTTGTGTGATTCGACCGCAAAAGGACGAAAAATGAAAACTTTTCAGACCCAACAAATACGCAAATATTCACAAAGGTTCCGGGCGAAGCCGACCAAAAAGAAACATCTTGTCGGCAGACCACCTTAGCCGCGTTTTCCAAATTGCCTTAGAACCGGCCACGAACCACGAACGCCCCAGGCCGAAACCGCCATTAAATGAAAAACAAATATTTATATCTATGAACTTGTCTCCGGCCTCCTGGCGTTATTTGGTGGTTCTTCTTATAAAATTTAAGAAAAGAAAAGAAAAAAAATGGAAGAAGACCCCCCCCCCCTTCTCATATAAATAACGGGACATAGAAATCTTCGCACCGTATAATCTTCCTCCGATTGTTGGGATGCAATGTGGCGGCGGAATCTGGGTCAATGTGACGGAGCAAAGCGTGAAGCTGGGGCGAAGTCCATTCGCGAAGTTCTTCTCCGTCTGGCGAGACAATCAAGTCCTTGGTTCGAAGGCGTTGGACCAACAATTCCAACGCCTCGGACTGCGCTTCGTCTTCTGGAAGCAGCAGCACAAGGCCGGAACTGGGTTTGCAACTGTCACTATCGTTTGTCTGACACTTGATCTCGGCTTGATTCCCACCAAGCTCTCGGCGAGCCAATTTGGGGGCTGTTGCACCTTCTACTTCGACTTGTACGGCTTTTACCGCGGTTTCCTCCACGCTGCGGCTGGATCCTGTGACGGAGCTCCCAATTGTCCGCCCGTTTTCCTTCGGCGAAGGGTTTATCGTCACCTTCATCGCCGCATTGGCATCTCCCAGAGAATCCAAGTTGGCAGCCGGCCAGTTCCGTTTCGGATTCACTGAATCACTAGCAGTGTCGGGGGATTCGCGATCCTGATCAAACAGGAGCGCTCCGGGATCCTCTTTTCCCGCCAAAAGCACTTGCCATAATAATGCTTCGATGTAATAAATGGTCCCGCCCACAATGACGGGCAGCTTCGGACGACTCAATAAATCATCAATCTAATAACGAGAACGTCGTAGTTAAGGAAGAAAAACAACACAAAAAATCGAAAAAAACGGCCCACTTGAAAGCAAACTTTTCTTATTTTTTCCTTATTTTTTAAAAAATTTTCTTATTTGCTTAAAATTTTTTCTTACTTTTTAAGAAAAATTCCTTATTTTTCAAAACAATTTTCTTATTTTTACAATTTTTTCTTACTGTCTAAATTTTTTTTCTTATTTTTTAAAACTGTTTTCTTGTTTTTTTAAAAATTTTCTCATTTTTTATGTACGCCTGTGACAAGATAGAGAAAGTTAAAAGCAGCGAGGCCTTTTTGGTTCGCAGCCTAATGTGAAGTCACTGTGCTAGTCTTCCAGTCTTCGCGCCCAATAAAAATAAAAGTAAAAATAAACTATGGCCAAAACAGCCCAGACTCGTTAGACTGATGGAACTTTTTTTTTGCTTTTGTTGTTGGGGGGATACTAAGGCCTTGCCCTTAACTTTTTTTTTTTAATTTTTATGTTTCCTTAGCCAGCTTCAGTCCCCTCTTTGCTTTGCCCTAAAACAAGTTTAACAGATTCCTTTAGCCAGAAGAGGAAGGTTAGAGTCAACAGACGGGCAAAGCGAGTTTATCTTGTTGTTGCTAAGTAAAAGGATACGATTGGCAGCGCTCGATTCCGGAAATCGACGACTGTAAATCGCGACAAGGGCGAAACGCAGTCCAGCAAATGATGCTGAGCTACCAGTTTTTCTTCCGCAGTCACTTTGTTGGTAATAATGTTCAAACCGGTGTAAACCTGCAAGTAAATCCATAAAAAATTCAAAAATTAGTTAAGTGCCTTATTAACTTAAATCTGTTCATCTGGAACAAAATTGTGTTATTCAGATTCAATTATTCTTGTCATTTCCCTTTAAAATGCGGTGCTTTTTTAAATTCTGTTAAATCTAAACACCAAGCTTGAACTTTAGCTTTGAGCTTGACCATGTAAAACGTTGGAGATTTTCAAAAAATAAAATTCCCACAAATTTCGAATAGAATTTGATATTTTCCTCTATTATAGTCAGCGTTTACTACTTAATTAGTATATTCAAACACTAATTTCAATATCGTGTGAGCAATACTTCGTTAAAGCAGTCGAAATACCACTCAACTGTTAATAAATCCGGAATTTCGTTCAATTCTTAACGTCTTTACTAATGTGAACTTGACAGTTATAAAACATTCTAAATTTCCTAATTTTCTACAAATAAAATTCACAAAAATGTTTCATAGTATTGGATATCTTCTTCATGTTAATACTTGGTTTAAACCAATCGAAATTCCATTTAATTATCAATAAATTTGGAATTTCGTTAAATTCTAAACGTTTTTTTTTCATTTATTAATCGGCGTAGGCAATAGCCTATTGCCAATCTATATATTAGTCGCTTGATGTACAAAACTTAACAACATTGAACTAAATTACAGGGGGGGAGGGGGGGGGGAGAGGGGAGGGAAGAAGGTAGGGAAAGGGAGGGTATGTTGAAGGAAATTTACTGTGGAGAAAATTTCGGTGTTACAGAGGCACGCTTGAATGCTAGCATAAGTTCACGAACTGCTGAAAAAAGCTTGGGATTCGTCACGCAGTTGGCTGAGTTGAAATGAAGGCCCATCCGGCAGTGTTGCCTGATTAGTTGGGCTCTTTCTTCATTAAACAGGCGGCAATGTATTAGAATGTGATGCAGGTCTTGAATTGGGTTATCTGGGCATGGGCAATGATTGGAGGTCGTTTTCTTCATCCTATACAAGTAACTAAGGGTGGGGAAATGTGTGGATCGGACTTGTATTATGCAGCTTATTACGCTTTTCGGGAGCTTTAAATTGCAGATGGGTTTTCCGTCAGGTACTATTCCTAGATGTAGTAGGTGATGGGCTGAGGAGGAGTTTTTCCAATCTAAACGTTTTTATTAACGTGAACTTGACCATTATAAAACAATATAAATTTCCTAATTTTCTAAAAAAATAAATTCCCAAAAATGTTGAAGAATATTAGATATTTTCCTCTATTTGTTCATTCAAACATGTTAATAACATTCAAAGAAGTCGAAATTCCATTCAAATTATTAATAAATTTGGAATGGGAATTTCGTTCCAATTCTGAATGTTTTTATTATTTTTATTACAAATTGTTTGGGTAAGGATAGCGTGAGAATTTCGTTCTGGAGCTCATAGTAAAACCCATTCACAACAAAATTGTAAGGATTGTAAAGGGAAAAAAAGTTCCGGATTCGTCGACACAGACACAAGGACGTGGGGTGTGTCTGCCTGCCAGGAATTTGTTAGAAAACGTACGTTTAAGCGTACGACAACCTGGAAATCAGTGTCTGGCATCACACAGCCTGAACTTGGGCCTGCCCATGTGCCCAAGAAGATTTTTTTAAATTTATTTTGGTTGTTAAGGCTTGCCTAAATTCTTAAATTCTGAAGGGGAAAGGTGTCAAAACGCCTTGGAATCGAGACCTCGTGATTCTAATTACGTCATCATTCGCTTTGGCAAAGTTTTTTATGAAAAAAGTTGGACGAAGTTAAAAAAAAAGGCCCTCACTGTAACGTTTATTCAGGTGGAGTTACCCAAGGTATATAGGTAGTCCAAAGTCTGGCGTATGTATAAGTATATCTGGCGGCAGTCGCTCGTATGGGAATGACCTCCATATTTCTTTTTTTTATATTATATTTCTTTTCTCATTCTTTGCAGGCTTTTGGGATCAGAGCCAAAGTATGCGAGTAGAGTCCATAGTCTATTTCACCTTGAGCTTTAAACAAGACCAAGACAAGCCTGTATAGTGCCCACGACGAGATTAGATACCCCTTTTAAAAATTTACTTTTTTTTTTGCTTTAATAATTTTTTTTTTTTTGGTTTGACGGGATACCGTGTGAGTGCTTTAGTAAACAGGAAAAGCTAAAGAGGCCTAGAAAAAGAACTAGATAATTAATAAGCGAAGCTCGGTTGGCGGGGAAAGACACGTCTGTCTATTTTTTGGTTGGCAAAGGGCGGCACAGTGCCAAGATTTTGTGTTGTAACTAACGAGGAAACAGAGTTGCGTGAATCCTGGGAGTTCTGGCAAAAAAAAGTGGGAAAAAGAGGCGCCAGGGTCAATACGCCTACAGAAACCAGATAACCCTTTGGAACGTGGAACCAATAAGTCAACCTAGCTCAAAACGAAAATTCAAATTTGTGAGATTATCTTGATCTTATAACTTGATTCTCTTTCCTGGTACCTACAAACGCTTTTCGATATTCTTTAATTTCTTTTTTACTTTTATTAATGTGGAGAAGGTATTCTCGGCGGTCTTGGCGTCCACCTTTACAAGTTACGAATAAGGGAAGGAAAAGTCTCTTCTTGGAAGGACAAACATCAACGGACTTGAGATGGCAGACAAGGAGTCGGAGTCTGGCAAAAAATGCGTACATATAATGTACAGAAAATCCCTTGGCGTGATGAAAAAACAAGCTATTAACTTTCTGAATGCCAGCTTCGGTTAGCGACGAAAGAAAACGGGATGCTAAGTCGAGGCTTTTAGCTTTTGAATGGAATCCCCTTTTGAAATGGGACCAGGAACTTTCCTAGCTTAGAGACTCTAAAAGAAATAGAAAAAAAGAGATTAACTTGGGAGATTAAAAAAGGTACAAACTTGAGCAGTACATGATATTCTACCATGGGATGACAAGATTCACACGTGCCGAACCCGACACTTTTTGGAACACAAAAATGAATCTCAAAACATGGCATATCATAGAGTAAGTAACTCGAGACTTTTTGGCGTCACACTTCCTCGGAAATGGCTAATAACAAGTCTAGGTAACCAAGCAGGTTTCTGCAAGCGCAGAGCTGAGGAAAAATGAGATAGTGTAGCTTACTAGGCAAAACTTTGAGGGTAAAGAATCGGAGCTCTCCTGAAATAGTAACTTTGGAATAACAAAGATATTGAGTGAGGCGTCGAGAACTAATAGTGGATCCGCCATCTTTGCCGCGTTTCCTTTCAAAAAGCGGGAAAGATTCGTTCGTTTGGGAGATTAGCCCTAGTGGCCTACTTCGAACGTTTCGGGACGATAGCCGTCCCGCCCGGGCGCGGTGCGCTGACTTGCGGGAAATAGGATAGGGAAATGCTGTCCTAGGATGTTTGGATGATGAAAAATGTAATTTACCTGCATGGAATCCGCACTTACGACCTCTCCTGCGTATTTGGCAGCGATTTGCAATGCCAGTTTTGATTTACCAGTCCCCGTAGCACCTAAAACCACAATTAACGGCACACGCTGCATTGTTTCACTGTCACTACACTGGGAAGCCATCTTAAAACTAGCGCAAACCAATCAGAAAGCGGAGAAGGTGAGGAAGGATGGGCAACATTTGAAAATGCGCGCGAACTGGGATGTGTAACGGATACACTTGAATTTTTCTAAACGAAAAAGGAGGGGCACCTTTTAGTCTGGGATACGGAAAGAAGCTCTTTTACAGTTAGGGTTTAGATGACTATAGGGTTTAGATGTATACTTATCGAAACTCATAACTTCAATGCCAGAGAAGCAAGGGAAGGGTTCTAGTTCTTGATACACCGTATAATTTGGGTTTCCGTTCCCTTTAAAGCTCGACGAATAAGTTTCTGCAATAAAAAAGGGACATTGGTGGTACTTCTAAGAACTTAAAACCACAGGGAATCCGAAATAGCGTGACCAATGCTTTTGTTATTAAATATCCTTTTTTTTGGTTGGGTTGCAAGTAGACTTACTGTTAAAGCAACATTAAGTCCCTTAATTACCAGCTCAAAAATGCTTTCCATTTTCTTTTGCTATTTCTTAACTATGCTCCTTTGTGATAATACCTTGCGGCCAAAAGGATGTTTTGTGGATTTAGCTTTTGCAAATTCCCACAGGGGAACAAGGGAGATAGCAGAGTCTGTCGGTTCTCGACAGGTTCCACTTTAAAAATAACGCAAGTAAAAGAGATGGTCAATACAAAGGGGGACTTTTCCTCCCACGTGTGTGTTTTCTCTCAACAACATGTGTACTCACACATGTCCTCATCTGCGGGCTCTTTCGCATTGCCATTCATCTGTCTTAGGTTCTTGTGTAGTTGTTTGAACATAAAAAGGCGTCTGCGACGTTAAAATTCTAAGACACGGTCACTTTTTTCGGCTGGGCCCTCCTGCTATGTTTGTTGAAGGCACATGTGCACATTTGCTGGAGCCAAACAAATGCAAAAAGCTTCCCAAGGCTGCTTCACTCCACTGGATGGTTTTCCACTGCGCGAAATTGCCGGAAGTTGGCTAATGACTAGCCTTGTATGTCTTAACACTTTGTAAACCAGCTCCCCCGCAGTATCTGCACGACTCAATAAAAATGAAAAGACACGGCTTGGCCCCAGGCACAACAAAAGACTCATTAGGCGTTGACTACCGAAAAGGAATGCTATGTTTGTTCTATATCTGGGCTTCAAATCCTTCTGTTTTACCACCCTGTCCCCAGACGGTGAAGCTGTTCCAAGTTTCCTTTTTATCTCGCTCATTAATCAAACACACCTTTGCTGTGCATACCCTTCCCCGCCCCAATAACTTTGACCTTCCAATCCCCAGTCAATACAACTGGGATTGCCTCATTGCGGACCAAAGAGGAATTCAAATACGCTCGCAAACGGGAACGGAAAGTTCCTTGACTCTCAAAGCACGAATTCCTAGACCCTTGCATACCCCAAATCAAGTGTCACTAATTGGCACTTTTTTAACACTTTTTTATACGGCTCCCATATGTTGTATAGCAGCTTCCATTCTCACACATCATTAAGACTTCCTTTTATAAGTGCATGGGAATTTTTTAAAAAAAATTTTGTAAAGTCTAAAACATGGAGTAATCAAAAGAATCATCAAATATGTTCCAACACGTTCCCCGGATTTAGTTACACACGTATGTAGTGTATCCGGAGTCAAAAATGACACTTGTCTGTCACTGTCTAACAATGAATTTTTCGTTTTTCAGCTAGTGGAGTGAAAGAAAGTTTTACTAATCTAACCTAACCTAACCTTAGCTAACCTAACTTAAAACCTAACCTAAGTTAACCTAACCTATCCAACCTAAGCTAAGATAAGATAAGCTAACCTAACCTAATGCATTTCCAATCTAACTATCAATTTTCAACTCGAGTGACACCCGTTTGTCACTCGTTTTCTGGAGAACTGTTGCAACAATAATGCACACTAGTGTCATTTCTACCTCCGAGTTCCGAAACTGGAGAACCTGTTGCTATGTTCCGTGCTAGATACGGAAGGTGGATTTCATTGTTGCCAAAATTCACTGTTGCCCAATTCGAATGTTCTCGTCCTCACTAACGTTATTGACTCAAGTCCCGTTCTCGCCAACGGCTAGTCGATATTCGTAAACCTTTCAAAATTTATTTGTTGTGTACACACGATGAACGAAATACAGTCGTGTTTTTTTATTAAAACCCTCAGAGTGATTTCCTAACGTTTTCCCCAGCCAGCTAACGAAACTTGGGCTGTCCAGTGTAGCCTGTGGCACCTTTGGGCAAGCCTTTGGGTGCATTATAGAGCAAATAGAAAAGATGAATTGCTCCATCGTCTTCGTAGACGGTGGTCTCTTGGAAAGGTATTGCTGAACAGTGTGCAGAGTGCCAAACCCCTCAATCCTCATTTCGGAACTATTCCCCTTAACACTTTTTTGGTCGTTTTACCTTGAAGGGGGGAGCTGGCCTGAGCCTGAGCTGTCCAATTGCCTTTGTTAACTAGAGCTATCGTTCATTTTATACATTTCATGTCCGAACTGGTTCTATTGTCAAACCTGATCGGCATGTTCCCCTATTCCCAAAAGTACCGCAAGCACAAGCAATACCCGATCATTTGGAGCGCTCCAAAACTCTCCAAATGAGGCCATACATTTAGTATCTGCATACAGTATACGGTTTCCTATTACATATATTTTTTAAATTATTATTTTCCTATGAAATATATTTTTTTAATAATTAATTTCCTATAAAATAATTTTCCTACAATTCCCATATAGTACTGTATATAGTTTCATTGAAAAAAAATAATAAATAAATAAAATAGCACACATTTGGACGTTATGATTGTCTAAATCTAATACTATTTTTATTTATTTTTAATTTCGCAAGTTTTAGTACTATTGCCCCAATTGTAAAATTACAGTTTGACTTTCATTTGAAATAAGGTAGTAGTAATACCACAGTATTATACAGTGAAATATAGTGAACGGCAATAGGCGCGAGCCTACGCCGGTAGAAAGAAAAAAAAATATACCACAGTAGTTGTAGATAGTACATACCATTTTTTTATTATTATTTTTTACAGTTTGTAGTCAAAGGATTTTTGAACAGTGGGTTTGGTGTTGGGAAAGAGAGCGTAAAAAAATTGGGGAAAATGACAGTAAGTGCAGTACAGCGAGCAGCGATTAGTTTTACAAAACTTCACCGTTGCATGGTAACATGTAGCTGAAGTGTTTCCTTTCGCGTATTCCCAGCGAGCTCAACCAAGTTGCAAACATCTGGGAATCCTTCTGAGTCAGTCCAAAGGTGGTAAGCAACGTAGAACTAGAACGGACGAAAGGATTGGGAAAAGGAACAAAAAGATCATGGGGAAGCTATTGAAGTTCTTTAACACTCAACTTCACCCATGACGTCGTACTAATGAGGCATACAATTAGGCCAAGTTGCTTCACCTGACTTACTTGCCAGTTTTGGGGGGGTTGGGGGGTATAGAGCGGAAGGAGTTGTGATGGTTGTGGTTTCTGTTCCGGAGCTTTTTTTTCTGTAAGAAAATAACATAAAAAAAATATGTGTCGAACATGGTATCTATTCTACTATAGCTGTGTAGCGTATCGGCGCCAAGCCACGTCTGTCTGGGCTACCATTTGCATGTTATTTTCTGCGTTCGTGGTCAGATTGCAAGTGTGAACCGAAGTTCCGTAGACCGTGGAAAGACAAAAGTAAGCTCCCTTACTTGAATACGAGCCCTTTTGCCAGCGAAAAAGCAGCACACACATCACACTGAACTTAAAAAAATAAATAAAAAAATAAGCTTGTTACATGAGCTACCGAATCGAAAATCTGCTTACACGAAGCATTCAAGTTCTGCAGAGCTCAAGTTATTTTTTGTTTTATTTTCTACTCCCCTAACAACAATGCTGTATTGTACTGGACAAGGGGCTCAAAAGTGGTGACAGGGATTCATTAGCTGCGGTACTTTTCACACAGATTCACATGGAAAACCGTCCTTCGTAACTCATTTCCCTTTCGCTGGCGTCAAAAAGGCGAGAACAGCTCGTATTTAAAAGTTTAAAAAAGATATAAAAAAATAGGCATAAAAAGTGACAAAATCGTTGGAACGATCCTTGAAACCACCTGGCTTAGTCCAGCAAACGGCGACCACCGCGAATACCGCGAAAGCGCGAGAAATTGAGTGAAAGCTTGTCATGGATTTGCGCCGAAAGGTGGACATGGAGCATGCATATGGAATCCAAAAAAAGAGACTTTTTAAGTTTTTTGTAAAAGGTTTTTTAAGTCCGAAGGTGTACAAAAAAGTCTGGTGCTGTTAACGAGCAAAAAAAGTGAGTAATTTTGTTTCAGACTACCACCCAGGAAAAAAAATTCTGAATGACATTCCATGAGCAATCTTGGGGAAATCCTGAAGCAGGAAGTTTTTGCCCGTTTAAACTCGACAAGAATGAAATTACTATTGGGGTATAGTGTATACACACCACACACGGTATGGCATGGCGTGTTCTGCACTCGTAAAATGCTGGGAGTTATTACACGCAAAAGTGTACCGCTGTCTGTTCAGTAATACAGACGCTGGCAGGTCACGACAAGTACCATTTTGCCTCCCACTATAGAAGCTCATAGATTAATAAAAGGAAGACCCCACTCGTTGCTATGTTGACACTGTCTTGTCAAGCAATTGACTTTGGAACTCCTCATCTCTCTTGTTACGCTCAAAAACGTTGAGTTGAGTTGAAGAGCAATTTGTATAATTGTGTCCTGGACCTTGAACTGTGACTAAAAAGGCATCAAATGACAGTTAAGGGTCAGTAGTCACGAAGCAAACAACTTTTGTATTAACAAACAAGAACAGAACCAGAAAGTCGAGTTTCGGGAAATATTATTGCTTTTATCATGCACTAAATAGTAAGTGAACTTATTAAGGACAGAGATTTTCAAAACATAGGATCACTGGGCTTTCAAACGTCACGGACGTGTCACTAAACCAGGCAAGAGACCCGAGAGCTTTGTTTACTATTTTAAACACGGGAGTAACCAGTACAGCCCGGCTAACAAGCGACACAAGCCAGACCACAACCAAAAGCCAGGCCCTCGCCAAAAGGACACGGTGCTCCCGACTTAAGGACTGTGAATCCCGACATAAGAACTGCGAACCCCTAACCTAACCTACCTCGTCCTAACTAGTCCAAACCTAATCTAACCTAGTCCTACCCTAACCTAGCCTAGTATAACCTAACCTAACCTAGTCCTAACTTAACCTAGCCTAGTCCAACCTAACCTACTCCAACCTATAAGCTAACCTAGTCCAACCTAGCCTAGTCCAATCTACCTAGTTATAACTTAACCTAGTCCAACCTAGTCCTTTTGTTGGAGTTTGTAGTCCTTAAGTCGGGGTTCGCAGTCCTTTTGTCGAGTCGTCCTTGTGTCGCGTGGCCTTCGTAACGCCCGGGCTGAAAGTTCGCATGCCAATAACTCTTGAACGGCTACTCCGATTTAAAAAAAAAAAAGGTTCTTGGAATAACGCGGACTGCAAGCGTCCATCTCAAGATGTAGTTAATTGGTAGCAATTGTCTACTGAAGCAGGTTGTCGTTAGCTTTTCTTTTCTGGACATAAATACCCAGTTGCCTTTCCTAACATTTTCAAAGTAACCCGGGGGAGCTTGTCTTGGTCCACGTAACCCATTTTTCCACTCAATTGTTCTTCGGGAGTGGGGTAACACACCAAAAAAGTTCCAAATTGCTGGGTGGGAAGTTGTCCAAGCGATTTCGCGTTTCCACCCACGCCACGCTGTTAGATCGCGGCGCCATGAAGGATGATAATAATACCAGTCAAGTCATTCTTTTTTCACTTGTTCTTCTATTCTCTGGCCCAATTTGCAAAATTACAGCGCAGCAGGGATATCCAGGACCTTAACTAAAATAAAAAAAATATACATACAAAAAAGAAAACAAATTCAACCTTGAATTTAGGATTTCAAGTGGCGAAAAAACTTCCCACGCGTTTTCCGGCCGGAACTGCAGCAGTGCCAGACTTCGCTCTTGTCCCTTTTATAACTTGTGTATAAGCTGAAGCGGAACGTAACCCACATCACCCCACATCATTTTCATGACCTACAAGGCTTCCTAAGAAAAACACACACCATACAAAAAACTTCACGACATGCTCTAACCAGTCTCTTATACGGCCGACACGGTAAATGCTTTTTAATAATAAAAGTAAAATAAAACAAAATAAGAAGCTTAAGGCTCCCGTAGTACTTATAGCTTGTTGACGCGAAACTGTCACAGATGGCACTGATGTTTGTTATTGTTCTGCGCAAAACGTTCTCCGGAAAATGAATGACAAACAGGTGTCATTCGAGTTGAAAATCGGTAGTTGGAAACTCGTACTTACTTTCCCCTCCATTAGCTGATAAACAAATTCATCGTTCGAGAGTGACACAGTAGTGTCATATTTGAAGCGGGATGCATTACACACGGCACTAAATAAGGTGAACGTGCTGTTTTGGGAAATAAATAATAAAATAAGCAAACTAATAAAATAAAATAATACAAATAAACACCAGCACAAATAATAAACTGACGATTTTTTCTTATTTAACTTGTTTATTTTTTGGCAAAAAACGGTCTACAAATTGAAAATTTGAACAGGGAAACTTAATTGTGTTGAATTAATATCTGTAAGCATCTTTGTTGTGTTACCCAAACAAAACGCATTAAGTTTGACAAGTTCGGGGACTTGAACATTGGTTGGGATTTGGTTTTATCTTCTTTTTCTCCCTTCCCAAAAATCGATTCAGAACAGTAAGAAAATTCTTGTCTTCGTTAACTATGTAAAGGTACTACCTGAGATACAGTAGTGATTCAATTTCGAGGATCCTTAGAACACATGGATGGGGTTGATTGTAAAAAAAATGGCGAAAAACGGATGGTTGAGTTAATTAATCAGAGCTACATCAGAGTTACAGGTTGTAAAAACTGCATTGAACTTGCTTTTCCCGGTATATAGTGTAAACCCTTTCGTTACGGTTACGTAAACTGATCAAGGAGTCGAATTCAAACTGCAGACTTGGTTGGACTTGTTTGAATCATAAACAGGCACAAAAAGGACCACGAAATGGTCCAAAAATTGTAAAAAAAAATTAAAAAAAAAGGAAAATAGTACACCCAAGGGAAATCATAACACTCGCAACTTATAGGAACCGCAAATCAATTGATTGGGGGAGTAGGGGGGGGGGGACAGAAATGCCAAAAAAATCAAAAAAATATTCTTTTAAATATTTCTAATTTTAAATTTGTTTGAATTCGTTGCTGGCGATGGATTTAATGTTTTTTGCCCTCAGAAAGCTACTTTTAAAAAAAATAGATATATAAACTATCCACACACAAAGCCACTTGCGGTTGTCAAACCTTCGAAAAACCATAACACACTAACGTTACCGAAATGAATTGAATTACCAAAAGAATAAACAAGGGCGTAAGGTCTATATGGTAAAGGGTGCACCTTTTCGTATCTTCTCTCTTTGCTAGCGCTAAATGATATGTTCTCTCTTGGGCAAATCAACAAAACTGCAAAACTTCCAAAAAAATAGCAAAACTATACAAAGGCACCATAGCACATAGTTTCTTTCCCTCTATGCCAACAAAATTCGCATCTGTACGATCTGGCTTAGTACTAACCTATTTAAAAAAAAAATTGTGAACAAGTCACAAAAAAGTGCGAGAGGAACGTTCCTACAAAGAAAAAAAAAATATATAGAATAAGGAAGGAGCAAGGCTCCAAATCACACGTAGTGCCACTTATTGGTTACCATTAGCAGGACCCACGGAGAAATAACGCGACTTTTTTGTTTTCGTAAGTGTCACTTTCTATGAAAAGTGTCCTTTCTCCGCGGACCCTGATGAAAGAAACGATCCTCGATCCGATCTCCTATCCACCATGCTTTCTTATTCTCTTTTGCACAGTAAGCGCCAACATTAACTAACTACACCTTTTTTGCATCTAATAAAAAGCGCAAAACTTTCAACTCCCCCTTGTGTCGGGGGGGGGGGTCACCCCAATATTTTTATAATTATTTTCCAGGCTCTGGGTGTGGGATTACTATAAAAGTTTTAAGTACAAACGCATTTCTCCCCCCGCCCCCCAAAATGCAAAATGGCGTCTATTCGTGTTTGTTATTTTTTCTTGGAAAAGGGAATGAGGATGACGTAACGCTGGTTGTGACTGTACATGTTTATGTACAACGGTAAACGGTAAAGCCCCCCAAACTAAATCCTTCCCATCATGTCTACATAGTATACTTTTGCTCTATACTTCCTTTCCTACGAACATTCATAGCTCAAAAACTTGCCACCAAAAAAAAAAAAAAAAAAAAAAAAAAAATTTTTTTTTAGCGTCTTCTTTGCACGAGTTCCAGTTTCTTCCGCAACTGCTCTTGCTTCTTCAAGAGGGACTCCTTTTCGGCGAGTAACCGCTGCTCGTTGACGGTCAAATTGTGACAATGGGCGGCCGCCTTTTTGAGAATGACGACCTTGGCCGCCCGGTCGGACGATAAATCGGGAAGTAAAGCTCGTAAATGATCAAAGGCGTTCCGCAGGTCGACTCTTCGTTGGCGCTCCATGGAATTGTGCATATTTCGCTTCTCGCCCGGCATGCCGTCTTCCGAGTCGCTGCCGGCTCGACTGCTTTGCTTTTTCCGCGGTGACGAGGGCTCGCTCGGGGACATGTGGTCGGAGACGAGGCTCGACATCGTCGGCGTACTCATGCGGGCGCGTTTGGGCGGGCGCCCCACACTCCGGGCGTGATTAGTGGTGGTGGTAGGGGTGGCGCTCTCGGAGACTCGCTTGCTCCCGGTGCTGCTGTGACTGCTCTGGGCTTCGTGGCTGTCGCCGATGATTCTCCGCACGACGGTCGTCGTGCCTCCCGCCCCCATTTTGACGAAACGCGATTCGGTCGCACTCGTAGTGATGCCGCTCACGTTCGACTTCTTCTGATGCGCCGCCGACGCCACCGCCAACTGCAACTGCTTGCGGACCAATGCTGACGGATTAGCGGGCAACATTTTCCGCACCAGGATAGGATTATGAGCCACTTTCGCAGCTTCATGCTTCGGATGTTGCAATACAAAAGTCGGCCGCGCCGTCAAATACGCGTGCGAAGGCTTCCCCAATGACACCACGTCAATTTCTTCCTCTGCGAAAAATAGAAAAAAATCAAATCAAATAATCATACAAGAAACGCAGCATTTCAAACACATATTTTCGTAAAAAAATAAGGCAATATACAAAAATAATTTTTAAAAAATCAAATAAAAGTCATAGAATAAAATGCAATAATACAATCAAGTTCAATAAAATTAAAAAATACCAAGTCACCCAAAAATAACGAACAGTCGGAAACGTTAATAGGAAAAATTAAAAAATTACATAATATTTATAAAATAATAAAATAATTGAAAAACAAACAGAATAATTCAGATTTCAACGTCGCACTCGAAAAGCCGTTCCCTTTTATAATACAATAAACAACCCAAATAACACTAAAAAGATTTAATACAAATAAGTGAAAAAGTACATGAGTGATCGAAGTGAATAAAATGAAAAATTTTTATAGTATAATATCTTGCAACGATACGACAAATACATAGGTTGGCAACAGGCTTTCAAGCCTACGCCTGCTTTAAATTGAAAAAAAAATGAAAAACACCGAATAATTCAGCTTCTTGCGGTTCAAAAAAGCAGTTCCATATTTAATATCATATTATAATTAATCCAAATAATACTTAAAAATAATAACAAAATAAATTAAAAACACGCAGAATAATTCAGCGCTTTTTAATATCATATAAATAAATAATTATCCAATTAATATTAAAAATTTTAATAAAAATAAATTAAGTACATTAAACGAAAAACGAACAGAACAGTTATGTTTTGGCGGTTCAATGCAGCCGTTCCCTATTTAATACAACACCATAAATACTCCAAATCGTCTTAAAAAATGTACTAAAATGAATGAAAAACCAACAGAATAATTCAGCTTTTGCGGTTCGATGCAGACGCTTTCCGCTTCTAAAAAGCCGTTCCCTTTTCTCACACTAAAAAAATAAATAAAATTCGCCTTCTTTTTTTTCCTTTCCATTTGGCCTCGTGACAGGAACTAACGTCTGGCTATGTGGGCATCATGCCAAGCCGACAGCCTTCGACGCTACATTTTAGGGTTTAAAGTCAAGGTAAAAAGCTACAAACTGCCATTGCGACGTGAATGCTGTATTAGGAACCGATGCAGTGTTACCCAATATCTTGCAGGCCTGCTATTTTTTTTTTGGCGGGAAAGGATGAATCACTATCATTCCGCGGTTTGATCCCAACTGTCTGCGGCTCCCCGCCATTTCCCGACAATTTTCCATCACCAATAAGTCATAGTAATATCTTTCTAATAAAATCGTTTCCTTTTAACCAATTTCACTTCCTTCACCTCCTTCGTATCAGTTTCAACTTCAATGTTTTTTTGTCCCCGAAAACCTCTTTATTCCGCAACCTTCAGAGTCCGAAAACAAGATAAATACCCAGATAAACCTAAAAATCCCTGAAAATGTCCGAAACTGCCGAGCATCCTGCATAATTAAGCCCAAATCGTTCACAGGAACATTCCACACATGTCGACCTTCGGTATGGGGGGGGGCAACTCATGTGATGGATCCTGCTTTTCCCCAAATGCCCTTGGCTTTATTCCCGTTTACACCTCATTTGCATACGCAGGTGAATACAATCACCAGACATGCCCCCAGGTTCCCGCCAGAACTACTTCCAACCATAAAGGCAACCTGGAATGCCCGATTCTATTCACACGACCTCCTTTTATGAGGAATCCCTTCTATTTTCCTTCGTCTTTCATTTTCCTTCTTTTTCTTCGGATTCTTCGCCTTCTTCGAAGTGAAAGCTTCGCCCCGTCTATGCTCTCGAGAGTACCCAAAAAGCCCGCCAAACATCGATGTCCCACACATGTTCTTTCAGAGTAGCATTGGGGTCCGTCTTTTCCGTCTTTCCCATCGATTCTCTCGCACCAAATCCCCCTCTGTTGTTTTTCTCCATCCTCTGCTTCTGCTTTTCCTAACAAATTCTGTCTCCTCCGAACGCCCATTACAACAATAACCATCGACTCGCAGACTCAAAACAGAAACAAAAAAGTCGAAATAGTTTTCTTTCGCCTTGCCTTTTAACGTGCTGGGCGTTCCCACGGTCAAAAAAGCATCTTACACGACCCCACCAAGTGAGTCACCTCAAAATAAATAAAATTAAAACTTTTTTTTTTATATCCCATTCATAAAAAACAGATTTTGACCATGCAATACCCACATTGGAACCCCAACAATGAACTTTGGCCCTCCTAGACGCTTCCTACAGTATTCCTATAGTAAACCAACAATGAAATTTTCTGTTGCAACTGGGTGTTAAATGAAAAGGAATTCGGGAAGCTGGGAAAGAAAGACCTTTGCATTCCAATGCCATCAAGGTTAGATGGCTTATCTTTCGTACCCCAACGGAAGAAAGAAAGAGAAAGAGCCAATGAACTCGATCCCGATCCAATTTAAATTGTCTCAACAAAATCCGAAAGGATCGGATTTTCGAATGTGAGAAAATCCAAAACCTCGACAGCAACGCCCTCTTTTTTTCCGATTTTTAAATTATTTTTTTTACGCGAAAATGCGAGAGAAACGTTACTTTTGATCTTGGCAAATAGCTACCCTCCGCGAAAAGTCAATCATAAATTGACTTGGAAGGAAAAACCTGTTTGGATGACAATTTGGGCAAAATTCCTAAAATTGCGAAAACTTTCTTCCTTTTCAACGATCTTCCCAGATTAAAATACCAGTTTTTCCCATCCCGGGACGGGAATAAAAATAAAAATCCTGAAAATAAAAGGAAATACAATATAATAAAAATACAAGAATCGCGAAGTGAAGGCCAACCCGAAAAAGAGAGAGACAGCAAACCACGTGGGCACGACGCCAAAAAACGTCGGACACTCAACTTTTCCGCTCTCGTGACGGACTTTTCAAAGGCATTGCAAGACCCCTTCGCCCGGTTTGTCCTTTTCCTTCTCTCTGGTTGGGGGAATAGGCGAATAAACGTTCGCTAGTAAAAGGATTTTGAGTATCCGAGCCCCCCTCTTCTCCCCATCTCAATCCCACGAAAAAACCGGTCAAAACTTCCCCAACTTTTTTTATTTTAGTTTTTAGTTTTCAAGTTGGACCTGTATACCTTCACTAAGCTTCTCTTTGCTCCTTTTCTATTGCTGGCTTGTAGTTTCCAAAAGGATTCAGGATTCAGACAGAACAAATCTCCCGACACAAGTTTTGCCAGCATTTTAAAGCGCCAAGGTCAAACGGTCTCTCTCTGCAAGATGGAACGAGAAGATCCCCCCCTCTTCTTATTTTACTTCTCTCGCTCGCTCTCTCTACTCCCCTCTTACTATCTCTATTGCCTCCTCTTCATTGAAAGAAAATGGGGGACCCATAACCCGCCAAATCCACACCTGGCTCATCTTCAGCCCGCTAGCTAATTCTAAACTTTCTTATCACTCCAAAAATCCCCCCCACAACTTGATTTTGCGCCAAAAATAGCCACTTCCTTAATCGAAATCAACGAAATTATTTCTAAAATCCGTAAGTTGCATTGAATAAAACTATCCCCATATCAACTTATCAAACCAAATACTTTAAAATCAATTTAAATGCAGAATATGATTTATTTGAATTCGATTTATTTAAATTCGACCAATGTATTAAACTTAACTAACGTAAGACCATTTAATTACAATAGTTCGATTTAAACGCTAAATAAATTACGAAAATTGAATTTAATGACGAAATAACATTCAAGATGAAACTCAAAATTAAGTAAAACAAATAAATAAAATAAAAGGGAAATAAAAATCCCTTGAAACTCGAAATAAAGCGACGAAAATTGAATTTGGGGACGAAATAAAATGATTTTAAGATTCAATTCAAAATTAAATAAAGGAAAAAAATATAAAAAATAAGAGGATTTTTTTTAAAGAAAAGGAGTAGAATGCTGGGAAAAACCTGGGACATACCGGAATCGGAAGGTGTCTGAATGCCCAAATGCTCGGTGGCGACTTTCCCGGGTCGTTTAACGCTATGGTATGAATGATCACTGTGGGAATAGTAGCTGTGATCGGGAAGCACGGTGTTATGTTGGGTTGTGACATGTTTGTTGGGTGTCCGTAGTGCCAATTGCACCCTGCCGGGGTGCAAGAAGGGTGAATCATCCCCGGCACATTCGCTGCCGTCCACTTCATCTTCTTCGGATTCGAGTTTCATGTGGATCCGCGCGTTGGAATCGCAACGCTCTTCCTCCTCTTCTTCATCTTCATCATCCTCCTCATCATCTTCGTCGTCATCATCTTCTTCGTCGTCCAAATCGAGTTCGGAGGAGGACGAGACGCCGAGGCGGCAATTCAGTTGCGAACGTTGCTGTTTCGAGCGCCGATCCAGGTTTTGGCTCGCAGAATCGTCGTTGTCGTACTCGGACTCGGAGAGGGACGAAGGCGTTTCGGGGCGCGACGCGTGGAACCGCGAGCAAGTGTTCGTAACCGAATGGGCCGCGGATTTACTGCTCATCGAGGTGAGAGAGGCGTCCAAGGAATGGGTGGCACTTTGAATATCCGTGGCCGAGAGAAGGGCAACCTTCTCGGCCGTCGCCAGCCACGACTGGGCCACTCGCTTGGCCTCTTTTTCGCGCCGATGCTCCTCACTGGGGCAGAGTCCCGACCACATGCAGTCGTGCCTCAACTCGCCGACTTCGCGCGAACTTTTCGAGACGGGGAACGTGGCAAAGGGGGTGGAAACGACAGTCACATGGGTCGTGGACGAGGCGACGGGCGACACATCGTCGGTGTCGGTGGGAGGCGACGAGGCGTCCAATAAGGGCAAAGGAGAAACGTTCGAAAATGAAATGTTCGAAAACGGAGAGTCCGGGGTGTGGGGCAGGGCAGCGGCGAGGCTCCCCGGCATTGAGGAGAGGATCGCGGCCGAGGCGAGCAGCTCGTCCACACTGGGGACTTCGTCCGCTTCACTGGATAAAATATCCGGGAAGAATTGGGATGGGTCGCTGTTGTCATCCGAGCCGAGCAAGTCCGCCAAGTCCAGGTCGAGCTCGCCGAAGTTGAGCTCGTCGTTGGCCAGGTGGTCCAGCGACGAGGAGCTCTCGCGCTCATGCGAGGGCGACACGGGCGGTGTGGGTAAATCAAAACATCCGTCCCAGATTGAGTCAAATAGATTCTCGTCTTTGCCAAGGAGCGACAAGTCGTCGCAATGCCCTCTGTTCCAGTCGCACAACAAGGTGGTTAATCCTAAGCCTGCGCCCAATCCAGTCGCCAAACCGGGACTGGAAGAATACGCCGAATCGTCTTTCAGAAAACACGGGTCGCTATCGAACACGGCCATGTTGGTAGGCGTCATAGCCTCGTTCTTTTTAAATAATCCAGAGCAATGGGGCAGGTTTTCAGCCGCTGCCGGTATTCAAGTGCACTAAACGGGTTTCAATAATAATAATAAACCAAACAGTAATCCGTGTGGGGTGATACGTCGGGGCGTATATCACTGCCAAATTCGGGAAAATGCGTGAGTTGCTTCTTGTACTGTTCAACTTTCCAGCACAGAAATTGTAAAAAAATCGGCCAAGTTTCTGCGCTTCTCTTCCCGCCTAAATGAGTTCACTGCGACGAATAAGTGCTACAGTCCCACACCCAACGGATCCACCCGACTGAGACCGGCTGCGAACGAAACCGGGCACAGTATGCACCGCAAGGGGGGCTTGGCCGGCGGAGCAGCATGAAGCACTAAACAGTCCCTCACGTTAACCACCCTAAACTTTGACGTTTCATTAGACTAGCCATGTTAAACAATTAAATCATATACAGTACATGTTTCTTAATGTGAATTTAAAAAATTCCGAGATGACAATATGAATTACGCGAGTAGAGTGTCGTTAGGTCGTTTCGCCGATATGGCAAACACGCCCGCGTAGAATGACGGAGAACCCGAGAGGAGTGCGGCACACAAACAGGGGCAGGCGTAGAAATGCGTATTTTTTCGCCGTAGGCGCCACCGAGCCCCGCTCCTGATCAACTTCTCCCGCCTTTTTCCGAGGAGGGAAAAGGTGGTGGTCAAGACGCAAAGGGGGGAGGAGGGGGCGGAGGAAAAAGCGATGGCATCAAGAATTAAAGAACGCAGTCTCGGGGCAAATTTCACCTTAACGACCACATAACGATACTTAAAAGTAAAAAATCCAGTCCCTTTAACTAAGGTGAAAGAAGGAACCAGTCCGCGATTCGCGCGTTGCTCAACACCGCGCGAATACTTAGGAGATTCCGAGAAAAAGGACAAAGGCGTGGGGCTATTGCCTCTGTATTTCGACATCGTGCGAAAAGTTTTGGCGGACTTCCTAGCCAGGTTTTCGGAGTGGCGAAATGGAAAGAAGGCGAAATTGAGAAGGGCGGCTATCATGCAATGCGCCGTATCCAGCGTGTTCCCGGTGCACTCGCCGGTCAGCCAGGCGCGTTTTTATGAACCAGAAGCGTTCAAGGTGAGTCTCTTGCGTTAAGACGAGAGACCCTCAATCAGTTCTTCCTGAGTTCTTTCTTCTTCATGTTGGAGTAGTAGCTTTGGCCCTGCATTCTTGTCTGGTTGTTTCCCTCCCCTTTAACCAAAATAAAAACATTAATAATAACTAAATAAATAAATAAATAATACCCCCTTTCACCAAAATAAAAACGTAAAAAGCATATAATAAAAACATGTATTCCCTCCCCTTTAACCAAAAATGAAAACATTAATTATAACTAAATAACTAACTAAATAAATAATAATAAATAGACTGGTTATATTGGTTATTGGTTACAAAGATTACATCATAAGCTTAAAAGAGCTATGCAAAAATAAAATGGACATTTAATAAAGATAACCAACAATACATTGGTATTGAATTTTTTTTTAAACATATATTCCCTCCCCTTTAACCAAAATAAAATATTAACCAAAACAATGTAAAAAAAAATTACCCAAACAAATAAATAAGTATTATAAATAAATATATTTTTATTTTTTTTAATTTATTTTTTAAATTCAGCAAGACGGGGAATTTCTTTTAAAAGTTTTTATTTCCATGCTGCTGGACTCCCGATTAAGTCTCAAGCTATACACGAGAACTATATACAATCAATCTTCAATCTTCAATCGGAGTACTCCAAAAAAAAAAAAAAAAAAAAAAAACGCACACGATTTTTACCCTCGTTTGCATAAGGAGTTCAGAGTGGTTCAAGAGGAACATTGCACCGGTCCTGGCCGATCAGGAGCAAGTTTTCGCCATGGGTGTGGCCGCTCTGGTTCGTGCAATCAGGTGTCGTCATTTATCTTGGACCAAGAGGCAATCCAAGAGGTCAATACCACCTGTGAACATACGTGAGAATGGAATTACCGTCATAGATAACTAGCCAGAGAATTCCGTGGTCTTTTTGCAATCATAGCAGGCTCCTTTTGCTGGAAGATAATAATAAATAAATAAAAACAAGGTGCAAACAATTTGCATGGCAAAATAGAGACCAGGGGGGAGCTTTGGGAACTATGTGCGACTTGTGTTGGTCTACCTAGCAAAGCATACAAGAGGTAGTACTTACCACAAAACACTTAACCTCAGGAAGAGTGGGCGAAAACGCAGAAAGAAAAACGATGTGGGTAGTTTCATCAAGAATTTCCTGGTAAGGTTTGGGACCCCGAAAGTGACTCATCTTTAAAAAGCAGACTGCTGGGAAAATTCCAGAGTAAAAAAAGAAAAAATACCGAGAAGCAATAAACCGTCTATTTATTTATGCGTCGAACCACGTGCTGTAAATTTCAGTATGATGCGATGGCCATCCCCATTACTATGCATGCACGACAGTCTCTTTTACAGCGAGAAAGGGTTCTGCCAGAGAACATTGAAAACGGCCATTAACGGGTCCCGATGACAGCTTACAATTACGATAGATACCATCGTCACGTGTGGAGTGCATGCTAAGCTAGCGTACGCAGGTTGTAGTACCTTTATTTCCCTTCCTGTTATCTATTTTAGCCTTGGTATAGACTTTTATCTGGGCCTCACATGGTCCTGCACACGTGCCCTATCCACGTGCTTTTCCATAATGTCACTGCGCTGTAAATCAAAATATTGTACTACACACACACTTATTTTGTCAACATGTATTCATTTTGTCGGCTTACTATTGCCCGAGTAATTTGGGAGATAATTTTTACAACCATTTAACGGGCAATAAAATGGGGATTTCAATGTAACGTTCAAGTAGGGATTTGAATTGATAGTACTTGAAGCGTCCCGCCAGGGTCGCGCTAGTTTTGAGCGCCAAATGGTCGGTTGGGCTTTGGACGGCTAAACTAATAATTAAAAGCGCTTTAAAACAGCTCGTGTCCTACTTTTAAGATACGTGACAGTGGGACCTGGTTCTTGACCTCGGATGGCGCGATTCCAAGGTAGAGCGACATGTTTTTGCGGTACAAGAGTATTCATCCTTTCGTGCTGCCGGGCCGTGCCGTCCCGTGCCGCCTTACGCCCATTGGTAGGGGGCTCTCTGGTATACTCTTGGAGGCATAAGCGAGCCGCGTCAGGTTTTTGGTCCCGTTCTATCTGCAGGGCAATGATAGGTTTACGCTTTTACGCCTTCTCTTATCTTACTACCTTATAATCAACGAAGCATTACAATTAGCTGCTGTCTGCCCCGATCTTCATATCTTAACTAGTCACTTTGGTGGTTTTACGGCCTTTGCCAGCTTGTTTGAAGCACAACACTTGAACCCCACCAGCTATTTTTTATTATTTGAGCTCGTTCTAAACCGTAAAACCTAAAGGACCGGCCCAAGCTACGACAAACCCAAAGCACGCGGCCTTCCATTCTCTTTCTCGCAGAAAAGGCCCATAAAAGGCCAATTAAGCCTCAAAAAACTAAGTGGACAAACAGGTCCTCGATCCCTCCTTTTGAACTTTGTCACCCGGCCAAACCTATCGCTTTTCCCCATCGAAGTATTTGCTTCATGCCAGTAAAAAAAACTGCTCCTGCAACCATACAAATAAAAAGAATGTAAGAAACTATAATATTAATAGGTACTTCACTTTGCGAAAAACCTTGAAGCCTTAAAAAATGAAAATAAAATAAAATAATGCCCGGGCGTGTATTAGTCCTTCATTGGTATGCATGTTATCTGACATGCTTGACCGGATTCCCGAACTCGAGAAGAAGGGGGTACAGGACAATAAGCAAAAAGCCTCCTCCTTTGTTACCCACCCACTAAGCTTCGGCTGAACGTACCATCAGCATCCTTCTGCGGGGACCGCCTTGGTAGTTGTGTACCTGTCATCGGACGCGTAGCCAAATAGCTTAATAATACCATCGCGAGGATTTATGCATGTCGCCAGCCAACAATGCCCCAGACCACGCTCACCACAAGGGCTCGCTGTATTATTTTTTTCACCCCTTTGATTCCTTTGCTTCGCCACAAGTAGCTGCTAAACGCCTGTCAGGTCGCTGCTATCGGGGACTATACAATTTCCCCGAAAAGCATTAGTTTACCATTTAAAAACATAACTTGTACCCTTAAACCCCCAACCAACAATCTACAGCCTAAGTTCCCATGGTGAGGCTTTCAACATGTTCTCCAGACGTAGTTACAAACGTTTGCAACGTATCCCGGATCCAAATATGACACTAGTGTGTCACTCTCTAACAATGAATTTTGCTTTATTCAACTAGTGGAGTGAAAGAAAAGACTGGTTCCAAATATGACACTAGTGTGTCACTGTCTAATAATTAATTTTGCTTTATTCAGCTAGTGGAGTGAAAGAAAAGGCTGGTTTCAAATATGACACTTGTGGGTCATTGTCTAACAATGAATTTTCCTTTTGTCAGCTAGTGGAGGGAAAGAAAATGCTGGTTTCACCACAGCCAAGGCTTAAGAATTTGCCTCTCGGTTAATCTTTTCGAACATTTTTCGATTTTTCCGAAAAGTTTTTGGGAAATGTTGGGGTCGGCTTTTCCGCAGAACATTTGAACATCTTAAGACCCTAAACAACAATAGATGGTTTTTCCATTTTACCATTTAGACATGCTTACGCTGCAGGCCCGGATCAAATATGACACTAGTGTGTCACTGTCTAACAATGAATTTTGCTTTATTCAGCTAGTGGAGTGAAAGAAAATGCTGGTTTCCCAAAGCCACGCCTTAAGAATTTGCCTCTCGAACATTTTTCGATTTTTCCGGAGAACATCTGTACATCTTAAGACCCCAAACAACAATAGCTGGTTTTACCATTTTACCATTTAGACATGCTTACGCTGCCGGTAAACCTTCTCCAGCCCGACTCGTTCGAGTGTGCAGTAATGCAAGTATGCATGCAGAAATGTTAGAGAAACAGCCCACCCTCAATTCATTGTTGCCAGTTGGGGATCGTTAAGGACTGGGAGCAACAAGTCGGAAGCCTTCTGTGGGAGACGCTTGGGTGGTATAGGACATACATGATAGACTCGTTAGTTTATTTGAACTTTGCAATCTCGGTTACAAGTCTGTGGGAATTTGGGTGGCGGCAGCGGGGCTTGTCCGCTGATACCAAGCCGTGTCCATTTTCGTGTGTCTCATCAAAGTCTCGGGAAAATTCCAAGGCCTGGTCGTTTCCTCCGAGTCGTTTAAGACGAACACAGTGGTTCGCTTTCATGCCAACCCGGTCCTAAAGGTTAATTATCAGAGCAAATTGGCCAGCAAACTAGGCCACAGGCGGCACTCGGGTTATCTCTGCGACTCCGACGACATATCCCGCGTAAGTTTGTCAAGCGAAAGGAATATCCCCCGTCAGTCAGACTGTCTTTTTTTTTTTTTTTTTTTTTTTATCAAAGATATCAAAGTTACATAGTGTGTACTCGGTGGGGTTTCCATCTCCCAACTGCTGGTTTTTTTCTCAGTCGGAAAGGGAATTGTAACGCGTGAGTTTTTATGAAAGACCTACTGTTGAGTAACAGTAGTAAAATGTCTTGCGAGTGAAAACGATAAACGTGCACGCACTGAGATAGCGCGCCGAACGTTTTATCAGTTACCCCGCACTTCTCGGATGTCGAGGCCCAACGTGTGGAAATCTTGTTTTCCAGACAGACAGACAGTTTTGGCAGAGGCTCAGGCCTAAAAGATTGAGTGTTCTATGCCTCTATGATTTATGGTAAATTTCTCTAACGTGAAGGGCTTTTTCTCCTAACTAGGGCTAGTTTTTTCTCCTAACTAGGGCTAGTTTTTTCTTTTTTTTTTTGGTTTGGTGTGTTGACGTTCTAACGATAACCTCTTAGGAGTTGTTCCGGTGGAGCTACAGGGTCACGCTTCTTTTCGGTAAGGATAGCAAAGAAATGCTATCTTGCGTGTGGTAACCTTGTGCAGAATTAACGAAAAAAATCATTTTAAAAAAGAACAGTAAGGCCTTGAATGGGTGCTGTCAAAAGTCTGTTCTGATCCAGCATTTTCCCCAACTGACAACTTCTCGCCGCAGATTACGCGAAACGGTATTTCCCAAACCCCAGGAAGTGGATAAGATACAATTTTCTACCCACTTTTTGGTGAGAGGAAGTAATTGCGGTTAAGTCGGGTTAAAAGGTTCAATTTTCTGCGTTCTCAATGAAAAATTTGAAGTAATCAGTCCCGCCAAAACGCGCTATACGGGTGGGAAAGCCTCCAGTTTCGGAACTCGGAGGTACAAATGACACTAGTGTGTATTACTGTGCCAAAACGTTCGCCGGAAAAGCAATGACAAATGGGTGTCACTCGAGTTGGAAATTGGTAGTTGGATTAGAAATACATTAGGTTATTAAATTAGGTTAGGTTATAGGTTAGCTTAGTTTAGTTTTCAACTAAAAAGTTGAAAAAAGTTGAAAAGTTTCGCTACACTAGCTGCAAAAAGCAAAATTCATTGTTAGACAGTGACACACGAGTGTCATTTTTGCTCCAGGATTCATTCTACACGTTTGTGACTAAACCTGGAGAACGTTTTGAAAGCCTCATCATGGGAACTTAGGTGGTAGGTTGTGGGTTGCGTGTTTAAGGGGTACAAGTACCGAAACTTGTGAAGGAAACGTAACACAGTACGTTCTTCCATAAGGCTCCATAAGGTTCCATAAGGTTCCATGAGGTTCGATGAGGTTCTGTGGGGCAACACGCGTTCTTTGAGCATTTGAACATTTCAAGCTTGAACTAGATGGTTCAAAAACTTCTGGCTCGAAGCAGCGAGAGCTGGAACTGCACGTGTGCACCTTCTAGGTTGTTGTAACTTGTAAAGGCACAGCCAAAGCAGACGCAAACAGACCAAAAGTTTTCGGGCTGGTGGAGTTGAGGGTGATACAAGATATCGGGGTAAAACCGGGGGGTTAGGGGGCAAAGTGAATCTTATAGGTCAAACGGAATCCTTGGGTACTGAGAAGCACCAAGAGGGGTTGGAAAAACACATAAAAATGTCAAGTTCCTTTACTTGCGTCTAAAAGGGGCTCGGTTCGGTTCGGTTCGGTGGCGGCCATCTTGTGTCAGGCTAGGCTTGGCTTTTTCATTGTTGGAATGCTCCGTTCCTTTCTATGGGCGAACACAGCTTTTTCCGGAAAATTGTGAATTTATTACGACAGAGCAAATGAACCTGAGGAAGTGAGAAAGTAGACCAGCTCTCATTGCAGGCTCCGGAATTTGTATTCGGTGGCCTTCAATGCGATCGCTAACGAATTTTCGACCGGCTTTGGGGACATTTTCTTTGGGAAAAATTGGGCCGAAAGCTTTTCAATGTTTCCTTTCTTTCCCATGGGCCTCTACAACGCCTACGCAACCAAGTTTCCCTGTTTTCTAAACAAAATAAGGCTAGGCCTAAACACTTAACTCAGCGTGTTATCTAGGGTTGTTATCAGCCAGTTGATCAAGGGTTACAGGCGTTTGAGGAGGCCGACCGACACCGACTTGCTGTCTGAATGGGAAAACAAGGCTCTTGATTGTCTACATGATGGCGGTTAAAAGGTGAGCCTAATTCGACTATGCAGCTGATTCCAAACCAATTAGCTTTGAAATGTGCTAATTTTTTGTCCCCCCATCCCAAAGGCCCCGCCAAAATCTTGTAGTGTAGATTCATAGGTTCACAATTTGAAAAAGAATGGGAGGGGGCTGGATCTGCGAAAATCGTTAGCCATATGGAGTTTGGCGTATGGCCTTGCGTGTTTCCGGTGGCTTTTACATCTCCCCCACATGTCGTATTTTTTGCTCAATTTGCAAAAGAAAATGGAAGGGGGTGAGGAGGTTTTGGGTTCGCATTCGACCCCCTGCTGCGATAGTGACTTGGCTTTAGCGAGAAAGAACGGGATTAGACGTATACTTTTCCTTTAGTTCTTGTTTTTTAGGTATTTTTTGTGCCACTCTCCTCTGCGAAGAAAGAAATTACAAGTCAAGTCTCTAAGGTAATTGCTACGGCAGTTGGGGGTTGGGAAAGCAATGGTCAAGAAGGGACTCGAATTTCCTAAATTCCGACATTAACTGAGAATAAAAGAAAATACAATTTATTACGGATTAGAAATTAAATTAAAGTTATCAAAGGCATCTTTTTTGAGTTAAATATGGTTATTTACATATATAATGATTGTATTTTAGTATATTCATCATTTTAGTATATTATAATTTAAGTTCTAATTCAGAAGTAATAGATCTGGAGTTAGTTTCGGGACTAGTGGAGGTTTGAAATAGTTTAAAAGTTTTTGTTTTTTGGGTTTATTTTTATTTTTTAAAGTTAAATGTGATTATTTACGTTGCGTGGATTGGTGGATTTTTAGTTTTAGTAGTGTTTAAACATATTTTGTGGGTTTTAAAAATTCTCCCGCGTGCAAAATTTCGAGACCCAAGCCGCTTATGTTTGAATGCGAGGGTCTTATATCTTATGACGCGAAAAGCTTGGAAGGCTTTACAACTTGAGCGATTTAACGCGGGAAAAATTCGAGAGGGGGGGAGTTAGGTAATCTAGACGTCTTTAATGTCTCTTTTGTCTCGCCAAGTTATCGTATATCATAGTCCTTGGGCTACGCTATGTGTTAGCTATTTGCAAACGCATTCATTGTTAACAAAAATAACAAAAATACCGAAGACTTGGTTCGCGCGTTAATTTAAAGGTCAAACCAGTTTCGCCCCAGCCTGTTTTGTGATTCCTGACCTCTCCAAGCTTCCGAGTTTTCTAAGGCCTACGTACCCTCCCCGGCTTCCTATGGTGTATAGTAAACATATTTCTCAAGGTCGAAAGGTCTCTAGGCGGAAAACCGTCTAAACGTTTCCAGATAAGATTATATAATCATACGCTCTAGCCTCATCTGTAGGCTTACACCGTTTTAGAAGCAGAATGACCCGCATAGCAACACTTACTCAGCCGTTGCCATTGGTCCTTAAAGTGCCGAACATTTTTCGAGGGCAAGCATTTCGAACGTTTTGGCGAAGGGAAGCAATGGCGTCCTAAGGCCCTGGGCTGTTATATTACAAATCGCAGTGGATGGACAGCAAGTTTATTATGTTTTGAGTGAAAAAGGACGGAAAAGTTTCGGACAATTTGTATTTGGTGTGATATATTTTGTTTCCCTCAATCGCTACCTCAAAAAATCGTTTGCGTAGGTTCGAGGATCTATTAAGTCATAAAAGGGGCAGTTAAGTCATTCAAAAAGTATTGGAAAGGAAACCCCGGCCGTCAATTATGGCTTGTCGACAGCTTGATAGATATTCCAGCTTCTTTTCTTGGTCTTTCTTTCCCTTTCTTTCTCTCTCAACCTTTTCCATTTATTTTTGTATTTTTTTTTGTTAAGCATTCATATCAATTAGGGATGGGGAAGTGAAGATACTGTTCTCGCTTTTCTCACTATTTTTCCCGTATTAATCACTTCCAAACGGGGATTCTCAGTAAAGCCACATCCTCCGCCGAGGAAGTCGCCACTGAGCCAAACTCTCTAACTAACTATTCTAATCTCATTCTCACACTCTTGGCCATGCATAGATAAACACTCAACCCAAAACTCCTTCACCGTTTATTTCTATTTTTTTCTATTTTTTATTTTTTAAGGAAATACAACCCTTGGAAAAAAGACACTGTTTCCTCCGATATATACCGCACTTTTTTTACGAAACGGAAGTTGCGGTCTTTTCTGGCAAGTCGTGGAGAGAGAGATTGGATGTATGTTTAACCATGCCACTCCTTTTAGAATTTCTGGGAAACCCTTACAAACTCCTTCTACACTGTCAAAAGCAAAGGGGGGACTCTTACTCGTAGGCTTGACCGTTTGACCTACCCTCCCCCCAAGACGGTCCTCATTGTAAAAGCATTCTTCAAGAAAAAAAAAAGAAAAAGAGGTAGAACCTGACTCCTCGCTGTGTCCAAGTATTGCTGGCCAGTTTCACAAATCGTAAGACTAATACATTACCGGGAGGGTGAACCTCACGTTACCACAAACCCCGCCTCCTTTCCAAACCCAAAGACCCAAAAGCATTTCTCTCAAACTCATCGAAGTCTAAGATTTCACCCCCTTGAGAATGTTCTCCTTTCACTGTAATTAGGGACCAAAGTGTTCTTGTTATCCAATAATGAATTTTATGAATTTTAAATGAATAAATGAATAAATGAAAAAAAATATTTTTTAGAATTAAGAATTAAAATTTAATTTTATACAAAAAAATGTATTGTTAAAACTGGCGTATAGGCGTATTGTTATCCCATAATGAATTTTATGAATTTTAATTTTGTTTATGAATTTTAAATGAAGAATTTTATTTTTAGAATTAAGAATTAAAATTCAATTTTAAGAAAAAATTTTCTTGTTAATATTGGCGTATAGGCGTAAGCCTGTTGCCAGATTGTATTACTAAAACGTAATTTTTTCATTTAGGAATTTTAATTTTATTTATGAATTTTAAATTAACGATTTTTTTAAATAATGCTAAGAAGATCATTTTCTAAAATTTCCAATTTCCCCTTATCGGATTTCTCCCAGTCAGATTAGAGTGTTATGTCACAATTCCGGGGAGATGATAAGCCTCTTCACTGACAAACAACGCCACTTGGGGGGGAGGAAGCGTTTCTGGAGAGTGGAGTATGTTGTTCTGGTTGTGCTATGTTATGTAGGTTTGTCAATGACACACATATGGGGCGGATAATGAGCACATGTGTGGGTGACGGTGTTGTTCTGGATAAGGCAATGAATGATAAAAAAAAAATGCTGAATCAACTTGCGCTCCCAGCTTCATTCATACATTCATACATTCATAATAGTATCGGACTTAAGAGAAGGGGGGGTTTACCGGGAAAAACAGCAGTAAAAAGATGGTCGATGCCAGAGCCGGAAACGCCCGAGTTTTGTATATTATAAAAAGCTGTAGGGAAATGACGTGTCGAGAGAAAGAAAAAGATTAGCTGTTTATGCACTAAACCGTTTCCTGCTGCCCATTCCCCATTCATCCGTATCCAAATTGAAACCAAAATAATAAACGGGCTTGTATCATTTTTTTATTTTTTTATTTTCCCTTCTAGCCTGCTCCTAACTTTAGTAATGCGTCTACGGTCTAGGGTCTATCCGAAAAAGGAAGACGGCAAAAAATGAATGGAGACCACCCTTTTTCCCAGGAATTGAGCCTAGAATTCTTGGAAGAGAGTGGAAGAGAAAATCCCCTTAGAGCTCCAGGCCCTTCTCATTTCTCACCATTCCACCTCTTACAACTTCAAACTTGATCCACAAGTCAAGTGCGTGCTTCGGAATTAGCCTTCTGGCATAACCGACGATATTAGCTAGCAACAATAGGACTGTTTTCCGTTTTTATGTGCTTTTTTGTTCCTTACAGCAAGGGGGTGAGCCAAGGAAGACCACCACGAACCACGATGGGCACGCTTCGTTACCCAGAGAGGCCGGAGCGGAGACCTAATAGGCCTACCTAGGCTAGACCGGACAAGTTAATGGTCAATCCGAGTTAATCCTTCTACCTCAGTTATCATTTAAGTGAGTCGTCTAGAAACAACAACGTTGAGGTTAACGATCCTCAACTGTTAATCAATTGTAAAACTTATTTACAATTGATGAACTCTAACTCGTTGACTTTGACTCGGAATTTTGGACTCGGAATGTTTAACTCGGCGAGAATGTGTTTAACTATGTGAAGGTGCTCCATCTAATAAGAATTGGAAAGGTTTAAGCTTATTTCTTCGCGTAAGGAAAAGTCTACTTTCCGAAAATGAACAACGACCATCCTTTGCCGTTGCAAAATACTTTCTGTTATAGGAACGCGACAGGCTAGTGTATAACGTAAAGCTGGTTGAGCCGTATAGGTTTTCATTGTTGCGTATGCGGCACACGGTTGATTCGTTACAGTAGCGTTACTTCGTCCGCAAGACCAATGGAAATCGAAGGTTTTTTTCGTTTCGAGGTACCAGCGAGGCTAGTAAATCGAACGTTAAGGCAGTGATGCAAGCACCGATGTATCGATGTAAACACCATGGTTTGAATGCAATAGAACACTGTAATGTAAAGCTCGTTGAGCTCTATTGCTTTTCATTGTTGCATATGCTGCACAGTGTGATTGGTTACAGTAGCGTTACTTACTACTCTTTCCTGCAAAGGAAAGGAAGCCAAGGAAAGGAACTCGAAGGTTTTTTTGGCAGAAAAGTGTTTAACGCATATATACTTAAGTTTAATGAAAATGAACTTTCCGTTTGTTGTCTGGGCAGCGTTCTGGGACTAGTTGAACTTCCTTACCAGTTAACCATCTTTAACTAGGCCTAGCCTAGGTATTAGATATACGAATTTTGTTTTGAAGTATTGAAAACAAAATGGAATGAGCAGTGTGCAAAGGGTTTGGGGTGAAATGACAGATTATTATGTTTTATTTGGCACCTAGAAGCTCGAGGTAGTAGGTAGTGGATTCGATTTTAAACTCTTGAAGGTATACTAGAATGTCATGGAAGGTGTTAGTGTCATATTCAGAGCGTATGAGTAGTAGCTGCAGTTAGCTGCAGAAGGAGTGTCTTAGGCTCATCCATCATCAAGTCGCCTCTTGGAAGTCAAAAGTCTGGTTGCATTACACGGGTTCTTCTCCTCCTGTGTCGGTATACGTCTAAATTGGAGGGATCTAAATCTAACGATCCCGCACCGGTTTTCAATGCACCGGGAGTCATTATTACACCTTGCGAAGCCAAAAGGGGACCCAGAGTGCAGTACAGGTCAAATTAAGGGATAACTGCGAACGCAGGAGGCGAAGTAGCCTTAGGTTCCTTATAAGGGAATAATTTCACCCGAAACAAAAATATGATGGCTGTGGGACAAAAGAACGGCGGCAGGCCGGAGATGCGCTCATTATAATGCTCGTTTGCATAGACCGCCCGAACGCTAGCCAACTGTCAGTAAAGCCGAAAAAGATGGAAATGAAATCTGGGATTTTTACGAAACTTTGGCAAAGGGCAGTTATGGTGTGGGGCTTAGGGAAATTTGTAAGATCCCTTCTAGCTATTAATTATTGTTTCCGGTTCCGTTGCGCTATATTTTCTCCCAGATTTAGTCAGATTTACTTACTCAGGTCATTAATGATTCACGCTGTCTATTAAACCTACAAGAGTAACACGAGTCTTTGTTGTGTGTTTGGGGTAGCTCAGTGGGGAAGCTGGGTAGAGACATTACATATGCAAGTGGCGTCTGCCTTATTATACACTACATCTTATTCTTTTTCGGATTTTCTTATTTTCGGATTTGCTTTTGTTGGTCCTTTTTCAGGGCCGGAATTCCAAAGACTTCTTGTTTTCTTTTCGGAGACGAAAATTACGAGCATATGCGAAGGCTTTCGCAAGTTGAATGCCATGCTGCAGAGGTATTATAATTATGGAAGCTGCGTTGCAAAGCCGGCCCCGCAATCTTGCTTAATAAGCTGTAACCGTGCTTTTGCCATTCGTCTTGCGTGTGGCGTGTCATCATGAGCTATGAGTTGGATTTTCAAGGGGTATTCATCCGGTTTCCTGGCTTGTTGTTAGAGCTTGAACCCCGAGTTATGTATTTGCGCGTTTGGCCGTGTTGTTAATAAAAAGCTCCAGGATGGCATTTGCATCCGCGTTGGGACGGTTTGTTTCCTTCCGGGGCTAGTTGCAGGTCCCTTTAGTGGTTCCGAGGTTTTTTGCTGCTTTTGCAGTAAATGGACATATTGTGTCTGGGAGCCAAAGTAACAGAACAGAACCAGAACTGACCATCTGTCATCCGTCCGCCTGCATAGTTACAGAAACTCGATTGGAGAGTGCTGCGGATTTGTTAATCCTCGCATAAAGCAGTATGGCTTTTTTTTAGTAAGTAGTTCCGGTCTGGTAGTCGGGGCTTTTGTTGCTCCGGCTTTTATAGACGACTTACTTACTCATGTAAATAATAAAAAAAAGACAAAATTTGGGCCCACACTATAGGATATTGGTTTTATGACCCCATACCAGGCTAATTCATTGTTGGAACCGTTCCTTTTTGCCGGTTATCGTGCGTTTTGTTACGGGGGAGCAGCAGTCTTTACTTTCAAGTCTGCTTTGCAGTAACCGAACTAAATATTCGTTCACATTGGCGCCCTGGTTTGCGGGCTGCGGCCATCAAGCCGCGTTCGTTCGGTACGTTCGGCTTAAACTTAGACCACCGAACTTCATTGATTCACGCTTATAAGGGTTCCTTTTAGCCTAAACTTGGAAAGTTTACGAAAGTTTTGGGTCCAAAACGAAAGGTTAGAAGCACAAGTTTACAATTACTCCAATGGGGAGGGGCTTGTCGAAAGTAAACAATCTACGAATTGTTCGTTTTTCGGGTATGGATTTCAATAGTAAATTACTGTTTTTTCTGTGGGGAGTTAATTTCTTCCATGTTTATTTCTTCTTTCACTCCCAGTTTTTAGTATTATCTGGACAATTGGAGATGTGGCTGAAGGTGTTGACGGGATTGGGATAACTGTCTTTCATTGGTCTTTTGCAACTTACGCTCGTGCTTCTTTCCCTAATTCAATACTTCGAAGAAAGAATCGTTGACTGCCAATTAAAATCATCAAAAAATCAAGTAAAACATACCAAAAGTAGCGTATTCTTGCAAAGCAAACAGTCTCTCCGCATGCGGTAATAAAGAAAGGACGTAAATAAACAAGGGGGCGGGGTTAAGTTTAGGTCCGAGCACATGAGTACTCGTGTTAGACTTGCCTGACTTGAGAGCAAAACTAAAAGTCGACTAGCTAAATGAAAAGAAGTTTACCGTCTCGAACGCTTGTAAGCGCCAGTCTTGGGTAGACTTTTAAGCTGGCTTTTAAGTCGACTTAAACTTTAGTCAAAACAGACGCGGCTATTGGAAACAACCTTGTACGCTTATAACCGAGCGAACGTTTTTGGAAGTCGTCGACTCGAGTTCACATGCCCTGGTTCGCGGATTACGGCATCAAGCCAATTCATTGTTGCCAGCATCACTGCGGTTTTACCTTTCGGACAACTTGATTGGAAACAGAGCCTTGTACGCTTCTAACCGAGCGAACGTTTTTGGAAGTCGTCGACTCGAGTGGCGCGGTTTGCTTTTCCGGGGTATGAGCCTTTTCAAGGACTGGCGGATGTCTGGGCGACTTTTCGAACGTTTTAGGTTAACGTTAAATTGGCTGTGCCTGGGCGGTAAGAAGCTAAGAAGCTTTCATTGTTATCCCTGGGCTGGCGAAGCCCGTGAAAATCGAACAAAATAGAAGCCACCAAACCCGGATCTGAACACTCTACCCAGTTGTAATCATGATCCCTATTCAGTTAGGACGGTTAAGCAACACCGTGTCTAGAGTTTCTCTTTCACCGAAAACCAATACGTAAACAATAGACTCTCTCAGATTCATGTTGCTTGGAAACCCCGAGAAACTAGCATGGAGTCATCGGTGCTGGAAAAGCGATTCAAATCCAAGCGATCCACAAGATTTCATTGTCGCTTTCACGCATTGGTACATAGGACTGGAGGAGCACCTGGGGCCTCGAGGAGCGTTAATGAAGCCGTCTGCACTTGAAGGCTTTTCCCCTTTACTGAATTTTTCGATCTCGGTTTCGGGTTACCACCGGCTGGTACAATTGCCATTCCACGACAACAGTACAACTTACTTAGCCCTGCATACGTTCTTAGGAAACCTCGTCAGCGCGTGGCTTCTCCTCCGACAATAAAATCGAGTTTAGGATAAGAGAGTGGTAAATGGTGTGGGGGGAATCCGTGGCCAATAACGTCTCGTAAAAGTCGTAAAAGAAGACCAGGTGTCTGATTGACGTACCTACAAACCAGGCAGAGGCAGCTGACAATTGTACTGGGCCGTGCTGCTACTTAGCACGGTTTGTTTACGGTTTACGCGGCCTATATGGAAAATACAACTAAGATGGACTAAAGAAAGGTGTTGCAGCAGTTGGCAAGCATGCGTGCCGAGCTAACACCTCTAAATTACCCACTCAGGTAGGAGTCAAGGCTGTCATGAAGTTCTCCTGTCTCCTGGTGAGTTTCTATGGATTCCCCAGTGTCGACAGGGTACCCAACTTGCCGCTAGAAGCTTCAGCCAGCCGAATTACTGTCCATACAAAATCTACATCCCTCGTGTGCGAAACCACTGCCGAATTCATGCGAATACCAAGTAGCATCAAGGCTTGTCAACAACGGCTTAACCCCGTAGTGCGGAATGCCCCCTTGGAATACGCTTTACGAAACCCCATTGGCACCTCTAAGATTCCTTTCAGAGTAATGCCAACATACATATACACACCTGCGTGGGCTGGTGGAGTTTGAACGAACACGTATGAGCCTCTCCAACAAAGCCAAAGTCTTTGGTCTGTGTTGTTCTTACGCACCAAATCTCCGGCCTTTGGCCTGCTCCACGCGATGTGCCCACAAATAGCCTGCAACCACGAAGGCTCTCCACTTTGAGGTCTTGACCATTGTTTTTCTTGGATTTCTACCTGCATATGAGCGGCTAGGTGTGTGGTGGTGTGCTCCTACCCACATGACGTGGCTCGACTTCAGTCTGGGTAGTTTCGCTCCAGGTATCCGCGCTATTTTACTCTGTCTGGCTCGGATTCCTCGGCTCCTTGACGCTCCAGCACGAAGTAGGTTAAGCGTTGCCGTTATTCGAGGGGATCTATCAAAACAAAAATGGAGGAAACCTCGAAACCTCCAAACTATCTGCGAACTGCTTTTAGTGCCGAATGTCCTACGTGTCCTGCGTGAAAAAGGACCACCTTCAAGGCTGCGGGTCGCCGGGTCCGCCAGTCCTTGCATTTCAGCGATTCTCCGACCTGATAATTAGCGATTCCCACAAGGTTTCCACGCATTCTTTTTCCTACCCTTGGACACTTTTGTGCATATTGGTCGCTTTGAAAGGGGATCCCAACTCGAGATAGACGCATCCCAGCATTCTTGCCTTTCCAAACAGGTAAAATAAAAAATAAAAATAAAGGAAGCTCGACATGGCTATGCCTGGATTGGCTTGTGGTGGTATTGTGATGGTAGATGGGCAGCCAAGCTCGACCGGAGCATTTAATCCACGTGGTATCGCTCCTACCACTTCGGACTGGCCTTGGCGCTGCTAAACGGGGTATTACCTTTTCACTATGGTAAGGCGAAAGGGGGCGAGCAGGGTAGAAAGGTTGTAAAAACAACCAAAGAGTGGTGGTTGGTATCAAAACAAAAGCGTACTACGCTTCCGGTCGTTTTTTTCTTACGTTTTATTAGGATTTTTTAGATTCAATTTTGGCGCCAAAAGCGGCAGCTGCGGTGTTTCCAAGTTGGCGGTACCGTATATTCCCAAATCCTTTAGCTTAAAGGTCTTGATATTCCACTGTGGCAAAAAAAAGGGCGTCTCGCTATCTCTCACCTGTCCTGGACACTAATGGCGTGGCCGGAATGGCAGAGTTGGAGTTGCGGCAGCGAAGATTCGTGACTCTGGAAATGCAGCAGCTGGACAGCGGCTAGTGCAAGATTCTTTGTCATTTGGAAATCAGGATGAGGATGAGGTTAGGAGCCTTACAGGTATTTGCCCGCTCCAAAATATGGGCATTTAAAGGATGGACTCTTGGTTTCCTTTTTACAAAGTTCTTAGTGACCCCAAACACAATTTTTCGAAATATTTTTTTTTAGCTGACACTTATTTTTTATTTTTTGAAATTATTTTCTATTTTATTTTAAGTGCCTCATATTTGTTGAACATATGTTTGCTTTTATTTTGCCATTATTTTTATTTAATTATTTTTATTAATTTTATTTTTATTTATTTGTCTTTTATTATTTTCTGTTTTATTTTAATTGTCTCATGTGTGTTGAACATAATTTTGCTTTTATTTTGCAATTATTTTAATTGGCAATTATTTTCGTTTTCCAATCTTTCAATTTTTTACTTATTTTTCGTTGAAATGTTCTAATTTTCTTTGACGTGCTAATATTTTTCTTTTAATTTAAGAAATTTGATTTCATTTAAGGTTATTTTCTTTTAATTGGCATTTTAATACTTTCCTATTTGACCTAATTTGATTTAACCTATTTTATTTGTATGTAATTTTAGGTATTTATAGTTTTAATTTGACGTTGATTTATTACAGTTAGCGTTGTTGTTTCACTGTATTTAGTAAAACTGGTTAGTGAGAAGCTTAGAATTGTTTTAACCTGTTTGATTTTTAGCTATTTGGGGAATTTTTATTTGACGTTGATTAAGTATAGTTAGGTTGCTATTTTGTTATATTTTAGTAAAAACTGGTTAGTGAGAAGCTTAGAAACTAGGCGTGGTACTGGTACGGCCTGGGTTGAAAGAAGACCGATTTTTCCGAGTTCAAGGATATCCCTCGGTCTAGCCCCTAATGTTTGTAAACACTGACCGTCCCTTTGCGTTGTTTGCACCCTTTAGCCAAGCTTGGGCCGTGGTTTTCCGCTCTGGCTCACCTGGCGTTATCTTTTCCGTGCGTGTTATGTTATGCGCGGGTATGTTTAGAGAGGAAGAGCCACAATAGAAAAACTTGGGGATACCGTTAGGGGTATTTTTTTTGCCTTTTCGCAGTGTGAAAAGGGTCTGTGCGTGCGAGCAAAAGCATCTTTACGGTGGACGTATCACGGCACAGGAAATTTGTCCCGCCAGATTTTTTTTTTGTAAGAAAGCAGAAACAAAGGGACCCTTTGTTGGAACGCTTTTTGTTGGAAACTTTTCAGACTTTTAAAATTGAATTTTTATTTAACGTTCCTTTTGGACGGTTTTGCTCCGTCTCCGGTTCCAATTTGGCTTATGGTCTAGGGGCTATAAAGGAACATAGTCCTTGTTTGGTACAATTTAAAAGGGCAATAGACACTAAAAAACAACTTGGTCTTAAAAGATACAGTAAAAAAGATATAGTGTACTGATACGTTTCTTTCAATCGTGCAAAAAGTAGTAGTTAAACTATGAAAGAACGAAATTGCAACCAACCGTTATGGCTCTCTGACATCACAGGAGCTTTTGCTGACTAGTTTTAGCATGGAAGTGAACGGTAAACAGGTCTTGATACGGCCGTGTCGTCATGACTCAATAACCCTCCCAATAACATGCCCATAACACGCGAACGACTGTTTACTAAAATTGAAAAACAAAGTGCGAGTCCGTCAAAATTTCAACATGGGAGTTTCCTTTCGGATGTCCACAGAGAAAGTCTCCTCAACCCATCTTTGGGTTGTTCTAAAGGATGCAAAGAAGGATTGCAATGGAACGTTGACAGAAGGGTGACGTGCACCCGACTTAAGGACTAGAAACCACTAACCTAGTCCTTACCTCACCTATCCCTAACCTAACCTATCCTAGTCCTAATCTTACCTAACTTAACCTAACCTATGCCTAACCTAACCTAACCTAGTTTTAACCTATTCTAGACCGAACCTATGCCTAACCTAACCAAACCTAACCTAACTTAAGCTGTTACTAACCTAGTCCTGACTTATCCTAGACCTAACCTATGCCTAACCGAACCTATTCCTAACCTATTCGTAATCTAGTCCGGCCCTAACCTATCCTATTCCTAACCAAATCTAGTCCTAACCTAGTCCGAACCTAACCTAACCTAACCTAACCTAACCTAACCTATCCTAGTCCTACCCTAGTCCGAACCTATTCTAGACCTAACCTAACCTAGTCCGTAAGTCGGGGTTCGTAGTTCTTAAGTCGGGGTTTGTAGTCCTTGTGTCGTGTTTTCATTGCGTTGTAGAAGGGGGTTTATTGGCCTTAATAAAAATGACGCTGGATTGGAGATTGCAGCTTGTATGGCGCGCGTCTTTCCGTGCAAACATTTTAAGATAGTTGTTGAGGACCAAAAAAGGGTCTTTATGTCATAATAATTTTGGGTGTAAAAAAGGAGAAAAATCTCGCCGCGACAAAAAACAGGCTCCAGTTTTTGTGAAAGGACTCTCAGTTGAGCAGGCTTATACAAAAAGCCAAAAAAAAAAGAAAAAAGCGGTCAATTGTCCAATTATGCTGAGGAGCCTGTAAGGTCTGTAAGTTTAATTGGATAGGTCAAGTTACCCGGTAATTTGTTGTCGTGAAATTGCATTTTAATGAGCCATCACCCCTCGTTATAAAAAAAGAAGAAAAGATGCCTCTTTCTATTTGCGTTTTATATTCCAGTTTATTAACTTCCCTCTCTTGAATCCTTCTAAGAATACAAAACTAATTTTATTTATAAAACCTATAAAAATGCTAAATAAATCTTAAAATTAATGAATACATTTAGTACATTAATACATTTTAAAACTAATTTTATTTAGAAAACTTACAACCAAAGGAAAACGGTAAATAAAGCTTTGTGTCGTTTCACTGTTTTGGTTGAAAACTTTCAAAACTCCGCGTTTTCGTTGATAACCGATACATTAAAGATCCCTCGGCATCTTTCGCGTCTGTTTGTTACTTTCCAACGCGGTTTTCTCACATCCAAAGGTGGAATTCCGATCTTTAAGGGATGTTTCGTCAACCCCTCCAGCTCCCAAAGGACTTTTATTCCATGTATTGAGTTATGATTACTGTTGACGAGCTGGTGTGATCGCCGAGTGACCCGAACAAAACCTCTATCATTTCCTTGTCTGGGGTCTTTTACGGCTTGTCGACCTGGATTTCTACCCCGGCGTGATTAACACGTTGATTTTGGCAGGGGATGGTTCGGATAGACTGTCACTTTAAGGCAAGCTTTAAGGGACAAAAACCCCTCTCTAAACCCTTGCCTTGATCCTGGCGAAAATGAATGTCAGGTGTTTTAAGTGAATCTCGGCTCTTCGATTGACAGTTCACACAGGTTTTGGTGTATACATATATAGATACATGGATAGTAAGAGCGTTGACAAGGTCCGAATCCTCCGAAATCGATGTACGTACGTACACACTAAATACGCAGTCCAAAGTGGATACCGTCGAAATGGACACCCATGGAAAGGAGAAGGAGGAAATGGAAGGGTTATTTTTGGAAGTTTAAATATAGAGTAAGACAAATTGCTGCCAGACCATTTTGACCCCACAGAAGGGATTGTTGTTCTCCCCAAAGCAATGTAAGATGGCTACTCATACTTAAAAAATGAAGGAAAATGTGTCGTTAGTTCGTAATTACATAGTACGTGTTGGTATTTCCGTAACATTTGTACGAATTAAAATGAAAAGAAATTTAGAATAAAAGATTGGCTTACTCATTAATGCATTTCTTCTTTGTTTGAAGGATGTTTACCTACTTTGTAGAATTAGACTTGGAATGGGGCCAATTTTAGCCTTTTAATTATGTGTTTCTGTTGAGTAACATTTGTGCGAATTAAAATTACATATTTTAAGATACAATATTTTCCTATTCAACTGCAAATATTGCAATAGTTCTTCTTTATTAGAAATTCTTTTAGACTTGGAGTTGCGTACATTTTAGCATGATCATGGTAGAAAATAGAAGTTGTTGAACTAAAATAGAGTTTAGTGTGCAAAAGGATTGTATTTGGGAAAGCCTGGGTCATTTGGAAGTAAAGGGTTGTGAATAGAAAGTGCGTTGTAAGTTGTTGATTTTAATTCCCGATGGTTTTGTTTAACTAAGAAATATTTAACTGATGAGATCATCCCAGTGTTTTGTGGGGTACTGTAAAGTATGCTGACCAAATATTGTCCTTTAAAAATTTTTTTAAAAAAATTAATTCCGGTTGTTTTTGTGTTTAGAAGATGAGTTGGCACTTGTCATTGACGGAAGCGGTTACAGTTTTGATGGTTCATGTGGTCAGACAAACTACAGTGAGAAAGCCTTCGAAGCAAGCTTCAGAGTCCCAAGTCGAGGAAATAACACTGTAAAAGCTCGTGTCTGAACCCCATTTCAGATTGGAAGGTGGGTTTTAATGAGAGCTAACTTGGCGTGCAAAGACCAGGAACGCTTGATCGGAAGTGAGCACTTTTTCCGACCGGGGAAACAAATAAAAGGGGTATAATAGGACTCGCCAATTGGTGGGTTGGAACTAGGCCTACCGAAAAAAAAAACCTTTTTTTTTATTTTCTTTTATTTTCCGTGGAAAAGCCAGCAAAAGGGGATACGGTAATGAGTAGTTACTGAAGGTTTCACGCCGTTATATTGAATGAAAAAAAATAATCGTACGGCCGTGGGAAGTCTGTGTGGCTCCCTAATTGTGGTAGTAAACGCAAAATGCACTAGTAGTGCGTTACTAATTGTCGTAAAAGTTCCATCTATAACCTTCTCGTTACCAAATTCGTGTCCATTTTCTTTTTCAATATTTTCTTTTTTTTTAAATAAAAAAATAGAAAGGTAAAAAAGAAAGCGTGTTACACCTTGTTGTGGGTTGTAAGTAGCAACAAGAATCAATTAGCCGCACAAGGAGAGCCGGTTCAAAGTTCGCCAAATGTTTACATTTTTTCGCAGCCAGGCCTCCTGAAGTTGTTTACGACGTGGCGGAAGAAGGCGGCAAGAAGGAAGTTTCGCATCACACGCAATCAACTCAGGAGACCCATGAAACCAAACTACCAGGTATACGGAGAAACCGATCGGGAGATCGAATTTTCCCTTCCTTAGAGCATTTGGAGATAACGTTGATTACGCCGTCCTTTCCTACCTGAAATACATAATAACATAATAGAATACTGCGAATAGTAAACACACAGTAATACATAACATATCTTACAGCTTGTCGACACAATTCGCGCTTCTGTTTACAAATCTGTCGTGGAGGATCCCTTTTTTGGGGATTATAGTCGAGACGCCCCCAGGTCACAGCATACATTAATTGTAATGTACTGTACTATACTGTGCGTAGGCTTATTGTACCACGTTTCTTGAGTTGGCCGGGAAAACGTTAGGAAAGCACTGGTGGTTTTAATACAAATCCACGACTGTATTTCGTTCATCGTGTGTATATACACAACAAAGAAATGTTGGTTACGAATATCGACTAGCCGTTGGCGAGAACGGGACGCGAGTGAATAAAGTGAATAACGTTGGCGAGGACGAGAACATTCGAACTGGGCAACGGTGAATTTTGGCAACAATGAAATCCACCTTCCGTATCTAGTACGGCAGTGTATAGTATACATACAGTATGGTACAGTACTGTATAACATGTCTTACAGCTTGTCGACACGATTCGCGCTTGTTTACAAATCTGTCGTGGAGGATCCATTTTGGGGGCTTAGTAGTCTAGACGCCAACAGGTCACAGCGTACAGTAATTGTAATGTACAGTATAGTAGCTTGCTTATTGGTTAGTGTCTTCCTCTCTTCTTACAGTTGGTAGATCGTATTACTAGGATACTGGGATACGCAGTGCTTTGGAGGCTTTGGATACTTTGGAAGGGCAGTATCACGTTTGGGCGATCGCTGTCGCTTGTTTTGCACGTTGGCGAATTCCACAACAAGTTCTTTATCTAGTATCCTTGAAGAGGTGTAATCATAGCCCAAGACGAGCTTAGCATACTTGTCGCGGATTTCTGAATGGGAACATGAAGCGTTAATTCGAGGCTTATCTGACTGCCCTCTTTTAGTTGTCTCCCACGTCACTTGAACTGATAGAGCTCCTTGAAAAGCTGGTCGATCTTTTGAGAAGCATGGGAATGCTGGATCCCTTCCCTTCAACAACAAGCCTGAGGTTCGTTTCGTATTTCAAAAGCTGGAGGGTTTGTTGTGACGCCGAGCAGCCCTTTGGACGGTTGGCTTTGGACCGTCCCTGGCGGTGACGGGCCGCGGGGGCTGTCCACGATGCCCCGGCCACGCCGAACAAGACACGGCGTTCCTTACCCGCATCAAAGGCGTCGATAAGATGTATCTTGAAGCGACTTCTGTACCTTGGAATGCGAGCGATTAGTGGCCCAGAAACGGAAATGTGGGGTAATAAGACAAACGTATACAAAATTAATTTAAAGTAGACAAAAGTAAACCAAAAAAACAATAAACTACAAGAGGAGGAGACTATTAGGGAAGGTGAGATAGGAGAAAATTAGGCATGGTTACACGTTACGTTTTGGTTGGGGTTTGTAGTTAACTTGGTAAGTGCAACTGCGGGCCCAAGTGGCTATTGGGGAGGGAGAAATAATAGCATGACAGGACAAATTCTCCAAATTGTAAACAGCGCTGCTTTTGTGACCCTCCGCGGCATAGTTGTGTTGTTGGATTTTGAATAGGTTGGAAGAGGTCCAGTCGGAAGCTTGGAACATTCGTTAATCTTGCGTAAGACCAAACTATGCACCTCTCTCTTTCTCTCTCTTACTGTTGGCTGGACTTGTTTTCGCTTCGGCCACCCTAAACCTTCCAAAAGACAGCAGATTTTGACGTTATCTGGAGAGATCCAAGCTAAAAACATCCTCCGAAAACAGAATACGCTGTGCTACTTTATATAACACCGACACATAAACAACATTCCCAGTTTCCCACGAACGTCTATCAAAAGAAAATCAAGTCAAAATCAGATAAAAAATTGATTTTTCAACGATTAGTAATCTGAGTTTACAGATTGTTGAGACTTCAGACTTCTAAAACTCAAAAATAGAATATACATAAACTTTTTTAAAACGACTGTCCAATGACATTAAATAGAGCAAGAAAACTATTTTTTTCCAATATTTTATTTTCCATCATGCGTTAAGTAGTACCGAAGCTATCGCAGTTACCGTTCTACGAAGCTTTGTACGGCTTACCACGACACGTCCGTGACGTCGCGTCCAAACGTTCGCATGCCAATAACTCTCGAACGGCTACTCCAAAGAAATTCGAACACAATGCATCGTTCCTGAAACAGTTTAGGCTACAAGCGTCCATCACAATGTCTAACCTGTGTAACCTGTGATTTTTGGCATCTATTGCTCCTCAATATGGTTAAACAGTGGTGAAGGAGACGAATGTTGTGTTCGAGTTCAAGTCTGGTTAAAAAGTCGTCCATCTTCGTAGAGCAGGAGAGCTATTTTTTAAAAATATTTTTCTTTCCACGATGCGTTAGGTAGTAACGAAGCTACCGCAGTTACCGCACTACGAAGCGTTGTCCTGTTCGGCTTGCCACGACACGTCCGTGACGTCGCGTCCAAACGTTCGCATGCCAATAGCTCGCGAACGGCTACTCCAAAAAATTTCAAACAAAATGCATCGTTCCTTTAACAGTAAAGGCTACCAGCGTCCATCACCACGTCCAACCCGTGATTTTTGGTTAAATAGGGGTGACGGAGACGAATGTTGTGGTCGCGTTCAAGTCTTGTTAAAAAGACGTCCATCTTTGTAGCACATAATAAACTGATTTAGAGGGGTCAGAGGGTGCGTTTCTGTTACCAAAACGTTACTTTAGTCCGTCAGTCAGCAAAGTAGAGGATAAACTTGAAGGCTAATAGTCCCTTGATGAAAAATGAGCTGAGTTTCGGGACTTGCCAATTTCCGTCGAAGGTTTTGAAGATTTCGATGGTCATGTCAAGATCATCCCATGTCCATTACTTGATAGCTGGACCGTAAGAACCGTGTAAAGGGGGTAAGGACAGTTTGAAAAGAGTGGCTCGAGGGAAAATGTTTCCCTCTTGAAAATTTTTGAAAAATGAAGTTGGTCCTCCGCGTTCTTTGGTGTTCGGGCCGTTTACAGCCAAGGGACTTTTTGCTCCTGCTGCTGCCGGGTGGGAAGCTGTGAATCTGCGGCCTGATGAGCCGTCCGTACTGAATTCTGAAGTAACCAGACGAAAGAAGAGGCCCTTTTGACCTTCTCCTTTTTCATTTTTACCTGCGAACCGCATTCTTTCGCTTTCTCACTCCACTCGGACTTTGAAACAACATGGACCGCGCGGTTTTTTTTTACGAGCGCCAAAGAGATAACAACTTGAATGATTTCCTTCCCTAACACAGCTTCTTTTCTCGTAAAAAAAAAAATACACTAAAAAAATAATTTTTTTGGCGTACGTTTAGCGGAGACCGGAACCGCAATTACCCCAATACCGCCAAGGTTTCATTAACGCCCAACTCGGTTTTGAAAAGGATTTTTACAGAATCCTGCCATTCACACTTTTCGAGCCAGTTGCCATGCCATTTTGTCTAGTCTCTCAATGAATATGAAACGCGTTCCACAAAAAAAGGGGGCAAAAAAGAGAAAGAAGAACTATAAAAGCAGTGTGAACCCTGAATGGGATATTGGCAGATAAGAATCTTCGTACTTTAGCGTCGCCGGGTGGGGTCGACAATAGACCGTCAAAGGGCTGGGGCTCAAAAAGAATGGCTGGTTATAGGCATACAGAATTGGCGAATTTCGCGACAAAAGCGCGTGAAATGTGAGTTGTGCGAATCGCAGTTTACTGACATTGGCTGCGGCGTCTGGCAACCGACACGCTGGATTTTCAAAAACGCTATTCATTGTTGCTGCACTACGTGCCGTTGTGGGACCAACAGTGAACAGAATTGGTCTCGGGCGGCTCCAGTCGAATTTCATTCTTGCTCCCAAACACCAATCCTCTCGCATGTACCGGAATAAATGGAATAAATGGGCTGAAACGCTCGCATAGCAACAAGAAAACACCGAGCCGCGAACTGTAGAATGGTCCCCGGACTCGCTATTTCACAGAAGAAAGCCCTTTTTGCTCCAATTGCACACATTGACGCGTACAGTATAGTACTATACGTACGTAGAGTACAGTACCCACGAAAAGGAGCGAAAGGGAAAACGAAAACGCCCAAATGACTGTGTCCAGCGCCCAAAAGTAGCCCAGGGACGCGTTTGAGTTGCTCCTTAACTCCTTAAGTCAATGAAACTTTTATTACAGAATTTTTCCCAAGAGTCTTGTATCTTGTGTACTGGACATAGCGAATGCCCTGTGAGGCGCAGTTCGAGTTTGATTTGTTTAAAAATGGTTATTTATGTACTTTTCATGTTTTTTTTTACCCTGCTCTCCTCCTCCATGAACGAACGCTGGAGAAATTTCTTTAAAAAAAAAAAAACTTAAAAAAAAACTGGAGTGAAGGGGGTCAAAAGTATCATTTTGGGGGTAAGGGATGGCAACGAAAACTGAAGGATGTGAGCGCAAATCTAAACGGAGCTTGTGGTTTGGCTCATTATGTATGCGTGGCGGCTTAGAGCTTTGCGTATAGAGTTTACGACTCCTTGTAAAACGCCACATATCGCTTCCATCGCTGGCCACAAATTAACTCGACCGGCTATATAACCAAAGCTTCGGCTCATAGGCCTCTTCTCACTTTTTTTAATTTTTTTTTAACTTTCGGTTTATTTTTTGCTTTTTTTTAACATCCTCTCCACCTCCATGAAACGAACGCTGGAGAAATTTCTAAAAAAATAATAAAAAATTTAAAAAAAAGCTGGAGCGGTCCGTGCTTGTGGGCAGTGATGAAGTTTTAAAGGGCGCATTCCTCATTTTATATAGTAATTTGAGCTAGCGGAGAACCTGTTTCAGAGTAAGGAGGGAACACTGCAAGACGTAACATATAATATATTTAAAATAATATATAAAATCAAAATGTATTAGATATAAATACACAGTATTATATATTTAATTTTTATATTTTTTACATAATATTGTAATATAAAAAAAATACAAGATGTAAAATCGAAAAATTCGTCAAAAATCAAATGTAGATATACAGAAATAGTAGATAGATATGGGTAGATATATTACAGAATGAAAGAAGCGCAATTATGTGTTACTTTGGGTGGTATTACTATATAATATATTTAAAATACTCTATAAAAATCGAAATATATTAAACATAAATATATAATATATTTATATTTTGTATATTTTATTTATAATATTATAACATGAAAACACCCAGTAACAGGCTTCGACCTAAACTGGTATGCAATAAAAAAAACATAAAAATAACTACAATATAAATAAAAATCGAAATATATTACAAATCAATGGATAATATTATATATGTATATTTTTAATTTTTTATGTGTAATGTTATAATATAAAAATAAATTTGTAGTAGAAATAAAAATCGAAAAATTCTCCAAGAAGCAAATGTAGATATACAGAAATAATATCTAGATATGTTCAGATATATTACAGAATGAAAGAAGTGCAATTCTGGGTTACTTTGGGTGGTCCTAAACATGCTGAAACCCTTGTGAGTGTTTTTTTTTTTTTTTTTTTGGGTGGGGGTAGATGATAAGCCATTGTTTGACTTTGATAGGCATAGCGGAGCACTTTTGAAAAAGAGGAGATGAAGGATACGAGTTTTCTAATATGACAAGAGGTTTTGAAGCGAGGGTCCAAAGTTTGCGGTTGCCAAGTGGAGAAATTTCATTGTACTGCTCTGACCTCTGAACCCCTCTTCTAAATTAAAATTACAGCCTTGGCTAGCTAGGGTGGCTATAAAAAAATTCTTCGTTTTGGCGATATGTCCCTTGCTCTTTTTTCCTTGAATTGGCCGGGTGTATAGTTAGACCGGGGCTCGCTGTTGCCGAGCGGTTTCTTTTGAGTGCAAACGGCCCTTTGGCCTAATTGTTGCCATATAGTACCACTGTTGTGCTTCCTGATGAGCCGCCTTGTCGACATTTAGCCCTAAAAACGTGAAAAACTTGAAAAGGGGGGCAGCAGCCCAGTTCTGCCTCCTCCTTGGCCTCGTAAAACCTTTATTTTCGTTCATAAAAAAGGGCCCCCCGAATCAATTGGTTTCGAATAACAGCAAAGAAAATTCTAAAGAACTATAAAAAAACAAAAAAACTAAAGAACCTTCCATTTTTGCCTTACAAGAAAGGAAGAGTACAAAGACTGCAGGATTTCGTAAAAATAAAAGAAGAAACGGGCTGTTGTTTTGCTATGTACATCTTTGATTCAAAAATTGAAAAGGCGAAGCGAAAAATAAAAAAAAATGGATTTTTCCATTTTTCCGAGTTTCTTAAGGGAGGTCGCAAGGACACAGCAAACCCTTGTATACCTGTTGCTACGCACAGTAGGCGTCTGACAACAAATCTCGGGGCTAACGAAACAACTGTCCTATCTGCGAATGTCCTTCTAATGACTCAAGCGGCGGTATCGTAAATTTCGAGGGAGGTCAAGGGGCGTGGAAGTGATGCTCCGAGAAACCTAAGGGATCATTGTTCCATCCGTCCAATTTGGGGGTAGCAACCCCAAAGTCCAAGAAAACCGAAACTTGTGTGTTACGGGTATTGACTAACCCATCCCAAGTCCTGTTGTACCGTACAAGGTTCCTATTTTCTATTTTGTATATTTTGGGTCTTGGGTAAACTTAAACTTTGTACTCAGCTACGCGAAGATTCCTGCACTGTTCGTTTCGGAAAGAGAGTTCCCAATGCGAGTGGACCCACACACGTAAAGTCTTCCCCACCCGTATCAAGGTTCCCACGGCTGCCGTCTATGCATACCCAGGACCGGGCTCTGTTTGAACAGGCTGCGGGCTTTTGTGCCGTCGGAGCGGCCATAAAATGGGACGCGGACCCGGGTCCAGCACACAAAAGACAAAACCCCAGCCAAACGATATGCGATGTGGATACTCTATGTAGGTTTTTACAGGCAATCCGTAGCCCTACCCCCAAGGGGAAAAGAAAAGTAAAAATGAAAAACAAGAAGGAGAAAGAATAGAAAGAGAGTTCTTATTGTAGGTTGTCACGAATCTTCAACGCGTTAACACGGTCCATCGATAAAGGTTGGCTGTTACTCAACCTTTTCAGCAAATTTGATCCATTTACCCATGCGGAGGGATTCCGAGGATTGCTCTGCATGGTCTGGATTCCCTTACACTCCCTGCTTTTCGGGTCCCTGCTTTTCGGGGTGGGGCAAAAACTTGGAAACTTGGGGAATTACAATGGACTGCTTCCCCTCGTCTTTTTTTGTGTTCGAAACTCATTCTGCAATTGTCCACCGATGTTCTCACGTGGGAAAAGCCCAGAGACACAAAATCAAACCCGGAGTGGGGGGGGATTGTATTGCTCTGATTTCAATTGCATGGAGCCTTATTACGCAGTAACAGTAACTGGTAAAAATGGAAGAAGAGGGGGGTACGTGGATGACAAGGTGTTGGGTTGTCAATCAATCCGGCTGGAAAATGTTCTTTGGGGGGGGGGGGATGAAACGAGCAAACTTAAAATGAGGAGTTTGTCTAGCGACTTGTACTTTTTTTATTTTTTATTTTTTCATATGAGAAGATATAGGTTTACACTATCCTATTTCCGTTTGACACCGCACGCCATGAAAGCGTTCATCACATTTTTTTAAACGCCATTTTTGCTTTTGGCCCCCTGTGCGCTGGACGTTAGCTGTTCCCACGCTTTCAGTAGGATTTGGAAGATTCAGCCAAGCCACGAAGAACATGGAAATAAAACAAGCAGAAAAAATGGGGTCTCACCTTACCGCGCCGAGGATTAAGATGTAATGAACTTGAAGTTAGGGGGGCCGGTGGCTGCATGAAAACAAAAAACGCAGGCCCAGGTTAATCTGTTTTGTGTTTAAAAATGAAAGGACCGTGGTTCCAATTCCAACCAGATTTTGAGATTTTTTTTCGGAAGAGAAATTGAACGGCAATAGAATGGGTTTTCTTACTAATAAATTATTATTATTTTTTACTATGAAATTTTGCTATGCTATGCCAATACAATCTTGCAAAATTACAATGACAAGTTCGAAACACTATACTAATATTAAAAATTTGTAATATTGAGGCTCCCGGATACCTCTAGCTTATTGATGCGAAACAGTCACAGATGGCGCTGATGTTTGTTATTGTTTTTGCAAAAGCGTTGTAAGTAAGTAAAAAAAAGAAACACAGCTAATTGTCGGTTTGTTTTGCGTCTGAAAAGTACAGCTTGTCACCACAGTTTGCTGCAGCAGCACAACGTCCCAAATCAAGTCGTCGAACTTTCGGAGCAAGATTTCTTGGAAACGGCTTGTTAGATTTGAAAGCAGTCTCAAACAACATTTTTTTTATTATTATTTTTTAGCAGCTAGGGCACAATCAGACAAACTTTGGGCAACATATGTCACAGAGTTTCAAACGTCTTGTACATGTTATTAATTGGAAAACTTATTATTAATGGGGGAAAAGGTGGATTAAAAAAGGTGGTGGGGTGTACTATAGCTGTTAGTATGCTCAAGCTCGCTGGCAATGATTTTTTCATGAAATATACCGGTTTGAGCAAAATTTATCCAAAATTCCCATGCCAATCGCCTACACAAAGCTAAGGTATAGACGGGAGCCTTAACAATATAAGTATGAGGAAACTTGCACAAGACATATTTGAGGAAATTTTATATTTTGAGGAAATTTGCACAAGAAATACTGGAATACTTTATAGTTAATATTGTGACACCTTTAAGCCAAGAAAGCTACAAAATTGTAACTTACCATACACTCAAACACACGTAAATTTGGAGGTAATGAAACATAAATAAAGAAAAAGACTTCAATTATAATTAATTGTTTTCATTGTGTAATCATCTCGGCATCGAGGTTCACGGTTGAGTATGTCATGTGTACCTATCGAGCGGTTCGTGATTCATAATCGGAAAGAATGACAAGAGACCATCAACAAAGCAGCTAGCAAGTGTTTTATGTGAATCAGTTATTATCAGATATCGGCTTGTCAATAAACCATCTAGTCCCAAAACCTTACTTTGTCAGCGTCACAACACAGTTGGTATCGAACAAACGTAAATTTGGAGGTAATTCATTATTGCAGTTCGTAAATAAAATACTGTAAGCGTTACAATTAAGGAAATTTTTAACAAAAGTTGCACCTATGAATATATGAATATATGAATGTACCTAAAATTACGAAGCTTTTTTGTAGTATGAAATTCTCAATCTGTTCAAATCTTGATCAATTTAAATCTGTTTAAAGTCTTCCTTTAGGGGCCACTCTTCGCGAAAAAAACGGAGCCAAATAGCCCTGCGAGATTAGCTGTAGAGTGTCAGTTATTATAAGTGACCTCTGCGAACACAAAGTTACAAATGTTGTGTCTATTACGGCACCCCGTAGATCCCATAAATTCTCGCGAGTCCAAGCTTTGGGGAAGCTGCTTCTCCTCCAATTGAAGTATATTTATTTATTTATTTTTCATGGGAAGGGAGAGGGGGGTGGTTTTCGTGCAAGGTCGTTCTAGTAGCTTACACCTATGCACGTGAGCAAAGGATTATTAAAATGCGCTCAACCTTCCTGGTTTTCCTCCGAATTCATAACGGGGCAGAAGCTATTTATCTTGTTCTCAGTAGGCGAGATGCAGTGTCTGCAGGCGAGTCCAAAATCGTGCACATTCCGAGACGTCTGCTTTTGTTGCCCAAGCAAGCTATGACTGTGCTGGACTTTGCCTCTTATAGTTTCCCAAGTGGTTACCTGTCCGTTATAGGTTAGGTCTATTACCTCCCAAGAGAATTTTTTTTTTTTTTTTTGCGTTTGTACTTAATGCCATGTCAGATACCGACTGGATGAGATTATTCAGCGTGCGGCATATTTGGACGTGGAAAAAGAAATATTGTAAGGGTAAAAGAGGCTTTTTTTGGAACCGAAAAATGGGTTTACCGATCGACCGTATTGAGTAGCTAGGTTGTTCCATTACAATAGTTATAGGCATTCACCCCCCATATAAGTTATCGATACGCCTATTGACTTGACATGTGGAAAACCCAACTCATTATACCGAGCGAAGATGATTATACGGTTTCTCTTAATGCTCTTGCTCTGGTAAAAATTGGAATGCTTTTCTAGTCATCTATTCTGTAAAAAAAAAAATCTCGATAATTCTTTAATATGATACTGTGGTACCTTTTATGTCAATCAATGATCATATAACTACAACATATAAATTAAATAAATATAAATATATATATTTAATATAAATTTGTAGAAATACAATAGAAATACAATATAAGTGCAGGAGGCAGTTTACTACGTAAGTTTGCAAAAAATGTTTTAATGGTCTACAATTACGTATGGAATCTCTCATGCTAATACAATTACTGTAAAATTACAATGGTAATTGTATTCTGCAATGTAAACGTAATTGGCAGTGACTTAAATGGGATTTCCTAAAATTACCAATATTTTTTGTAAATTACAATGAAAACTCTCCTTTGTAATGCAAAAACGCTGGGTATGTTATTGAAAGGACGTGAATGATGCACATTACTATTGAAATGATGTAAAGTTTCATAAGCAAAATCGTAAACGGTTTTTAAGGTTCGAAAATTGTGAAAAATCAATGTATTCTCTGTATCAATGACTTTTTGAGTAGAATAACGTGTACGTCTCAGGTGATGACTTTCGAAAGGAAATGGGAAATTTACAGAAATGTATGCTGTCGGAAAACTGTCAAACAATCGTGCGAGTCCGATGGAGATAAAGGATTTATCAAACGGTTTGGGGTTAGTTGAAGTAATATTTTTATTTATTTTCCTTTTCTTAGATAAACCTTGAAATGGCATATAAAGTTGAGTGGGGAAAATCCCTGACCTGGCCAGCGTCCAAGACCGTTGTGGCTGCGTACAAGTTGTCGTGCTATAAAAGGCCTAATTGATTTCGGTGTTGGTTGACATTCTTGCTGAATTACGACTCGAATGCTGAATATTGAATGCTGAATTAGGCCTCCAATGCGCAAAAGATCAGTAGTTTTCGGATTAACGTTGGAGATCGGGGGAATTATAGCTTTAGGGTTAGATGGGCCAAAGGTTTCTTCGTTTTCTTTGTTCTACCTCCATTTGAAAAAAGAAAGGATTAAAGGGACGGCTGAGCTGCTCCTGTTACCTGAAACAAACTTGTTCCTTTGCTTGTATTTATATACACGTTTACCTTTACATGCCACTTGGCAGCATGTTACATGTTACGAGGTTATGAATCAGGGTTCAAACTTCACACGCAAGGGTACTCTTGAAAGAACTCTCTATCTTCTATACTATCAAGGAATTCTCTATAGAAGGTATGGATAAAATTGAGTGATATAGTTGGATTTGCTTGATAAGCATCGGAATTTTCGGCTTTGGGGGAGAATTATCAGATCTGGTGCTGAATAGGGAGTGTATACACTCGAGTTCAACCTCTAAGTGGTCTTTGCAAGTTTGGCGCAGGTTCTCTATGTTATCACCTAATAGCCATCCATCTTGCTGGAGTTTTTTGGTGTATCCAGGGCACCTGAAACTTAGAAGGTGAGCTTGCCTCAACTCGAGATTTCGGAAAGGACGGTAAAGTTACTTGTCTCTTTGTACTTGGACACGCCGACGTTTAACCTTTAAGGTTGTTACATTGTACCATTTTGTACCAGCTTTGTGCTCTTACAAATCAAGAACGCTAGACTTTTTTTCCCGGGATTTTGTTTTAGGCCTTCCTGTGACTTTCGACAGCCAATTAAGGGACCTGTCAAGATTTCAATAGTCAACTTGATACTTCTACGGGGCAGAGCAAGCAGAGTTGGATTTTTTTGTTCTTTTCTCTTAAGGAAAACTTAAGTTTCAAAGATCAAAGATCCATTTGCTGGTTCTCAGAATTTTGCCTATTTTTTAATTTGGATTTGGGATTTTTACTTTGCTTCAAATATGCTTTGTAATAGCCAGCTCATTACCCAGCCCTCGATCCCCATTTTTCGGACTTGCCAAGCGAATCGTTCGGGGAAGATAAATTGGATGGTCATTCTTGCGGTAATTCTAGCGTATATGCCAAAAGGCAATAAAAAGGTTTAAGGATGCAGCAAGCTTAACGAGGGTATAGGCCCAATAACTTTTTTCTTCTTCTTTTAGTTATAGTTATGGCCAACAATATTTGGTTGTACTTATGCTTTGGCTTCTCTCGCTTTATGAGCTTCTAATTATCAGGGCGGCTAAGGGTTCAGTCGTTCAGACTGCTTCTCTCCCAACGCTACTATTCCTTCAAGTCCGACCGCAATGAAGGACTCTTTCATAGAGTAGACGAGACAAATTCCGTTGCTTTTATGCGTTGGAATAACGAAAGTTTTTTGTGTTTTTCTTGCGGCTGGTTTTATGCTTTCCTTTCATAGGCATACTAGACTTTTCCCAGGGCCTTTCTGTCTAGCTTGAATCTTATTAAACTCTTTTGACCAGCTTAATGAGGCATCATCGCGACAAGCGGTTCGGAGCAGAAATTTTCGGGTCGAGTTTCTTGCCAAGTTAGAAGATCCCATCCCCTTTTGCCTAAAGAAAAATTTCTTAACTATTTTTCTAGTAAGGCTGGCCTCCGTAACTTATGGTTTTATGAGACTGTTATGTCACTGTGATCAAATTCAGTTCCTACACTTGCACATATACTCACGCTAGCGTTCCAGCCTACAGCATAATACTCGCATTTATACGCATGGAAACTGTTGAAAGTCAGGCAACTCAGGCCTCACAGTTGGACATTTTTGTTCGCTGTTTTCCCACATTGTCTTCTCAAGAGATCAGTGTTGTTGCTAGGGCTCTGTTTTCGAACATTTTCACGTCCTCCTTCTATATTCACTGTCGCTGTCGCTGTCAAAAGCTTGTAGCTTAGAGGAATAATTCTTTGTTGGGTGGGCTGGGACCGCTTGTCAACGGAAACGTTCGATTTTCAAAGCGTGTGCGTCGTAACGGTCGGCTTGCGAACATTTTTGGTTCCCCTTGACGCTCTAGGCTTGTCAGCAAGTCGAAAATGTTCGATTTCCTTTTCAAAAAATGCTCACTTTTGCGAACGTTTTTCGAATACGTACTCGGTCCTGTCCAGGCTTGTCAGCGAATATTCTCGATTCCCCATGGGATTTGGCAAGAGGAAGAATTTTTTTTTTCTTAGAAGAGGAAAAAGGAATACGGTGCAGTACTATATACTAAGGTAGGGGACCTTCTGCATTTGGAGGGCAAAATCTCGGGGGAAAAGTTTAAGTAGGTTGACCCCCTTCTCTTTTACGCATGATGGAAAATATTCTGATTCAACACATTCCTTTCGTCAGCCCCTTTAGGTTTCAAGGTTGACCTCCAATCTCGTTTTGCATCACCATTTCCGGCTGGGCTGTGTTATATTTATACCATATTCTTGCCGAAATAGGCCTCTTGGATACCCCAAACCGCTCTTTAACTTGACACTGCTCAACCACCAAGTTTTTTTTACGTGTTTGAACCCCGAAACACAAAGTTACCGCAGTTACCTGCTCAGAAAATTTTACCAAAAAATTGTCAGGGCAAAAAAGGCCGTTAAGCATGAAAGATTCTATTTCTACGTTGCAATTTAATTCGCTATTTAGTTTTTGAACCCCGAAACACAAAGTTACCTGCTCATACATTTTACCAAAACATTGCAAGGGCAAAAAAAGGCCGTTACGCATGAAGGATTCTATATCTACGTCGCAATTTAATTCGCAAGCTTTTGTAACGAGCTTGTCGAGTTTTCAATCAAGTCGTGTATCCTTGTATGCTCGAAAAAGATAAAGAGAAGAAAGCCGAGCATCACCCTTGAATCTACTTTCTTGTTGCGTCTTTTGGGTTCGGTTAGCCAAAATGCTTCATCAACCACCTGGCTTGTCGTAAAAAACGCGAAGAAAAAATATAACAGAGGAACAGCTTTGCAGCTGTCTTCTCTGTTTTGATCCGTGCTTTTCCTCTTTCTTGTGCCTGTCTTGCCTTGGTAGGTATTGCCTTTGGTACTGCCTCGACTTGTACCATGGTATACTGTACTGTCGCCGTAAGGCCATGGTGCAGCCGTGGAGGGGACGTCCAGAGGTATACACAAAGATCCTTGAACGGTTTTCAAAGTTGGATGCTTTGCTCTTGGGCTGAGGATGCCTAAACCCAAAAGCACACACAACAACCACACAGTTTGCTGGCCTGTGGCCTAAGCGATGGACATGGCGGACATGGCCATGACTAGACCTCTTCTGACGTTCTTCTTTGTGTTGCGCAAGGATTTCCTTCCCTTTTGCTGAGTTGGAAGGCTTTTTTTCCTTCCGCTGCTTCTTGCCAGACTAGCTCTTTTCTTTAACGCTGAAGAGAAAGAGGACTTGGACAGCTTTTTGTTCTCGGTGAGGCGCTTTTTGACTGGTACCGGTCGGCCGTTCGGCTCGCTCTTACGCTCTTAGAGCACACAACAACCTCCATCCCGTCCCAAGAAAATGAGATAAGGAAAGAGCCCGATACTATTCAAAAGGAAATCTCTTGTTGAAAAAGTCTGCTGGGCCTATGCATATGCTAAAGTTTGAAGAGGGGGGTTGTAAGGCCCCAAGATGTTCCCGGTGGGGTTTCCCTACAGGAAAAGCGTTTTGTTATGCATTTGCTACCATCAATGCGTAGGTCAAGGTAGAGATCTTGGAAGAGCAGCTGCATTGACAGTCCCCTTCGTCAGTTACACCTGCGTAAAAAGGACAATTTATCTGCTTGTTATTGCACCAAAATGCTCCAATTATTACGCTCCCCTCGTGCCTTTTTTCTTTCACCTTACAGTGGGTGATCGGATAACGAACACTTTTTTGGCCCGTTTTTATGATCGCATAACGACCTCCGGTTAAAAATCCGGAGGTCAAAAATGACAGTAGTGTGTCATATTGGTGCAAATGTTCCCTGGAAAAGAATGACAACACGGTGTCATTCGAGTTGAAAATTGGTAGTTGGATTGGAAACGAAGAAGGTTAGCTTAGCTTAGGTTAGGTTAACGATTCTCATCAACTGTTCGAAAAATTTGACGGCGGGATACATTACACCCGTTTGTCACTAAATACGGAGAACGTGTTGGACAGAACAAACATAAGAAGAAACTGCGCTGTGTGCAAGATTTGTCAACACGCTCTCCGGATTATTGTTACATATTGTATTATTACATATCATTATTACATATCATTTGTATTTTTTTACCATATCTTGGCGTGAGCCCTGCTCATTGCCGTCTTATCATTTGTATTTTTACGTATTGTATTATTGTTATTACATATAAATAATATTACAATTTTTGATCCTAAAGAATTCAGAAGAGATCTTTGAATGTAAAATTGAAGAGGCCATGAGCAATAAATAATAATAATTAATTAATATTAAATAAATGTATATATTTTGGGGGGGGGGTCTCCAGAACGAATTAATCAAATTCCCATTAAAGTCAATGGCAAATCGATGATCGGTTAACGAACATTGTCCACATTTCGTGAGCTGGCTGGGAAAACGTTAGGAAATCACTGGTTGGTTTTCATCAAAAAACACGCCTGTATTTCGTTCATCGTGTGTATATACACAACAAAGAAATTTTGAAAGGTTTACGAACATCGCCTAGCCGTTTGCCGAGAACGGGACGTTAGCGAGGACGAGAACATTCCAAATTGGGCAACAGTGAATTTTGGCAACAATAAAATCCACCTTCCGTATCTAGTACGGAACAAACATCTGTTTGGAACGGATTATGTTCGTTAACCGGTCACCCACTACGTGACAAAGGCGTTAGAAGCGTAGGCCATCATTACTGTCAACGTCAACACAATAAATATAATAAACATACTGTGTCATTTCCAAAGTAATATATTTCTTTCAGCAAGTTTTTTACAGTGTTGACGAGGAGGGGACTTTAAATATAATAAACTCCTAATAAATATAATAAACCTATTGTGTCATTTCCAAATTAATTAATTTCTTTCAGCATTTTTTTTACAGTGTTGAGGAGGGGACGCATTGGCTGAGTTGAATTGGTAGCACGGACCAGTACGTGTCCCAGCTATATATTTCTAATCCACGTGCCATGACTGGGAACAGAAAACTTGAAGAAAGGACCCCACCTTGAGCCTCAGCCAAGGTATCATGAGGTGTAACTTAAAAGCTGCTGGGGTTTATACAGAGGTTTATGCCTCTAACATCTAACCCAGCAGTCGAAGAAACCTTAGCAAAAGGTGCAATAATAAACGAAATAATAAAAAAAAAATGGTGGCGTCCCTACCGTTGGTTCAAGAATATACCAAGGAAGGACTCTTGTGAAGCGTGACGGATTACGGGGTGAGGGGCTATAGGCTGAACACGAGTATACGGTTCCCCATACCTATTTAACCTTTCTTCGCACCTGCCCACGTCTTTCGTAAGCATACAATGAGTTGGACTTCCCTTTACTTCTTTTCCCGTCTGATCCAAATTCATCCAAATTCATGAATTCCGTTTCAGGCGCGATCCAGTTCCCAAACTAGAGGGGGGTTATCTCTTGTTCAACGCTACCTAGCCCTCTTCTTTTGTCAGAGTTTGTCACAGATATTCCAGATATTAAATTAGGGAAAAAGAAAAAAGTTTTATTCAATGCAGCCACTTGGAGCAACTGAGTTCGGAGGCCCGGAGTACCACCATCATGATGGGGAAGAGGAAGAATGGAAGTGCTTTTAAGGCTGATCGTCGGATCCATTTAGTGAGGGTTGGAGTTATACTGTAACGGTTAGTCATGAATGTACTGAGTGTACTAAGTATGGACAGGAAATCCGTGGATGGTGGGTACTTTGGTTAAAGCATGCGGGTGGGATCGTGTGCATCTCATTGACGTTGTAAATAGATACCCTGATGGGTTGATTTGGTGGAAAGAAAAGAGTAGAAGAGTCAAAGCGACGCTGGGAGAGATAGGGAAATAGATAGACCGGGTAGGTAGTGTAGAAAAACCGCTTGACGTCGCTTTTTTACGGTGCCAGCTGTTTTGGCAAAGCTCTCACTCTGTCTCTTCCTGATTAGTTTGCATAGACGAGGGAAAGGCGGCATTCATGGGGTCTTCTTTCCTGTGTGGCAACAGTCGTAAACGTAGAGAGTATACTACAGTTGGTTGTAGCTGTACACTGTACATGTACGTTGTACCCGCTAATGCTAAGTGGACACGTGCCGAGGACAAAGGTGGTAAAAATTGGGAAAAAGGGGTCAGAACCAACAATAGGGCAGAAGTTTATCTCCCTAGATTAACACCCGGATCATCACTCATGGTCAGAACTGGTATTATCGCATGGATGGAAGCCTAAGCGTCGCGCCGTTCTTTTTAGCTCCCCCGGACGGATCCACTTAACGATATTATTGCTAACCATACACATTTTGTCTAATTTTGTGTCTAAAACCTACCACAAAATTTAAACAAAAATAGTGATAAACAGAGAGTTGTCCCATAAAATCAGTTTGGGAGTTTTTGAAAGAAGCTTCATTACAAAGCTGTATTTTGAAAGTCTACGATGTTTTAACAACGAAGGAGTTGGCGGGGATTTTTTTGGAGCAGCCGTTCGCGAGTTATTGGCATGCGAACGTTTGGACTTGACGTCACCGACGTGCCGTAGCGATAGTGCGCGGTGACTTCTATCTTTAGTAGCCTAATTACTATAACGCGTAGGATAGAAAGAAAAATATAAATAAAAACGAGATTTTCTGCCCTGTTTTGTGACAAACGGCGTTATGGGCCTGCGAACGTTTGATAATGACGTCACCGACGTGCCGTAGCGTAGTGCGCGGTGACTTCTATCTTTAGTAGCCTAATTACTATAATGCGTAGGATGGAAAGAAAAATGTAAATAAAGACGAGATTGTCTGCCCTGTTTTGTGACAACCGGCGTTATGGGCCTGCGAACGTTTGGTGATGACGTCACCGACGTGCCGTAGCGTAGTGCGCGGTAACTTCTTTCTGCAGTAGTTTAGTTAGTATTAGGCATAGGATGGAAAGAAAAATGTAAATAAACACGAGATTTTCTGCCGCTTTTTAAGGCAGTCGTTATTTTGTTGGCTACTACACTTTGAGGTTGTTCATGGTCGAGCTGGTCTTAGGCTTTTCAGCTCTGGTTTTTTTTGTGAGTTATTGAGAACAAATGTTGGGACATGGTATGAAATGATACAGACTTGACTAGTTGTATAGTCCTAAGCGGCCTGAGATGCTGAGAATGAACCACGGCTGGCCTTTATGAGGTCAGAGGGCAAGTTGACTTTGACATCGAGCTTCCATCGCAAAGTTTTGTGTCCCTGTAGCAAGAAGGCTTTTTCTTCAAGGACATTTTTCTGGGGGTGACCCGGCCTTTTAACTGTGCTAGGCTCTTCAAGTTTCATGATGGATGAAAAGACATAAAAGACGCAGCATCTGTGCGTAGCATTTCTGGCGGTCACACGTAAAACATAAAACACAAAAAAAAAAAAATATTTACACTCGCCCATTCTCAGCCCCTACTGAAGCGGAATTCATAATGACACATGTGTTTCGTCTCTATAAATGTGCGTCTACTGGAAATTACAGACCCTGGTTGGCGGTTGATTAGCCCAAATTCGAGAATAAAAGCTCCAATGGAGCACAACAACAGAAAAAACGCCGACCATTACTATCGAGTAACTTGATTCTTTTGGGACATTGAATACAATTTGGCCAATGGACTGGCTTTTTCATCACTCGGCCTTTTATAAATGGAAACTGAAACTGAAGGAGCTATTCTTGGTTGCCTCGGAGTGAAAACAAGTTTTCTGCGTTTCATTTCGTTCGAAAGGGGTTTACAAAAACACAGTTATATCCTTGAGAAAGGCTGGGAAAAGGGGTGTGGTTTGACGCTCAATTAAGCATTCACAGGCGACAAAGCTGGCATAGTTAGATCACTTCATTATGGATGGCAGTTAGAGGAAAACATCTGCTGCATGAAAGAGGCTCTGAAACAGTCTAGACGCGACAACAGCTGAAATGACTTGACTGTCCTACTGTCCTTTATGAAGCCCCCCCGACAACAGAACAGTTTCTCATATGCAGTACATATATCTATCTAACTTGTTGCGCGCTTTCCGTCTCCCTTCAAACCCGGTTGTAAGGGGCCCAGCCTTTTTAGCTAATAAACCCCAAGCGTTGAAATGCCACAAAAAGGGCGCGAACTGTACCGCAAACTTGCTTTACGACTCAACTTTTATTAGCCAGCAAGTGGAATATCTTGTTTGCGTCCAAAAGAAGATTCCGTCCGCGCCAAACCAGTTGCGTTGGCGCATTACTGGCTGCCACGGAGAGTACATGTCTTAAATTCGCGCTTGGCGCTCAAATTCATGGAATGGGGTCAAGTACCGTTTTTTGCCTGGCAGTGGCAACTGGGCGAGCCTTTTTTGGGGCGTAGGCTGCGGAAGATACTCCAAAATAGGTTGAGATAGGCCGTCACTAAGACCGCCGCCAGGGGCCAGAGCCTCCCGAGTCAGATTTTCCTCATTAACTGAGATAATACATGTCAGAGGACCCGAAAAAAAGGTCATGCGTGGGAAATTGGATTCTTTCAAACTGAAAATCCTCTTATAGTGATCATCAGCTTGGAAAAACGAAAAGAGGGGCACCCCCCGTAGAGCCATTGGCATGAGAATTAATGTTACTTTATCACCCGCACGGTAGAAAAATCAGGAAAAAATTCCCTAGACAGTCAAGTATCTCTTATTTTTGTTATTTTTGTATGTATGTCGAGATGGCGTTGAACAAATATGGGTACAGGAAGGTATAAGGAGGGCCGGGTTCGTGGTGCTTGTATTGAGTAGAGACTTTTGTGTTGCAGATTGAGACATTGTCCTAAAAGACTTTGATGTAATGCTCTCGACTTTTATGAATCCCAGCTGGGACCGTCACGGAGGATTTCGTTAGAATTTGGAATGCCTGGGCTCTTAGACGGTGCAGACAGTGACGGAGTCGATGGGTGACACTCCGTACTTTAATTGCCTTATCAGCGAGGTGGATCGGAAGGTTATCGAGATTCTTCAGCGTGGTTTACAGAAACTGTAAACTATGGATTAGAAAAAGCCATGTGGGGAGTTTCATGCGGTCCAGTTCAACGTAATCTGGTCTTGAACTTTGCTGGACCGTCAATGCCAAAAGGCCTTGTGTTTAATGAGTTAAACACATTACATCCACCAAAAATCAAATAGAGATGTTCATATGTGATGCTGAAAGTCTATGTGATTTATTTCGGATTTTTTGGAGCAGTCCTTCACGAGTTGCACGCAAAATCGGTGGCCGTGACGTCACAACGGTGCTACGGCGGACCTTACCTGGTTACCGTGTACATCGCTCGGAAAAATGATGTGTCTGTGACAACAGAAACCTCTTAATCCTATCCTATCTTCTGCTATTAGCTTTGTAACCATTTCACGCTAGATGGAAGGAAAAATATTGCTGGACAGTGGACACCAGATCATTTGTTAAAACAAAGGTGGCTACTACCCTTTTAAGAATTGATACATCTGGGAAGATAGAAAGCCTCTTAATCCCATCCCTCCAATTCCTGCTGTAACTAGCTTTATGTATATTTAACACACGATGGAAGGAAAATATCACTCGACACCAGGCCATTTGTTAAAACAAATATTTTTTTGTGTGGCAATTAGAATAATTTTAGGAGAAGAGAGAATTTTAGAAAGAGTTTCAATAGCTTAGATGTTTGGCTTCAAGGTCGAGTTTGGGAGTTCTTGAAAGTTTACCACCACTACGTTGAATATCGCATTCCAGTCTCGATTGACGTCCTCACCCTGGCATTAGGTAGCGTTAACGGTACTATCAGGAATGGTGAATGACAACTTTCCTAAGATTTACTAACAAGAACACAAGCTTGTGCCTTGGAAAGCGTAGAAACGCAGCCGAGAAACCTTTTTTTGGCTATAATGATCCCAGACTTGACGTCTAGAAGCATTCTTATCCGTCACATGGAAACCTTATTCCTCCGATTTGACTTGGTGATACCGGCACGTCTCTGTCTGTCTCTCTCTCTTTCTTTCAAGAATAATTAGCCCTCAACACACTTAATAGTAATGAGCAACTTTTACAAGACAGGAGAGTTCGGATTTTGTACTATTAGCCATAGAAAATCCGTCTGCTACCGAACGTTTTTGCCGTTGCGACGTCCAGCGGGCTTTGAAAGCGAGCACCAGATTGGTCCCGCTGTCGGCAATCATGAAATAATAAACTTCAGCTCTGAGTGTCTATCTTGATCGGCTAAAAGAAGCAACAGGTTCTCTAGTTTCGGAACTCGGAGATAAAAATGACACTAGTGTGTATTATGGTTGCAAAACGTTCTCCGGAAAACAAATGACAAATAATTGTCACTCGAGTTGAAAATTGGTAGTTGGATTGGAAATGCCTTAGGTTAGGTTAGGTTAACGGTTCTCATCAACGAAAGTTGATGAGAATCGTTAAAACTTGCACTTTCTTTTACTCCGCTAGCTGAAAAAAGAAAAATTCATCGTTCCACAGTGACACACTAGTGTCATTTTTGAGTCTACATACGTGTGTCACTAAATCGGAGAACGTGTTAAAAAGAAGTTTGAAACGTTGCTCAACCATAATTAGCCCTTAACAATTTTAATAGTAATTAGTCACTTTTACGGGCCAGAGAGTTTGAATTTTGTTCTATTAGCCACAGAAAATCCGTCTGCCATCGAACGTTTTTGCCGCTTCGACGTCCAGAGGGCTTCGAAAGCGAGCACCAGATTGGTCCCGCGGTAGGCAACAATGAAATGCGAAGGGGTCTATCTAGTTCGGGCCAAACAATAATGAAACGTTGCTCAGCCAACCCCTGCCGGCTTCTCTTGACCACCTTTGAAACTTTATTTTTGTAAATTTCCTTTTTGTCTTCTGTTTTCCCAAATCGAATGTGGACCGAAATCCCTCGAAAGGGGTCCAGGCACGTCACATGAAACGTCTAGCTGACATTCATTTTAATTATCCCACCCTTAAGACAACAGCTCCGTCACAATTTGTTGATTACCTGCAGAGGTTTTGGGAGCGGTTTGTGGATTCTTCGGTGCGTGTGTGTGCTTAAAAGGCTTGGCAGAAGAAAAGCCGCGAGTTACCAGTTTCCGACTCCCTCCCTGTCCCCCCGTGAAGCCCCTTCATCAGCCAAGATCGGAGGTGAACTTTGAACCTGGCAAGCTGGAATACCCTCCTCTGTGGGCATGATGATGGTGAGGCTACTTTTTCGCCGGGGAGAGTTCGAGTCGGTTCAGGTTAGAAGATTTTCCCTCTCCTCCGAATGCCTCTGAAGAAGAATGGCCAGTAAAAAGTAAAAAGGGGCCGAGCGACATACAAGAGGCCAGAGGGGGGGCATAGCCGCTCAAATTAAGAACGGACCACCGACAAGCTCCCAAGGCTTTTTACCAAAGATTCTCTAACTGCTATCCAAGCTCCGGACCATCACAAACCTCCAGACCTGAAATTTCACCTTGTTGACATGCAAGACACGACAGACCAGCAAGGGATGAAAATACCCCTCCTTTGTATTCCATAAAAAAATACAAAAACAAAACAAAATTGAAACACGACCTCGAGGCCGTTAGAACAAATTCCTGGAATACTTTTCGTAACTCCGTTGGTAGGTGTACGAGAGTTAAACTTTTGTTTTAACCCAAAAAAATCTTAGGGTTATTTACTACAAACTATAAAATTACTAGAAACTATATTTACTTATTATTATTTACTATAAACTATGTACTATAAAGGGGTATAAACTGTTAAACTTAGTGCTAAAACTGTTGAACTTAGGGTTAAAGCCTGGTTCACACTACAGACAAAATCAAAAAAGCATAAGTCAAAATCAAGAAAAGCAAGCCCATGGGCCTGATTGGGGCGTGGTTTGGTCTGTTTTTCTTGATTTTGGGCTTGCTTTTCTTGATTTTGACTTATAAATTTTTGATTTTGTCTTTAGTGTGAACCAGGCTTAAAACGGCTAAGCTTAGGGTCAAAACAGCTAAACTTAGGGCTAAAACTGTTAAATTTAGGGTTAAACGTGATCATAACGGTTAAAATGTTAAACTTAGTTAAACTGTTCAGTTAAAAAGCTAAAAAAGCACGTTATACGAGCTAAAACGTTTAAACATTCTTAAGACCAGCAAGGGATGAAAATACCCCTCCTTTGTATTCCATAAAAAAAATATAGAAAAATCAAATAAAATTGAAACACGACCTCGAGGCAGTTGGAGCAAATTCCTGAAATACTTGGTACTTTTTGTTTTTTATTTTATAAAATAAAACACGTTGCGATTTTCACGATCTAGTTTTTTTATAAGGATGCCGACTGCGGAAAACGGGTCCCATTTATGGGTGCGAAAAAGGTTCGCGCCAAAATCTCGAGTGCTTCCCAAAGACTCATTATGTGCCAAAAGTGCCGGAAAGGGACCCATACTATAATTTTATTGAGCTACCCCCCCGCCTTTGGTTAGCTTTCAAGTATATATTCATGGCACGTAGTTGGTGTTAAGAACTGAAGTGACTGGGTGAAAATGACTGGAAGGGAAGAGGAGAACTATTCAAAGGAAAATTAATTACGGGAGCAGCAGCGGAATAATTTTTCGTTTGGCCAGAGCTGACGAAATGCAAACAGCCTTTTTAGCCGGTCAAGTATTTCCCCAGCAAAATATGTCCAAAAATATAGGGGGTCAACGGAGGATATACCTGCTACCCGAGCTCAACTTGTCAATAATAATAAAAAAGTAAAATTAGCTTCCCATACCGACTCATAATATTTAACTTGCCATTACCCGTTATGGATTTCCTAGAAATATATGTACAGCAGTGAGGGAGAATTTTTGGGAATTTTCTGGGAATATTTTAAGGTGAGGGGAGTTTTTATTACTTGTTGCGCGCAGAAATAGAAGCGCGGGAAGGGTGGGAAAATCTTGTGGGGAAGCTGGTTAACACAGATGAAGCTAGGGGGGACAAGGTGCAAGGATTTTCCACTTCTAACGCCATTATGGTGACAAGTTTCAGGAGGGGGTCTTTTTACACACAGCGACAAAAAATTAATTTATGTTAGCCAGCCTCTTGTTTTTTGTCAATACTCCCCTGCGCCGCAGCACCGCGGGTTCCAGTAGATCGTATTTCCTTTTTTTCGTGTCCTTTTTTTAATGGCCCACTCCTTATTTTTTCTCCCAGTTAAGGACCATTGTAGATACGTATTTTCCTCGCCAACAGGTATTACCGCAAAACATCGGTTGGGAGCGAGGCTGTTATTCAGGCCGAGTTGCTTAACGCAACTCAGCCATCATCTCACGCGACATCTAATTGCTGAGATCAAACAGAAAGCCTGGGCTGGCTTTCGAGAGCCTTTCGAAATTCCTGCAAGCCTAATTGGGACCATTTAAAGGGCAATAGCCACCGAAAAAACAAGTTTGTTTTGAACAACAGAATCTAGTTTCTACTTCTATTTTCTTTTCATCACACGGGAAATAGTAATTAAGCTATTCGAGAAAACAAATTTCAGAAAATCCTGTAGCTTTCTGACCTCGCAAACGCCTCCACTCTTCAGTTATGTGATACCAGAAAGCTTTGTTTACTATTCTGCATGGAAGTAAACACTAACTATGGTAACAAGTGCAGAACGTTACGCCACGCCACGCCGCGACTGTGACGTCATGTTTACATGTTTACTTGAGCACATGTTTACATGCCAATAACTCAGGAACGGCTATTCCGATAAATGTGAAATAAATTCCATCTACTTTACAACAACATAGAGTCATAAATCACAAAAAATAAGTCAATATCTCGTTGATGATTTTTGGTGGTTTTTGGCCCTTTTAGGTTGTATTATGTTCCTGTCGGGTGAAATTAGCGTCGAAAGGCTGGTTAATGGATCTATTTGTCTTCCTTTGACCAACATGAGGATTCCCGGAAGAGTGGAATTTGGGTAGACCTCCCAAAGTATTTTTGCACATCATTAAGCGCATTGTCCCCCCTCTGCGAACCGTGACTTGGTCTCGTCCTCGGCTTTTTGGTGCGTGTGTGACGGTTATAGAGCGTATGGGTAGGCCTACCGAGTTCCTTTCCAAAGGGTGGGGGGGGGGGAGAGCTGAGCCTATTTTTCTCTAAATTATCCCGTGCAGTGCCGGTCATAAGGTTACTTCAATGGCCTGTCACAGGCCAGAGAAACAGATTACTTCCGTTGTTAACAACACCTCTTCTATGTTAGGGCTAAACTGCGACGTTTGCTCGCCGCCGCACTTCGGGCTTTCAATTCTTCTCAATTGGCTTGGCTCCCTTTTGGGCATGTGCGGGCATTTTCCAACGAATGTTTGGGACTTTGAAACTTTACATCATTTAACCTTTTCTGATCCATCTACTCAGTACTACCACTAGCTTTAAGAACTTACCAGGTATTCCGAAACCTAAAAGAAATGTATTCTTCATGAACTGAAAATACTCTATTGGGAATTCTTGCCGGATCATGCACTCGCTTACCTTCCATTTTTCATTATTGCGCCACAGCACCATGAAACGGGCGGATTAGTAAGAATGGCAGTAAGTAGTCTATCTGCCTGAATTATAAAGCCTTGTTCGATACTTTTTGTGGTTTATTTTGGCGGAGATTCGAAGATAAATCTTGTTTTATGGGATTGGAATAGTATGAAAAAGTATGCAAATATATAAAAAATATAAAAATAAAAAATATCTAATCGTGTAATTTTATTTCTTGAGACATAAATATATGAGACCAGCAATAGGGGAAAGCCTACGCTAGTACACTTAAACGAAAAAAAATATACATAAATAGTATAAAAAATATATAAATATATGGGGGCGGAGTTCGGTGGCTTAACTTATTTGTAGACTAATCCTACTGTTTGTTATCTCTGATTTTGTGAAAGCCTTACACTGTCATGAATGAGCACCTGCCGCATAAGATCTTTTTCTTTCCTTGTAGTTTCTGGGAGTACAAGAACCTGCAAAAGTAACCTTTTGAACCGGAATCGTGAGTTATCTTCCTGGAGGACGAGAAGCATTGCACCTGCCCAGTACAACACCTTGTTTAAGATACCTCTGCTCGCAGCTGCCTCTCATCCTCACCTCATTAAGATAGGTCCAGCAAGTCTTCTTCCCTTATCGTGCTTCCAGATTACAAGCTTCACAAAAAGGCCCGTCTTCCCTTTAAAAAACAAAGGAGGAAAAAAAGAAACTTCTGCTCCGACGTTGCGTGCTGCAAACAAAAACCACAGCAGAGAAAGCGAAAATGAGAAGGTCAAGCAAGTTGTCAGACCACAAGTCGTGTAATTTACATAGGGCCTGATTTCGAACTAACACGAATTGGCACCTGCCGCAGCCAGTCTCGTGGCTTAACCCCCCCCCCCCAATTTTGGGGGTGGAAAAGCAAACGAGGTAAGTTGTAGGGCTCCCTGTTATAAAAAGTACATTCCCGAAAAAACGCCACGGGAGGAAATATAGAAACGAAACAATAAAAACATAGTCTCTAGGAGTCTCTAGGAGGACAATAAGACAGGTGAGAGCCAAACAGGTGTAACCATGGAACATATTGTCGTGTATAGGTGGCAGGTCTAAAGTGCTATATTAGCCTTTGTATATCCATATACTTTATGGCATTTTGGGGATCAGTGTTTGAAAAACAAGCGGGAGATTGTATAGGAGGAACACGACAAGCGGCTCTCTTGTTTGGCGCAAAAGAGTAGTTATCTCGTTGACTGTCTCTCTTGATAATAAGAATCCGGTGTATAGACACAGAAGAAACAGTGCAGCAGCATTGTCACCCAGCAGGCCTTCGAATACATATGCCTCTTGTCCTACTCCCTATATTCCCCAGAAAAACAAGCCACCAGAGCCCTCTACACATCATTACATCCGCAAGCGGCTTTTGGGTATTGTCTTACCATGCACCACCTGTCCCGATCCTGATGGTTTCCTCTCAAAACATTGATCATATTAATGCCTTTCTAGGTGGGGGTTTTTTCCGGCACGCAGCTAGCCTGTGCCACGATTACTATTTGCATAAAGAGGCCGAAAAATGACGGACTTTGGTACAATATAACTGGTAGGAGAGGAAGCTGTATAAAGGGCCGTTGGCTTTCCAAGCAGTGTCAACCGCCGTCCCAACAATGAATTGGCCCGGCCTCAAGGTGTGAGCCATGCCAGCGCTGCGTGTAGCAGCTGTCGGAAGCTTTAATTTGAAATGGCGAGTTTTACCACGTATTTGTTCCCATCAGACTCTGCTACTTACAACTACAGTTTACAGTAATGTCCTGGTGGAGGAAAAGGAAAAGGAAAAAGAAAGAAAAAGAAGGTCCTCGGGTTTCCCAATCAAACTGTGCTGTGGTGAAAAATGCTTCCAAAAGTCAGACTCCCTAGCGTGTTGCAAATATGACTGGGCTAGGAGCTGCCGGTCGTAAAAGTTATGGGCCTGAAGTGAAGAAGGCCAGGGAAAAAAATACCTCCAAAATGGCTTTCTTCAAACGTTTATTATATATACCAGTTGGTGGGCCATTTATTTTACCTTTTAACAACCACAGGTCCAGTACACACTGATTATGATTTGGCAGTAAACGGCCCAACTCAGAGAATCTGTAATGAAGCAAACATGTATTGGGAGGAAGTGGGATTCCGCAGAAGGACGAGTCTGCGCTGGTCGTTAAGAGTGGGGGCTTGCTTCATTAATTCTACGAGCCCGAGTCCTGCAACGAAACCATTCCCGCAACCACGTGCTTTGCGAAACGAGTAATCAGCATGGGAACAAAAGCCGATAATGTTCCTCGAACCAGCCGCTTTAATGGACTCTTTTTCTTGTTGTTGTTGTTTCGCTACCTCTTCAACGTGGCTGTCAGGGGGCAGCCATAAATTCCGCGTCTTCTCGTTAAACTGGTTGCAGACATCTTGGCTCTGGCGCTGAACCGCTTGGATCCGATCCGTATCGCCAGACTGCTTGGCTTGAACCCGTTTTCGGCGCAGCTTCTTCAGCTCCTTTTCGTGGTCTTCTCGCATTTTCTTCCGCAAGTTCGCGTTGCGGTCAGCGTGCAAGGCTTCGACCGGCCCGACGAAGCCAGCGTCCAGTGTCAGTGTCTGCAGATCTTCATCCGTGGGGAGACTGATGGAGCAGTTCGACTCGGGCTTCCCTTTGCCCAGACACACAACCTGGACGGCCACCAGACAAGGTTGCGACGCCAAGGACTCTCGCAGCCAAGACATGTCTTCTGGCAGGGCGTTTCCCGTCGACGACCATACGAGTTGCAACTGCTCCAGCTGACGACTGGGCCATCGTAACGTGTACCAATTGGCAGGAGTAACACAAATATACCAGTCGCGTACTAACTGATTCCAATGTGGCACGAACGGACAGGACGTTCCCAACTTGATGTAGTTGGCCCGGTTCTTGGGGGGTTTTTTGAAATATTCTTCGCTCAGCTCTTTTTCCTGGAGCGCCAACTCTCGCTGGGCGGATGGCGTGTCAGGCCAGGCAATATTCGGGTCCAAAACGCCGGATTCATAATGAAATCCTCGCGATTCCTTCAATCCACCCACGCGTCCCCCGCGGTAGACCAGATTCATCCAAAACGCCATGCCCCACCCTGCAGGGCATACCAAATCCCAGCCTAATCCAAAGCCTGTAAAGCAACCAAAACGGATTTTCATTAGTGGTCGGGAATTTGGGTGCACTCCATAGCCGCGTTCGTTTTGTACGTTCGAATTAAACTTAGACTAGCCAAACTTCATTGACTTACGCTTATAAGCGGTCGTTATAGTCTAAACTCTGAAAGTTTACGAAAGTCTCGAGTCCAAAACGGTCAGAAGCATAAGTTTACAATTGCTCCACCCATGGGCGGAGCTTGTCGAAAGTAAACAATACGCAAATTGTTCCTTTTTCAATGAACAGGTCATGAAGCCTATTCATTAGCCGCGTTCGTTTTGTACGTTCGACTTAAAATTAGACTAGCCAAACTTCATTGACTTAACGCTTATAAGCCTTCGTTTTAGTCTAAACTTTGAAAGTTTACGAAAGTCCGAGTCCAAAACGAACGGTTAGAAGCATACGTTTACAATTGCTCCACCCATGGGGGCGGGGCTTGTCGAAAGTAAACAATCTCCGAATTGTTCGTTTTTCGAGAATGGATTTCAATAGCAAATTACTGTTTTTTTTTCTGTGGGCAGTTAATTTCTTCCATTCTTGAATCAGATTTTAGTATTGTCCGGACAATTGAAGATGTGGCTGAGGAAGGTGTTGACGGGATAACTGTCTCCCATTGGTTGTTTGCAACTTACCTTACGCTGTGCTTCAATATTTCGAGGAAAGAATCGTTGACTGCCAGTTAAAATAATTAAAAAACCAATTAAAGTATACTAAAAGTAGCGTATTCTTGAAAAGCACGCCGTCTCGGCATGCGCGTAATAAACAAAGGAAATAAATAAACAAGGGGCGGGGTTAAGTTTAAGTCTGGGCTCATGGTACTCGTTATAGACTTGAGATCAAAAAACTAAAACTCCACTAGCTAAATAAAACGCTTATAAGCCCGAACTTTACCCATCTTGACCGCTTAGAAGCGCAAAGTCTTGTAGACTGTTAAGCTTGCTTTTAAGTCGACTTGAACTTTCGTCAAAACGAACGCGGCTCATGAAAGGAGCAATAATTTTAATAGTCGGGTCAAAATATTTACCTTGGGTTTGTGGGCTGGGGTTCGGTACTTGGATGAGAAGTACGGGAATACGCGACTCGCGGTCACCCAGGCTTAGGCTCGTTCCGGGCACCAAAAGTTTGGAACGCATCTGATTGATTTCATGGTCCGAGAGCTTCTGCATTGTTGCAGCATTCCTGATTTTGACGTCCCAGAAAGGAGACACTAGAGCCGGAGAATCAACGTCGAGAACGTCGGCCTTTTGGTCCCCGTTTTCCGCTTTTTCTTCCGTTTTTATTTTTATTTCTTCAGGAGCGGTTAACGCTTTGGTGCGTTGCGGTGGCAGGAGCAAACGCGGGTCCCGTACGGTTAAAGGTACAATAGAACGCGGCTTCACCGTATTTGAGGGTCGCGCAAGGGCACTCCATACGTTCCTTTGTAGTTGATGACAAATTGGTCGCTCAGGGTGCTTAGTGTCATGATAAAAGTCCCGCCACCAACATTGGCCCTCGGTCGGGTTTTGGAGGTCCAACTTTAGCTTTTTGCTGGCAGGCTCGTCTTTCTGTTCCCTGGCTGCTATTTCAATGTCGGCTGACTGCAAGACGTGCTGTAAAATAGGCGCAGCTAAAGGCCCAATCAATCGGAAACGGTTCAAAGTGTCCTTCAACACTACCATCTGGATCGAGGCTGAAATATTGCGCCAACGAGGGCTGCGATCCAAGTTTTTAACGGCCAGTTTCTTGGCAGTTACCTTATCAGTGCATCCCGAGCCATTAACTTCACTAGAATCTTGACTTTGAAGTTCCGTTAATGCAAAAATGGATGTAATCTCCGTAAGGATCTCCTCGTACGACGCGGGATGGATCCACAACCATAACACTCGATCCTGGGCGGCTTCTGAGTATTGCCAATGAAAGGAGACTTCCCCCAGCGCATTACGAGGGTACGAGTCACGTGCAAAGATGGTCAATTTGCCTTCTTGCTGGCCGTTAGTGTGCTCTGGACTGAATAATGTAGATTCCGGCGAAGAAAGACGCAGGAATCCTTGTCTGATTTCCGTTTCACTTCCCCGGAGCTCAACGCAGCACAGATAAGAGACGTCCTTATGAACAGAGATTAATTAGGCTTGAAAAACATGTTAAGAAAAAGGTTTTCTTGTTTTACTTGGAGCAAACAGTGCTTGGCTATAGCGCGGTAGCAAGCTCGAAAGCTGCGATCATTGGGATAATTTGGCAACTTATAGCCCCACTTTTCGGTCATGTGGAACCTGTAAAAGCCGATTATTCTTAAATTGCTGTCCGAAGGATTGATAGCGATACCTTTTGGCATGCCAAATGTGTGTCTCGAGCCAAACGTTGTCTTTTTGGCGTCGGTTGTACTCATCCAGCAAGTTTCTTGGTCTGCGTCGATATTTGCGACTCGGTCGTTTATTAACTTTGGAAACTCCACTCTTTGCCATCTATAAATATACATTTAGTCTTTGCATTCATTCCAACCCAGAAGATAGGATTTTGGTTATAGTTATACTTGAGCTTTATGAGCTTCTCTGACTTTTCTGGGCATACGATTAGGCACATGGCTCATCGCTCGCCTTCTGAGATGACGAGGCAGTTTTTGGAATATCAGAGCAGTCTTGTTAGGGTTTTCTATTAGAAACAAGAACTGTATAAGCTTCTAATCAAATGCAATGACTTCTAGTGCGAAAACTAACCTATGGCTGCTGTTAAAGCGGCGATTTCTTCTGCTCGAGCAGCAGCAAACTGGAGAATGGAAACATCCGAAGGCAAAGCTAAATTGCCTCCTCGGATTATGTCAAATTCTTTCTTTTCTGTAGTTTCTTCCATTATTCTGGTCACTTCAGCATTAACTATAAGGCTTCCAACAACGCTCTAAACTGTAACCAAAGGGTTTGTAATTTTAACTGGACGTTTAACTTCTAGAAAATAGCCAAAGACTTCAAAACGCTTTTCTACACAAAGTCAAGCTACACGTGCTCGGGTCTAAGGGTAAATACAGCGTTCTGTTCGATCATTCCATGCATTCGACTCTCATGCATCGTTGGTTCATTCATGCACACGCATATACTTTCTACTTCGATCAAGGGATGATAAAAGGAAACTTGCTACAATGAAAAAAGAACCAACGCTAATAAAAGGAAAATTGCTACAATGAAAAAAAGTTCTGGAACATGCGAGAGTTATGTTTGCAATAGGTTTATTATCACTTTGTATTATACAGAATACAAGATTCGCCTAATCCCCATATAATATAAAATTTCTGATTTACGCAGACTAAACGAGGTTCTAGTCTTGTACTATTTCGATCTGTTGAGCACTTGGTCGGTAATGGATACAAGCGCTTTTCGGTAGACTGAAGGCGCCAAGTTATTTGTGTGTTTCACCGCTTCCACGCAATACTCTGCCGCCAGTTGTCTCGTCCGTTGCAATCCATCGGATTCGATAACACACTGAAACGCTCTCTCCACATCACCTTCACCGGAAAACCTCCTCTGAATTAATGTGTTCAAGTCGGGAAACTACAAAGAACAGGATTAGCATGCCAGCACGTCAAGTTTAAACTGGGAGAAAAACACCTTTTGTGCGGCGAAAAGTACAGGGGCCGTAGCTAAGCCTAATTTGAGATCCGCGGCAGTAGGTTTGCCCATTTGTTCAGAAGACGATACGAAATCGAGTAAATCATCCACCAACTGAAACGCAATACCTATGTTCTTTCCGTATTGAAAGGCAGCTTCATGCAATGCAGCATCTCCCCCACTCAACGCGCATACCTACTCCCGCAATTTAAATCATCAGTTAAAGGACGTGATCTTCTTTTTAGATAGTTTAAACTTACCGCTTGGCAGCTGTATGCTATCAAACTAGCTGTCTTCAAGAAAGTTTTGGTTAAATACTGATCAAATACAGGTTTGTCCTCGGCTTTGGCTCCCATTTGCATGAATTCGCCATTGACCAGGTCTCTTAACACGTAAGAGAGTATTATGACAACTTCATCGTTACGTAACTGAGCCAGCATTCGCGCAGCGACAGCAATTATATAATCCCCAGACATGACTGCCTTTTGTTGGCTGGAAACCTTATTGATGCTCAGTTTACCTCTTCGCTTGTCAGCCATGTCAATAACATCATCATGGACTAGTGAAGCTGTGTGAAACATCTCGGATACCATTGCGACTTGTCTCTGAGCTGCCAGCAGACTCCTTTTTTTAATTTGAATTTAATACTCGGCTTCTAGCCAAAAATATAAGGCTTATTTTTATTTTTTACCGAGAATGGTTTGAAAGCGAAACGTTGATGGCACGAGCCATAAGAAGAGTTATGGTGGGACGAATAGCTTTTCCTTGGCCATCAAAGTAATAATTTGCGAGAAATTGGAGATCCTCTCTGTCATTGGCGAGTTCCTAAACAGATCATTAGATTCATTGCAAATAGGAATATACCGCCAAAGGTACTTTCTTGATATCAGTGTAAATCCCATTCAAGTCGTCTTTAATCACATCGTATGGATTAACAGGTATCGAATTAAACGTCCGTTCAGCTTCCGGCATTAATTGAGATCCTCCATGGGGTCCAGCCCAGGCTTGACATTGAGCATTTGGCGTGGCAGAAGAACTTAAGTTTTTGCACCGTAGCGTCTACAAAATATACTACTAGAGCAAATTCTAAACTAGCAACTAGAGATAGTCACGTTTTTCTTACTACATGGCAAGGTATTGGATTTCCTAGCGCGCAAAAATGGGTCACTGGACTGAAGTCTGTCAAGGAACTATTGAAGAGCCTTAAACCACTCAATCCTCTATGCAAGCGAGGAATCTTCGTTGCCATCTATTTAAAAAATTATATAGAAAATACCGTATTTATTCGACCTTTGAATTAGACCTTACCTGTTTCGATGTCTATTGCAAAACCAAGGAGCATGCAAGGGCAAAACATGCGAGACTTTAACTTCAGCTTTCGTTCCTAGATGGCGATAGCTACCGGAAAAAAATACTAGCAAAAAAGAATACCAGCAAAAAGAATACTATGAACATATCAAATGATAATGATAAACTGATAATTGTATAATAGTTAGATGATGATAGTATTTTTTATACTTATATATATTTTTATATGTATAAATATTTTTATTTATGTATATATTTTTATATGTATTTCTTTTGTATATATTCAGTGTTGCCAAACAACAAACAATAATCATGTCGAATCTTTCGTACCGTAAAAGAAAGTACCGCACAAACTAGGAAATGGATAACAAAGCCTCGTTTTTAATCTAAACATATGCATTTTTGCGGTAATTAAACCCGACACAGAGGAATTTAAAGTTTAAAAGATCACCGGTCAAGGGGAGAAATGATGCTCATTCGGGATCTTTTTTTACTACTTGGATTACGCAGCTTTTGCATGATTACATTAGTGACCTTCAAAATCGGACTCATAAGAACGCTACCCGTTGTAATCGAGGTCATTTTTTTGTAAATAATAGTTTTGTATAGAATTAGTCGAGAATATAACTATACGGCGGTAATTATTTAACCTTCGATCATAAAAGCTGCAGCTGCCAGATCCTACAGTTGCTTCTTTTACGTTTCGTACACGTTCATGTCCGCTAAGCCAGCCTTATCCTATTCTACAGCCAGCTACGCTAGAACGTGTTGCGTATTTTTGTAGATGAGATAAAATATCGACTTGTTTGCGACTACTAAAGTGCAAGGTCTGGATTCTCACATATCCGAATAATCCACTTGGCGTAGCGGTCGGTTGCTCATACCAGGAACTTGCATTCGTGCTCGTCTTATTTTTGTGGGTTGTATTTAAAAAGGTGAAAGAAAGGGAAAACTACAAATCCAATACAGGTCACTGGTCATTCAGGGCAAAAAGCAGGACCGGACATAATTAGTTCTTAGTTTTCTCCCACAAAAACGGAGGGTAAGTTAGAATTTTGCTTTCTCTTGTAAGATTCGACTTTAGTTGCTTGATGCCTGCACGCTAGGTTTGACTGGTGGGGAAAAAGATAAACCCTTATTGTGTGTCGCTGTATAGATTTGTGAGTATGCTTCTAAACTTCAACTTTCGCTTCCAGTTTTTTAAGACTCGCGTTTGAAGGTTGTCAGCTTTTTTCGGTTTGTTGTTTTATTTAAATTCTCTTGCTGTTGTTGAATCCGATTTAGGTACCTGTTCAGCCCCAAACGTTACCAGAACCGTGCAAGTTTGCAAGCTACGAGGATGGAAAACTCCATCGTGAGCCCGAGACAATTTTTACCCTGTACTATAGAGTGGTATTCGAATAAAGCTGATCATAGTCAAAAGACGTTATCCGCAGAGCGACTAAAGCAAGCTGAAGCGGAATTAGGCGAAGACAGCGATCAACTCCATGTAGTTATCCAAAACTTCCGTAACCGAGTGCAAAGTAATTTTCCTTCACGGAATCGATTAACAACCCGTGTCCTACTGTGTTTTTATGTTTTTGTAGGTATGTCGTTGGATTGTCCTACACATTCAGATTTCTTACTCATGTTTTTGCGGGCAAGGAAATTCAGTACTGACCGAGCTGTCAAACTGGTATAGATACTTTAATGCAGACCAATTTTGCCTTAGGATTTATTGACGGGTTGATCTAGTTAAAAAATTACGTAAATTTGCGGAGGAAGAGTCCGTATTTTTTCAATCCTCCAATGTCGGAGATGGGTCACGCTATTAAGCAGGAGATGCATTTGCTTTTACCCGATAAAGATAAGAGAGGCTGCCCGATTTTCGTATTCAAAGCTGGTAAGCAACAAATATAACCACTGATAATGTACAATGGGGTTGTGAATCGTGCATTCCAGGTCGTTGGAATCCGAGTGAGTGTTCTATAGAAGAAGCTCTTCGAGTCAATGTCGCCCTCCTTGAAACATTGGTGGAAGATCCCGAAACGCAAATCACGGGAGTAGTTTGCATTGTTGACATGGAGAAGTTCTATTTGTCCCAAGCACGACACTTCACACCGTCTTACGCCTGTAATGCAGTATCCATAGTCCAGGTTTGTGACTTTACTTCTTTCAAAACGAGTTTGATTGTGGAAGGCTAAATATTCACTATGGAACACTTACAGGACTCGTTTCCGGTACGTTTCAAGGGGATTCATTTTGTTAACGAATCTTTCGTCTTTGGAATGGTCTTTTCAATGATTCTGCCTTTTTTGTCGGAGAAGATGAAGACCCGAGTAACTTTAAAAAAAGCGGTGGGTTGTTTTTTGTTGCTATCGTGTAATTCCTTCCGTAGATTTTCTGCCATGGAAGCAAATTCAGTACCCTGCACAACCATATTAGTCCGGACATTCTTCCTTGCGAGTATGGAGGCACAAAAACCAACCTGGACACCAGTATATTTGTTTAAAGTATGGGAACCTAGACTTGGGGGATTATTTTAACCGAAAATCAGCATTTATAATGCAGTTGCCGGTGATATATATTGGGTCTCTTGGCATTTATTTAAACTGCATTGAATGTATCTGTAGTCAAATTGTTCCTTATTATTTACAAATGAGGTCTAATTTGGAAATATATTTGTTCTGTCTTGACTTTGGTCTCTTGTAAGCAACAGGTTCTCCAGTTTCGGAACTCGGAGATAGCAATGACACTCGTGTGTATTATTGTTTCAAAACGTTCTCGGAAAACAAATGACAAACGGGTGTAAGCACTCGAGTTCAAAATTGGTAGTTGGATTGGAAATGCATTAGTTTAGGTTAGGTTAGGTTATTAAGTTAGGTTAGATTATAGGTTAGGTTAGGTTAGGTTAACGATTAATCGTTAAAACTTGGATTTCGCCCATTCTTGCCGCTAGGAAGCGAACTTGGTAAAGACTATTGCTATGAAGGCGTTCTGAAGCCACATGAAAGCTTGTTGCTATGGTCGCGTTCTCCTTTATTTATTCGCCTTTACCTACCACCCCTCCCGACTTCGCTACAGGCTGAAGAAAACATGGCCAGAGCAGTGAGATAAATTAGCGAATTACTAAACGATGTAAAAATAGTATTTTTTGCGACGACATTTTGCTACTCAGTTGGATCTTGAATCGTTTATTCCCCAATCGTATAGTCGAACAATACTTTAAATTGGTTTGCCTTCAGGTTGTGACGCTCGACAATCATGCCCAAAGAGTTCAAGACACAAGACAAGGAGTCCACATGGCTAATAACTCGGATTTTTGGAAAGAAAAACCGAAAAAAAGCCGGGGGTTATACTACGTTGTAAGTTCACTTAATTTGCAGTCCACTATTATCAAGTATAAATTATACTTGATATAATTTATATAATAAATGACAATTGATATCTATAATAATTGATAATTAAATGGTTAATAATGAATATAAATAAATAATTGATATATATATATATATATATATATATAATTAATTGATTAATTGCTATATATAACGATATAATTGATATACATAATTGATATAATAAACACCGTAATACGAGCCATCTGTCGGAAAGAAAAACCGATGGTGTGCAATTCTCCCAAGAAACTTTCAGAAACTTTTGGGTTATAGACTTGTTTCCAAATTCGCGCCATCTATGGGGAGAGGTGTCGAATCCGCCATTATCGGCCAAACTCTGGCACTTGCCATAAGGCTGCTTGTTATTGTTTCACTGTTTTTCTCCTTCCAGGAAGTTTTAATTGTCGCAAATGCCATCTTGCTGTGTTCCTTTGTGTAAGTCCCGGCCGGGAAAGTTAGATAAAGTTAGCCAAGAGCCCAGAATTTCTTTCCACGGATTACCAAAAGAACCGAAGTTGCTAAGGCAGTTTGCATTGAGAATAAGACCAGGGCCATCTAACGGGTGCATTGTCGACTGCCGCTTTTTCCTCAGGTTTTGGCCGATAATGGCTGCCACTTCGGTTCCTGTAGGCTTCACTAGATGTCGTTGGCGAATTTGGAAACAAGTCTATAACACCCACAAAACACAGCGGAGATTCTTGGAAGTTTATCGTAAGAGTCCGCTTCCTGTACCAGGAAAGGTTTCCAATTATCACGTGTCATTGGCATTGACATTCGGACTTGCCACGTGGTTTAATCAAATCAGTGCGCTATCTAGGAACGAAGGCTGATGTTAAGGTCTCGAATATGTTTTGCCATTAGCATTAGTATTCTATAGTATTACGTATATATTCAGTGCGGCCAATTTTCTACTCCTTTGGGTAGATGTTTTTAAACATCCATATGCAATTTGTCCTTACGAATAAGCTCTCCATCTGTGTTGGATAATTTTTTTTATGTTTTTCATAATTGAAAAAATAACCCTCATTCTAGTTTCTGTGTACTGAACAGAAACAGTAATCATGTCGAATCTTTTGTACCGTAAAGGAAATGACGGTACAAACTATTAAGTGAATAACAAAACCGCGTTGTTTATTTATGCAAATACATTCTTGCGGTAAGTAACCCCGCGCAGAAGAGGTTAATGTTCAAAGTGTCCCCGGTCAAGGTGAGGGCTGATGCCCTAACTTGACTGGTGACCTTTGTTTCCTACTTGGATTACTTAGTTTGTGTGTAATCACTTTAGTGGCCTTCGTAATTAGACCCATAAGAACGCTATCCATTGTAAGCTGCAAAGGATGAAATTATTTCTTTTCAGTAATAGTTCTGTATAGAATTTGTCGAGAGTATAATAATAAGAGACATTTTCTATAAGAAAAGATGCAGCTGCTAGATACTACAGTTCTTTATATTATATTTTATTCGAATCTCGCATTGGATTTAATTTTAATTCGCTATTTGTTTACGTTTTCAGCATGTTCGTTTCCGCCAAGCCAACCTGATCCCAGTCAACGACAAGCTACGCTAGAACGTACTTGGTTTTGTTTTGTAAATGAGATACAATTTCGCCTTGTTTGCGACTACCAAAGTGCAGGGTCTGTATCCTTCCATATCCGAATCCACTCTGCTGCTCGTTCGGAGCAACTTGCATTCGTACTTGTCCTGTTGTATACGTAGTATACGGTGAAAGAAAGGGAAAAACCACAGATTCCAAGAAAGGTCCAAGGGGAAAGACGTTCAGGTCAGAGGGGAGGACCTGACCTCTCACCCTGATATAATAAGTTTTAGCTTTCTACCACGAAAACGTAGGGTAAGTTATGATTTTGCTTTCCTTTGTAAGATTCGAAATCAGTTGCTTGGTGCCTGTGATGCAATTATTTAGCCGTCTTCTATAATAAAAGCTGCAGCTGCTAGATACTACACAGTTGCTTGTTGCGTTCATTTCCGCTGAGTCAGCCTTATCCTATTCTACAGTAAGCTACGCTAGAACGTGTTGCGTATTTCTTGTATATGAGGTAAAATATCGCCTTGTTTACGACTACTAAAGTGCAAAGTCTGGATTCTCCCGTATCCGAATAAGTCACTCGGCGTAGCGGTCGGTAAGATTCGACTTTAGTTGCTTTGCCTGGTTTGACTGGTGAGGGAAAAGAGATACACCCTTCTGTATCGCTGTATAGATTTGTGAGTATTGCAGCTAAGCTTCAACTTTCTCTTTCCGTTTTTTAAGACTCGCGTTTGAAGGTTGCCTACTTTTTCCAGTTTGTTGTTTTATATAAATTTCTCTTGCTGTTGTTGAATCCGACTTAGGTAACTTGTCCAGCCGTAAACGTTACCAACCAGAGCCGTGCAGGTTTGCAAGTTACGAGGATGGAAAACCCCGTTGTGAACCCCTGTACTTTAGAATGGTATTTGAATAAAGTTGATCATAGTCAAAAGACGTTATCCGCAGAGCGACTAAAGCAAGCTGAAGTGGAATTGGGCGAAGACAGCCGTCAACTCCATGTAGTTATCCAAAACTTTCGTAACCGTGTGCAAAGTAATTTACCTTTACGGGGAGCGATTAACACCTCGTTACCCTACTTTGTTTTCACGTTTTTGTAGGTATGTCGTTGGATTGTCCTACTGATTCACACTTCTTACTCATGTTTTTGCGGGCAAGGAAATTCAATATTGACCGCGCTGCCAAACTGGTATGGATACGATAATGAATACCAATTTTGCATTAGAATTTACTGACGAGTTGATCTAGTTAAAAAATTATCTACATTTGCGGAGGAATAGTCCGAATTTATTCAATACTCCAATGATGGAAATGGGCCATGCTATTAAGCAGGAGTTGCATTTTCTTTTGCCCGATAAGGATAGGAGTGGCTGCCCGATTTTCCTGTTCAGAACTGGTAAACAACAAATATAACCAATGATAAGGTACAATGGGGTTCTGAATCGTGCTTTTCAGGTCGTTGNGTTTGTGACTTACTTCTTTAAAAAAAGTTTGCTTGTGAAAGGTTAAAAATTCACTATGGAACACTTACAGGACTCGTTTCCGGTTCGTTTCAAGGGAATTCATTTTGTTAACGAATCTTTCGTCTTTGGAATTATCTTTTCAATTGTCCAGCCTTTTTTGTCGGAGAAGATGAAGGCCCGAGTAACTTTAAAAAAAGCGGTGGGTTGTTTTTTATTGCTATCGTGTAATTCCTTCCGTAGATTTTCTGCCATGGAAACAAATTCAGTACCCTGCACAACCATATTAGTCCGGAGATTCTTCCTTGCGAGTATGGAGGCACAAAAACCAACCTGGACACCGGTATATTTTTTTAAAGTATGGGAATGACCAAGACTTGGGATTATGTTAACCGAAAATTGGCACTTGTAATACTGCAGTTACCGGTGTGATATATTGGGTCTCTTGGCATTTATTAGTAACTATATTGAATGTATCCTGGAGTCAAATTGTTTCTTATTATTTATAAATGAGGTCTAATTTGGAAATATATTTGTTTTGTCTTGACTTTTTGGTTTAGTATTGCTATGATAGCATTGTGATGGCATAAGATGGCGCTATTGTCAAGTTCTCCTTTATTCCCCGTTCGCCTTTGCCTTCCACCGCTCACTACGCTCCTACGTATCGCTCCTACTACTTCATTTGTAGTTATGAATAAGCTCTCCATCCGTATTGGACAAAATTTTTTATTTTTTCATGATTGAAAAAAGAAGCCTCGTTCTAGTTTCTACGTATTCAACAGAAATAATAATTATAGTAACTATAGCGAATTACTGAACGATATAAAAAGGATACTTTTTTGCGAGGGCTTCTTGCTACTCAGTTGGATCTTGAATCGTTTATTCTAAAATCGAATAGTTGTCCAATGCTTTCAGTTATGGTTTGCCTTCAGGATGATGCTCGAAAATCAAGCCAAGGAGTCCAAGACACGAAGACAAGGGCAAGACAAGGAGTCCATGTGGCTAATTACTCGGATCTTTGGAAAGAAAAACCGGAAAAAAAGCCGGGGGTTATACTACGTTGTAAGTTCACTTAATTTGCAGCCCTTATTACTTAACAGAAGTCAAGTCTAATCAATGATTGTCTTAGCTTCTTCTTTACACCGTAATACGAGCCATCTGTCCGAAAGAAAAACCGATGGTTTGCAATTCTCCCAAGAAATTCTTTGAAACTTTTGGGTTATAACATCCACAAAACACAGCGGAGATTCTTAGAAGTTTATCGCAAGAGCCCGCTTCTGTAACAGGAAAGGTCTCCAATTATCACGTGTCATTGGAAATATCATTCGGACTTGGCATGTGGTTTAATCAAATCAGTGCGCAATCTAGGAACGAAGGCTGAAGTTAAGGTCTCACATATGTTTTGCCATTAGCATTAGTTACTCTAATGATAACTCCAGAATTGCTCCCTTCTGTATGATAAATATTTTTGCTTCAAGGAAAAGGAAATCCCTTTCACTACGTCTTCTTGCTGCTTTCTTTTACTTTCTCTTTTCCAGCTCGAGGTTATACCGGTTTAGTCCTAGGCTAGACGGGACAAGTTAATGTCAATTAACTCCTACCTGAAATCCGATGTAATTGAGTCATATATATAGAAACAACTCCGTTCAGGTTAATGAGCATAACCAGTTGATTGAGCTTTCCAATTCATGGGGTGGTTACAACTCTCAACTTTAACGAACATATAATTACAATTAAAGTCCCGTGTAGACCACCTTAATGCTCATTAAGTTAACTGCAAGTTAACTTAAGTTTAGTTCTTTGGGTAGATGTTTTTAAACATCCATATGCAATTTGTAGTTATGCGAATAAGCTCTCCATCCGTATTGGATAATTTTTTATTTTTTCATGATTAAAAAAAGAAGCCTCGTTCTAGTTTCCACGTATTCAACAGAAATAATAATCATGTCGAATCTTTTGTACCGTAAAGGAAATGACGGTACAAACTATTAAGTGAATAACAAAACCGCGTTGTTTATTTATGCAAATACATTCTTGCGGTAAGTAACCCCGCGCAGAAGAGGTTAATGTTCAAAGTGTCCCCGGTCAAGGTGAGGGCTGATGCCCTAACTTGACTGGTGACCTTTGTTTCCTACTTGGATTACTTAGCTTGTGTGTAATCACTTTAGTGACCTTCATAATTAGACCCATAGGAACGCTTCCCATCGTAAGCTGCAAAGGATGAAATTATTTCGTTTCAGTAATAGTTCTGTATAGAATTTGTCGAGAGTATAATAATAAGAGACATCTTCTATAAGAACATAGATACTACAGTTATTTATATTATATTTTATTCGAATCTCGCACTGGATTTAATTTTAATTCGCTATTTGTTTACGTTTTCAGCATGTTCGTTTCCGCCAAGCCAACCTGATCCCAGTCTACGACAAGCTACGCTAGAACGTACTGGGCGTTTTTTTGTAAATGAGATACTAATTTCGCCTTGTCAGTGCAGGGTCTGTATCCATCCATATCCGAATCCACTCGGCTGCTCGTTCGGAGAACTTGCATTCGTACTCGTCCTGTTGTATACGTAGTATACGGTGAAAGAAAGGGAAAAACCACAGATTCCAAGAAAGGTCGACAGACTTCAGGTCAGGTCGAGGACCTGACCTGACCGTGATATAATAAGTTTTAGCTTTCTACCACGAAAATGTAGGGTTTGCTTTCCCTTGTAGGATTCGACATCAGTTGCTTGATGCCTGTGCACTAGGTTTGACTGGTGGGGAACAAAAAGGTTCGTAACTTGGCTTGGATGATAACCCTTGTGCAACGCATTATAGATTTGTGATTTGAATCTTACTTTCAACTTTTGCTTTCATGTGTTTTTTGATAATCGCGTTGAAAGTCGCCTGCTTTTTCCAGTTTGTTGTTTTATTTAATTTTCTCTTGCTCTTGTTGAAACCGATTTAGGTACCTGTCCAGCCGTAAACGTTACCAACCGGAGCCGTGCAGGTTTGCAAGTTACGAGGATGGAAAACCCCATTGTGAACCCGAGACAATTTCTACCCTGTACTTTAGAGTGGTATTTGAACAAAGCTGATCCTCAAAAGACGTTATCCGCAGAGCTACTAAAGCAAGCTGAAATGGAATTGGGCGAAGACAGCCGTCAACTCCATGTAGTTATCCAAAACTTTCGTAACCGTGTGCAAAGTAATTTACCTTTACGGGGAGCGATTAACACCTCGTTACCCTACTTTGTTTTTACGTTTTTGTAGGTATGTCGCTGGATTGTCCTACTGATTCACACTTCTTACTCATGTTTTTGCGGGCAAGGAAATTCAATATTGACCGAGCTGTCAAACTGGTACGGATACGATAATGAATACCCATTTTGCTTAAGGATTTATTGACGAGTTGATCTAGTTAAAAAATTACGTACATTTGCGGAGGAATAGTCCGAATTTATTCAATATTCCAATAACGGAGATGAGCCATGTTATTAATCAGGAGTTGCATTTGCTTTTACCCGATAAGGATAGGAGAGGCTGCCCGGTTTTCATATTCAGAGCTGGTAAACAACAAAGATAAATAACCATGTTAATGTACAATGGGGTTGTGAATCGTGCATTCCAGGTCGTTGGAATCCGAGTGTGTGTTCGCTAGAACACGCTTTTCGAGTCATGATCGCCTTCCTTGAAACATTGGTGGAAGACCCCGAAACGCAAATCACGGGAATCGTTTGCATTATTGATATGGAGAATTTCGATTTGTCCAAAGCACGATACTTCACACCGTCTTACGCCATGGTATCAGTAGGCTTATTCCAGGTTTGTGACTTACTTCTTTAAAAAAAGTTTGCTTGTGAAAGGTTAAAAATTCACTATGGAACACTTACAGGACTCGTTTCCGGTTCGTTTCAAGG